>ML779002.1:843225-945757 GCA_009831015.1 Picea engelmannii | reverse complement strand
TGTTTCAAAGTGTTGGAAAAGATTGGCCAATTTCAGGAAACTCTACAAGCAAAGACAGCGTGAAAAGAGGATGCAAAAGATTTGCACTCATTGTCAGAAGCGGGGTCATCTCATTGACCAATGTTGGACGTTGCATCCAACTATTCATCCACGGCATAAGAAGCAGTTGGATAAAGAGATTGGCGAGAATGGAAGAGGAGATTCCATCATCGATGTGAGCCAGGATGATTCACAAGAGGACGATGTTCAGCAGAAAAAGTCACCGTTGAGTTGGCTTGGTAAGAAATGGTTAGATTTCTTGAGCAAGTGAGGCTTGCGTCTTTCTGTTGTAAATGCACTTTTTAGTGTTATGTGTGCATTTACGGGAAGCATGATAAGTTGCAGCCATTTATATTTTTTGTATTCAACTCTTAAGTATCCATATGTTTTGGGGTTGTACTTATGTTTGTACTGGAAGGAGAGTTGAAGAGTCATGAACATGCATTTGTTTTTATGTATGTGTAAGCAATGAACCTGGTGATGGTTCATCATGAGTGATTCATGATTGTTACATGATTATGTATCATGTTTATCGACTTGTCAGTTTGGGAAGGTTGATGTTTCAATGAGTCTCGACTGGTGTTGATGATTTGCTGACGATTATGTTGTGTCGATCGTGTTTTTCGACTTGTGTTTAGTCGATGGTGTTTTTTGGCTTGTAAGTCAATTTTGAGTACATCGAGATGCAAGAAAATTCCATGTACTTTGATAAAGTATGAGATGCGACAGTTTGTTTGAAGAATAAAATATTTTGTTGGCATCATTTTCAATCTTGTATGATTTGTTTTCAAGATTGATGGTTTTCTTGGCTTGTGACAAGATGTCGCAAAACGTTTTTGCAACCATTGGAGAGATGATTTGTTGACGCCAAAGAGTTTGAAAAAGGGAATTGATTCTCAGTGGGAAGGTTGTCAGCCTTCCAAGCACAGAGAGAGCAGTGGGTCAGCAAC
Organism: Picea engelmannii; assembly: GCA_009831015.1. NCBI lineage: Eukaryota > Viridiplantae > Streptophyta > Pinopsida > Pinales > Pinaceae > Picea > Picea engelmannii. The sequence goes on along the minus strand of ML779002.1, from coordinate 944,768 downwards.
AGCTAGAGAACAGTGGTTGAGGGACATAGCCAGTTGCAGTGCAAGGCATGTCAAAGTATTCAGGTGATTGTCGAAAATATTTTTCAAGTAGAATCAGTTGATAGAACTTGAAAGCAGACAGATGATCATAAGCTTTTGTGGGTCCAAAAGCCTTTCAGTGGGAAGGTGTGATCAAAATCTGGACCAGGGGTCAAATTTTACCTCAAAAATCAAAGTTCTCAGAATTGCCTCAAAACAAATGGGTTTGTAACCCTCATCGTCACGAACCCAACGCAATTCATTTCGTCTCAAACGGACGTCGAGAGAGAGAGATATCGCGATCTGTCTGAATCGCCAAACAGTAAAAAAAAATGGATGTTGACTGGGCAGTCCGTACAGTCCATATGGATGCTGACGTGGCTTGAACATACATGTTGATGTGGCGACCGTACGATGATGTGGAAAAGGGTATGTGGCAGTTTGATTGGCTGACAGTTGGTCGAATCGTGTTGTGACACGTGGCATCATTTTCGGTGAATGGTAAGGTGCCACGTGGCCCAGTCACGGGCTGCCACGTGGCACCCCGGTAATGGCTAATGGCTTGTTTATTAAAAATTTGTGGAGGCAGTGAGGTTCGACCCCCGGACCTCCCCCTTTACCAAAGCCTTTGAAAACTCCACATTGCCAACGCACCATACAATGGTTCTTATAAGGTTTATGTGTTTTATTATATTTAAATTGCTTTGAAATGTTATATGGGGCGCGTCCGGGTTGGGGCTTAGCCCCAGCCCTGGTCGCACGCCTTTATATATGACCATAACCTTGTTAAATGGCACGTGGATATGTAAACGACCCATGGTTTCATTACTTTACCATATGACCATTGTAAACGGAGGTTTTGCGCGCGGGGTTAAAATATTTAGCCCATGGTTTTTGTATTGGCATATGACCCCAATCCAGAGCGCGGGGGGTTATGCCTGTTGCAACGAACTTAACCACTTTTTAGCCATTTGCTTTTAGCCCGAGGTCGTATGACCCATATGCCCGAGAGCTTGGCAGTTAGGGGCTGGAGGCACCCTAACCGTTCTACGGTTTGCACCGTTGGCGCGGTTGTGCCCGGTGCTAGGTTTTAACGCATATTTTGGAGTATGTTCTTGGTTCATGCACACAGAGGTGCGTTTTGTAGAGCCAGTTTCAGAAAGCTTGAAGGAGGAAAATGGAGGAGGCCTAACTTCTTCATCTTTTGGCCGATTGAGGTGCCGTAAAAGCCCAGCTAGGGGTTTTTGGACGTGATGGATCCATTGGTGTTGTTTTCAAGGCCATTTGAAGACTTCTTCTACAATGTTTTCACCATTGAAGTTTCAGGAAGCTCTAGGGAGTTTGAAGCCCTCATTGATTGAGGACATGGTTTGGTGAGCCTATGTTTGTTTTCTATGATTGAATAATCATTTTTGGCTAATTAATATGCTCTGAACACATTGGGACAGGTTTCAGAGGTTGTTGAGGACTTTTACAGGTGTTTTTTCCAAAGAGAATCTCAGGGAAGCTTATGGCCACATGTAGAAGAGGTCATGCCCGGATGAGCCATGATCCGTTTTCAGAGTTCTATTAGTCATTTTTGGGGTTTTTATATATTCTGATCTCAATGGTACAGTATGTTTTTCCATTGGATTTGAGAAGCAGCTTGTAAAAGAACTTTTGACTAATTAATCCCAGAGAGCCAAGTCCATTGATGGAGGCTCAAGGAGATGTAGCCTAGAGGGGGGTGAACTCCTTTATCAACTTGTTCTTGTTGTGAGTTTGATGGTTTATTTGTTGCAAGTATTGTTGTTGTGTATTTATTTGAAGTACATATTTAACCATTTACAAGAACATTTCCTCATACATAAACATTTAAAGGAAGAAGCATGAACTTAACACATAAGTTTATATTGCATATTTTAACACATGAAGCAAGGTCCTGTAAAGTTTATTTTAATGAAGTAGCGGGTGCTTGCATATCATAACAAGTCAGCCTTCTATTTTCAGATCATGTGGCACTCACTGAGTGCCTACCACATGTCACTTGTCTTCATATGATTACGCCACATGTCCTTGTTGACGTAGATCTCTTCATGTGGCACATGTTTGTCTCCTGGATCTAATGGTTGTCCTAACTCCCGAAATGTATCTCAGATCGGCGACTAAGAGAGAATTCATATTTTCGGCCTTCAGGTGAATTCATATGTTCTGAATCCTTTTTCGCCGAAGTGGTCAGCACTGAAGTTTACCATCATTTTGATCCAACAACCATAATGTATTTTCCAGATCCGATGGTCCTCATTTAACTCAAAAAATAGTAACTCAATACAACAACTATTGGGAATTCAGGTATTCGGGATCTCAAGTCTTTTTCCTTTCTTATCCTATCCTTTTACTTTCCTTGATCCAATGGTTAGCATATTTCTCGAAGTGTTCCTTAGATCGAACGACTCATGTTTACTTCGGAAGTTCAGGCTTCGAGCCTTTTCAATTGATAGTTCTTACAATCCTTCGGAGTGTTGTATCTTTGAAATGAGAGATCTGTTGTCATGTTGGTCCCCACCACTTAGCGCTTCTACTAGATTTATCCCTTTCCTGCTAGATTTAGCCCCCTTTTACTAGTTTATCGAGTTTTTAAACCAGTTTAACGTCCTGCTATATCCTGAAATCCGGATTTCACATAAAACATTTAACATGTGATAACATTGGATCCAACTGAGGATGTTATCCTCCCAGTGAGGTAGCAAAGAACTCGTAGACTCGGTGCCTGATCAATTGGGATGCTCCCAAAACATATGTGTACATTTCTCTGACCTATCACCAATGTCCACTGAAAACCAATGTCTACACACTGCTCTCAACTGAAGGCTGAACGCTAAATACACCACAAAAATCTGACCGTACACACTACTGAAAACTTCTTGACCAAGAAGCTTATTCACACCTACCTACCCTAACCGTTGAAATGAACTGCCAATCAAGTGAAATCATAATGCCAATCCAACCATGAAAGAAGTTTGTCCACTGTTTGTTTTCTTTGCACTTACTTTATCCAAAGCCTGTTTACTGATAATTCATTCAAGAATTTATCTATAAATTCAAATATCAAAAAATTAAAAACATTGGGACTTTTTACTACCTCCAACAAAACTGCAAATGGATTCTCTAAAACATGCATAAAACAATAATCATGTTTCACCCCTTCCACTGCATCCTTTTTTTCATGTAATTCAACTTGTTGATTGCCACAAAGAGGCTGAAAAATATGTTGAGATTGATGCAAATAACAATCTTCTCAATCAGAAAACAGTGCTGGATGAAATGAAACTCCTGATGGCAAGCAATCTAACACTAACATTGATTTACCATCATCTTTATTTCCAATATGATAGTTGAGGATAGGCTGCAAATCTGAACTGAGATAACCCTCCATGTAATCAACAACACGGTCATTAAATGCATGAGAAGGTTGTTAGTATTCCTCACTGATAACAATTTTCTCATGTAAAATAGTGTCATTGTGAATGCAATTAGACTTCCCTGCTTCCTCTGTTATCTCATGATTTACTTTCAACAATTCAAAGGAAGAAAAACATAATGGAAGATAATTTTTATTGGCAAGTCCATTGCTTTCTTCATATTCAACATCATGCCTGGAGGATTTATGATTTGAAACATTATAAACTTTTTTCTTCAGCAATTTGAAAGAAGTAAAACAAAATGGCAAGGTTCTTTCACCTAATTCAAAACCTTCTTCGTTTTCTTCACTATTGTCATATGCACATTTTTCAATTTCTTTGGATTGTTGAACATACTCATTTTTAGATTCATTTTCGACCAATGGATGCAATTTTGAACTGACAAGACCTTCTACATAACAAGTAACAGAGTCATCAAACACATGAGAAGATTGTTGAAATATATTGTCAATTTGTTCCAGTGAATCAGTCTGATTTGACATCAACACACATTCCTTGGCTTCAGTGATGATCTTAGAATTTTCTTTCAACAATTTAAATGAAGAAAAGCATACAAATAAATAATTTCCTTCAGTTGATTATGTACTTTCTTCATATTCTTCTTTGTAACTGTGATATGTAGGTTGATTATTCTCATTACAGTGCTGAAAAGGAACATTTTATGATAGAGAACATGCAGCTGGTTGTTCTAGGGAGTCAACATCAGAACAATCATCATATTCATCATATATAGGAAAATCAACAACATATGTAATGTCATCTAGCAAGAAAAAGATTGGGACATCAACCTTCTCTTCATCAAGATGATTTGCAAATTCATTTTCTTGATTGTCTACAAATAAATATATAAAACAATCAGCCCCATACTTATCATGGGATGGATCAGAAGATAAATTAGCACCTTCTTTTTCAATAAGTGGCATATAATCCTTTGCAAAATCATTAGCATTCAAAACTTCAAGAGGACATATGATATTATTAACCCTCTGCTCAAGATTCAAATCAACTCTTTTCTATTCATATTCATTGTCATGTTCTTTAGCATCCAACTCCTCATTTCGAATATGTTACATGCTTGAATATTGTGTTGAATATCCTGATCATCACTAAACATTTTTTGTAAGGACTTAGGTCTTATTTCCATCAGAAGGAAAGACAAATCTAGATGAAAGGTTGTTGCATAATGGAGCATGGAAACAACTTCAATGGGTTGAATTTCTTTGGGAAAATTGTAATAAATACTAGAAAACCTTCTACTGAATGTAGAAATAGTTTCATTTCTCTGCCTTTTCAATGCATATAACTTCGTAAGATGTAGATCCAAAGATTTATTCTTTCCCCAAAATTTCAAAAAGACATTCTTCAATTCCTCCCATGAGCTAATTGTCTCTAGCTGCAAGTATTTAAACCAATCTTTGGTACCCCCTTTCAAGGATTGAGAGAAGGTCCTCATACAAACATCTTCATGATAAATCTCAAACAAATCTATAAAATGTTCATAATATTGGATGTGTTTTTCAGCTGTGATGGCATTAGGTTCTCCATCAAACGCAGGTAGGTACTTATAGTGCTTTGGAGGAAACTTATGAAGGATGTGAGGTAATTTTAAAGGTCTATACCTATGCTAAATCTTGGAGGGTGTTGTATCAAGTACAGGAGGTGAGATATTAACCTTGATTTCATGAGGCTCATCAACTTGGCCATGGTCAACACATGGCTCAGATGGAATATTTTGATAAAAATCAGTGACACAATGAGGAAATATATGTACAACTTTAAGAGGAGGATATACCAGTGCAAGATTCTCATGATAATCATTTGAATGCAGCAGGTAAGTAAAAATTTGTTTGGCATGTTCAGGAAATGACAAAAGGTAATTAATAACAAAAAATATTATGTCTTGGAAAAAACTCAACTTTAGGTACTTGTTTTCTCCCATGATGTCCTTTCATACCATTGTCAATGGATATCATCCTCCAATGGAGTCTCTGAATCTGAGTTGAAGCTTGAGTGGAGTCATCAATAAAATCTTTAGGCTACTGATTCTTTGGACAGTGGAGTGACCACGAAAATTTTGAATTCTAGATTCTTGAAAATGGAGTCGTCGAGTGAATGATGTACAACCTTTTTGTGTTTGAATACTTTTTACCATCAGTATTTAGGTATTAAATTTGTCGTTTATCTTAGGGAAAATTTCACTTTCGTCCATGGCAACGACGCCAGAATGTTAACACTGTGTAAATTTGTTCGGTTGATAAAACAAACGACGTAGGTAACCTACAAACCAACTTTAGAGCTGGGTACTAGCCTGTTAGGATCATATAAGGATCTCTCCTATCACTTCGTATTTCTTTGACAATCAATGGCTAGATTTTGTTTTTTGGGGGGGGGTTTTGTAATTCTGCTGGCAAGAAAGGCGAGGAAAGACTCAGGGCTATGGAGTCGAATTTATGAAAACGAATAGAAACATTGACTAGTTGGTAGAACTCTCCATAGGATAAAGGGTAAATGAGGCGATGAATCTGAGTTATAAATTGTTATTTACATAGTGTAAGGAGAAAGGGGAAAACAAATAACTTCATCAGAGCATTAATGAAATGAATTATGAATTAGTTAGGAAGAAACTTAACATAGTTTAAATTGCTTAAGCCAAGAGAATCATAAGATGAATTATAGGCCTTTAAACTATCCAATTTAAATAGAAGACAATGCTAATGGAATTAAAAGCACAAGAAATACATACAAAGAGAAAAGACAAAACTCATATCACCACCATTAAAATCTTCTCATAGAGACTTCAAAGACTTGTGCATATGTATTCTATTCAGCTTCAAAAAATTACATTCAAGTTCAAAAAACTCAAGCATGCCCTTGCACTTCTTCCAACCCTTAATACCTTTGAAACTCCTAATATTTATACAATCTGACTTTCTTCGGTTTGAAACCTGTTACAATGATAAGAAAGAAATGTTTCGGTTTTTGAAACCGATTACAATGATAAGCGAGAAATCGTTCTGAGATCTAGATTCTAGCTCCCCGACGTTTCGGTTCCTTTCTTCGCCATTTGTTCTGCTACTGAGGTCATGATGGGATCCATGGCCATGATGGAAATACTTAGAAACAAGATGAAATGGCATTTCGTTGGTGTACAGTTGAGATGCAGGTGGAAGACAGTGGTCGTGCTAAAGTTCAATGACCGAGTGTTTTAAAAAATAATAATTAAATAAACTGAATGACTAATGGTCGTTTTTCAGGGGCACAAGGAAGTTGTTTGGGGAAACCCGCTTTTCATCCTGCAATGTACCTGGCGATGCCATGTACCCCTGAGATAAAATTGTGGTTTAAATTGCGGGACCTCCCTTCGAAATTAAACTTTGCGCAACTTCGGCCCATGCAATCGCTCTCGGTCGTTGATCTTGTTGTAATCTGTGATCTGGGTAATCCTTCTATTTTAGTGCCACATTGAAGTTCATCTATCCACCAACTCCAAAATCCTTTTAACCAAGTTTATATATGGCACCAATTTTGGTGTTTGGGAGCTTTGGATGCTGAGCAGGAATACCTCCCAGTGGACGATCTCTCAGATAAAATACGCGTGTCCAGAATCTTCAATGGTTGATAATGCTCCCAAATTAGATTGACGATTAGCGTTAACTTAGGCCTTCGACACTTTGGTTGATTTCTCCTTCACAGTCCTTCAATATTCTAGAGTTCATTTCGCCAAAGTAGATCAGATGGTTGGATGTTATTTGCGCGATGAACAGTTCTCATTCGTTTCGAAACTTCGGGACTTCGGGTCCTTGTTAGTGATCAAACTCCCGAAGTACAAACTCCTAGAGTGACGTAACTTGATGATGTCACTTGTTGATATGGCACTGACTGAGTGGTTGCCACATGTCACTTAGATTCGTGACTCACACATACCTGAAATTCCAATTGTACTTTGACACTTGTCTTCATCTGATTATGCCACATGTCCTTGTTGACATAGATCTCTTCATGTGGCACGTGTTCTTCTCCTGGATCTAACATTTTTCCTAAATCTCGAAATGTATCTCAGATCGATGATTGAGAGAGACTTCGGAACTTCGGCCTTCGAGTGAATTCATATGCTCTGAATCCTTTTTCGTCGAAGTGGTCAGCGTCGAAGTTGACCATTATTCTGATCCAATGACCATCATGTATTGTCCAGATCCGATGGTCCTCATTTAACCCGAAAAAGATTAACTCAATCCAACGGCTATTGGTAATTAGGGTATTCGGGATCTCAAGCATTTTACCTTTCTTATCCTATCCTTATACTTTCCTTGATCCAATGGTCGGGATATTTCCCGAAGTGTTCCTTATATCGAACGACTCATGTTTACTTCGGAAGTTCGGGATTTGGGCCTTTTCAATGCATAGTTCTTACAATCCTCTGAAGTGTCGTATCTCCGAAATGAGAGATCTTCCGCTGCGTCGGTCCCCACCACTTGGCGCTTCTTCTATATTTATCCTTTCCTTCTAGATTTAGCCCCGTTTTACTAGTTTATCAGGGTTTTAAACCAGTTTAGCATCCTGCTAGATCCTGAAATCTAGATTTCACATAAAAACTTTAACATGTGATAACACCTCCTATCATATGTCCTGGACATTAATACCTACTTCATCATATCATTTTCCCATCACTTTCACAAATACATATTAATGTTTATAAGGGCCCAGGAGATCGTGATGACCTTGAGGAACTTAAGCATTTGACATTCCAAGAATATGAAGGGACTAGGGATGTTAAATACACTATTTCAGATGATGTTAGTAGTTCCGATACCAAACCCATGAAGTTGTGAAAATTTAATATAATTGATGAGCACCCTAATATGGCATCCATCAGGGACTATTGGGATGAAAAGACCGTGATAGAGATACAAGCTTTGTTGCGGGAATATGAAGACTCATTCCCTAAAAAAATTTAAGAATTAAAGGGGATTAAAGGAAATTTGGAGGAGATCAAGATAGAACTAAATCCTGACTCAAAACCGATTAAACATATACCATATAGGCCTGATCCTACAGTTAAGGAGAAAGTGAAGAAGGAAATTGACAAAATGTTGGCAGCTGAGCTCATTTTTCCATTGGATGAGGCTGAGTGGATCATCCCTATTACAATCCAAATAAATAACGGTACTGAGGATATATGTGTATGTTTGGATTATAGGAGTTTTAAAGTTTCATGCATAAATGACCCTTTTCCTACTCCCTTTAGCAAGGAAATCTTGGATCAAGTAGAAGGGAACGAAGCCCATTCTTTTACATATGGGTTTTTTAGGTATCATCATGTAACACATTGAACCCCCTAAGTAGCTTTTTAAGGGATGAGGTATTAAATTTTTTCTTTTATCAATCATCTCAAAACCTATTCTAGAGGCTACCATCACCTTTTTCTCATCAATATATTTCCAACGATTATAACCATGCTCAGAACTGAGCTCTGGATCAAAAGTTACAATCTCCCAAAGTTTCTGAAATTTTACTTATTGAGTTAATATTAATGCCACATGAAAACAATGTGGTTCCCCTTCACTAGTGTCATTCAACATGGCACTAACATGGAATTCACCATGTAACCTATCTGACTTCCCCATTCGTCGGTTCAAAGAGTTTTCTTTTCATCAGAGTCCTCCCATCGAGGTTAGTAGATTTCCTACTCCTAATCCACTCTGATAGACTCTCTCCAACCACACACACTCATACGTATATAACCTACAGATCCAACGACCATTATTAATTGAGATTCTCCAACTCATACAATGTTTAACAACCCTTCTCATGCTTCAACTGCACTTAGTTTATGTGGGGCCCTTGAATATCTACGACTGAGATTGAATCTCTCTTGCCACCTGTAGTCAAAGCATCATCAAATTTAAAGGTAAGTTCAACTTTGCAGTCAACATTCAGTGTAAACTTGCAATAGTGTTTTTGTAAGTTTCAAATCAAATCTAGGTTGAATTTGCCATAAGGTGCATTCTCGATGAGCCCAACACCACAATTCATTGTAATTTTTAGTTGAATCTCATAATATTGAGTTGAAACTTGTTGGCATCAAACTCAAACCCTTGTTAACATCACACTTTGGGTGCATTTTCGGTGGTATCTGACACCCTCATCTTGCTAGAAACAAATTCAAATGACCATGACAAGTTCAGAAAAGAAAATTTCAAGGGAGCAAGAAAATTTCAAGAAGGAAAGTTCAAGAGAGCGAGTGCAAGTGAGCATGAGTGAAAGAATTATAAGAAATCAATAAAGGAGGAAAGCGTTTACATAATTCCTCTCAAGAAATCAAGGAGTTGCAAGAGTACAACCATGAATTACAGGATTAAATTGATATGAAAGATAAATTGATTAAAACATTCGAGTTGAAGTTAATTCAAAACCAAAGCATATCTGGTCACATGGTTGATATAATATAGTCAGCAAAGGATCTTCGAGAAGAAATAGAAATGAAGGATCAATTGATTGATGCACTTTAGATAAAGTTAAGAGAAAAGCATAATCAAATTGATGACATGATTGATGCAACATCTACAACAAATCAAAAAGTTGGTGCAAGTTGTGACATAGGAGATATAATAGAGAATATTGATGCAACATGTGCTACATATGAGCTTATTCAAATGATTGATGCAACAGTGAGATTTTCAGAGTTTTCAACATCCAGATTTGGCAGTTTTTTAGGCAGTTCTTCATTGAGGCTCAGCTCAGGAGTTTCAACATCAATACTTGGAGATGATACTAGTTTATCCTACATTACTAGTATTATTGTTTGAACTTATGATTTAGGGGGGTAATGTTAGCCTCTTACTCATATACAATCATTAAGTCCTACTATACCACTTTTTTTTATTTCACATTTAAGGATATAGTTGTTATCTTAATTGTGTTTCTAGATTACTACCTTTCCTCCTCCTACCTTATCTCTTGATGAGTTGTCTATAAGAGATAAATTGAGATGGTTTCATCATTGTATTATATAATTGTATCATTACAATGAATACAATGTCGAGAATATGGCTTGAGGCCTTTTTCCGCCAATTTTCTTGTCCTAGTATTGTGTGATCAAATTCTTCAATTGCCATTTCTTATTATCTCTGAAGTCCACTATTGGGAACATTTTAAAGTCTACCAGGAAATTTTTAAATAGTTTAGCTAAGAATCAATTATACCAAAAAAATTGATCATTTGGCATGAAAGGCTAATCCATAAAAGTTTCTAATCAAAACAGTAACTATACAATACTTCATCCTCAATGGTATTTCCTCTACAATACTCAATGATATTTTCTCTACAATACTTCATCCTCTACAAAAAAAAAAAAATCCATGACATTACAATGCAAATTCAAGAGTTTAAATTAAACAACTGATTATGATATCATAGACATCATTCTCTCTAATAAGAACTAGATAACTTTTGAACCACATTTAATGCACCAACATAAAAGTGAATCTAAAATAAAATTATGATATACCAATAGCTATAAGCTTCAATCTTTGATTCATGATGATATTTTTATCTACTATGAGGAAATAAATTGACTTTATAAATAATAATTTTAACCATCAAAATGATGTTAGTGGTCATTTCACATATCTATAATTATGAGGAAATAAATTGACTTTATGGTCATTAAATCACATATCTATAATTATGAGGAAATAAATTGACTTTATAAATAATAATTTTAACCATCAAAATGATGTTAGTGGTCATTAAATCACATATCTATAATTCTTGCAAAAATGAAAACATGAAAAAGTTTCATTTATAAAGGTTTTAAAATGTTTTAAAGGAGGAAATTTAATGAAAAGTACCTGTATACAAGCTAAGGGCTTATATAAAAGGTTATTTAAGGAAAATAATCGATATTCACTATGTACAGTATCATAGAACTTGATGATTCACCCACTCTACTACAAATGCAAGGACTACCCAACGAAAAATAAAATCACTATAAGATTGAGATTGATATCCTCAAAAATAATCCACGGTATCCATATTTTAATCATATGTAACTCTTTTCGAATACCATAAAGAGGTGAATTATATACATGAATTCTAAATTGAGTCACTCATCCCTCTGTTCAGGTTTAGTATCACACATATGGTAAAAGTTAAAGGTTGAGAAAAAATCAACTCGTAAATCGTGATCATATAATTCAAAAATACATTGCATATGCTCAAAAAGATACCTACAAAACATCGCAAGCATTTGGAAAATATTTATCTCTATAAGTTTTAGAAACAAAATTATTCAATTACCAAATCACACAAGTGTGCTCCACAATGTTTTGCAAGGCTGATTTCTCTTGAAGCATTCACAATTTCTCTTGAAGATTACAAATATTTTCACGTGAGTATTTCTCAAGTCAAAGAATCACGAGTTCATTTACTCAAAGAATAGAATATGGACCAGATGTGGAGCTAAGTATTAAAGAGAAGAAGGACCACCCATATATTACTGGGGAAAACCATTTCTAAAAAAAAACCATGATGGGTATACATGATCTCAATGTCAACAAGTTCATCATATCCATGCTCATGAAAATTTCATAGTATAATACAATATGAGATCATGGCACATGGGGTTATATCAAAGTACATAAGAATAATTATTATTGAATCTTTTCTGAAAATGTGTGAAGGAAAATTGACACCACAAAAGGGGTGATCAACCGCAAAACCCTTGTTTAACAAAAGAAGGTTTAATATCTCAAAAAATCTCTCCATGTGAAATATCAAACTCAAGGATCATAAACTACTAAATAGAGTCAAGCATATATCAGGATCTACAACTTGAACTAGAAAATTGGATCCAACATTCGCTGAAATATGTAGTGATTCGGATTTTATGAGCATAACGAAATGACTATAGATTATTAACAGGTGCTTAACATAAAATAACAGAGATACATTAAAACTGGTTTTCTATTCAATAAGGAAATAAGCTGAAATTGTAAAATGCAATGGAAAACAAGCTTGCTGGAATGGTGGCGGCTTATCTATGAGAAGAGATGTGACAATTGTGCTCATTCGCAAGAAGATGATTACAATGAGGCCCTGAAGTCGTTTTTACAATAAATAGAATGACCAAAACCCTAGATATCCAAAAACCTAACCCTAGGAGATGAAGCGTCAAAAGTCATGTGGGCCCCGTTTGGGTAAGTTAGTACATCAACTTCTCAGGGTCGTAACTTTTGCATACGATCTTCGTTTTAGGCGCATGATAGCCCATTTGAAAGGTATCGTCGAGGGGATTCATTTTGGGTGAAATAACAAAGGAACTTGCATATTGCTTCTCGTTTCCCCAAAAAAATCGTTTAGGGCATCAAAACAGATCCAACAGTTTCAGGTCCCGAAAAACTGCTAAAAATAGTAAATTACCAAAATTGCCAGAAAATTGTTTTGAGCCAGTTGGAAAAGGTGGGTGGCCACTGATATCCACCTGGATCAATCCTCCCTCCTTAGGAATCAATGGTCTCCATTGCGTTGATTTCCCCCATCAGATGAGGAAATTTTTGTTGAATTTGGCCCCGGGTGAGCCACTTGCCTTGGTGCAGGAGTTTCCCTGCTTTGACGACTCGATAAAGATGGATCCTTTGTTGTCGAGTGCCCTTGATTTATGTGTCAAAAATATGATCAATGGATGCCTGTTGTATGCATTCGGGGTTGATATCTTTTGGTGTCAATTGTTCTGCTACTTCTGAGGTGTCTAATAATGGTGGGAAATAAGGGCGAAGGAGATCCACGTTGAACATTGGGTGCAGGCCAAGGAAAGGAGGAATGTTGAGCTCAAAATCATTATCCCCCACAACCTTGGTGATGGTGTACGACCCATAATGGAGTGGGCGAAGCTTCCGATGGCATCCTGTAAGGCATTCTTTCTGCAAGTGCAACCAAACTTTGTCGCTCACCTGAAACTTATGTGGCACCCGATGTTGATCATGGCATTGCTTGTACTTGTCATTGGACTTCTGTAGGATATCCTGAACCTGTTGGCAGATGTGCTGGATCCATTCAATGAATCAGGTGGCTTTGTCATCTTCAGTTGGAGCAGGAGATGAGTCAGTTGAGGTGACCGCAAGGGGAAGTGCAACATCTATGGGACCCAATGGTTGGAATCCCAACCCCACCTGAAAGGGGTTGTCGTCGGTTGAGCTATGCAGGGCTCGGCTGTAGATATGCTGGACATAGGGCAGGTTCTCATCCCATGTGCGATGGTTCTTTGAATTATACATGCAAAGGATATGCACAATCATTCGATTTATGACCTCAGTTTGGCCATCTTTCTGGGGGTGGAAGGTCATGGATTTGGTGAGCTTGGTGTCCAGCAGTGACCAGAGGCTCGACCAGAATGTGCTGAGAAATCAACTGTCTCGTTCTGACAACTGAGAAAATGGTTTGTGGGATTCCAAAATGTACCCAGACTCGTTCAAAGAAGAGCTTGGCAGTGGCCTCTGTTGTGATGTTCTTCTTGCAGGCAACCAGAATCGCCATCTTAGAAAAGCGATCAACAACCACAAAAACATAGTCATTTCACTGCTTGGTGGACGGGAGGCCCGACATGTAGTCCATTGAGATGGATTCTCATGGCCTTTCAAGAGTAGGAAGAGGGGTGTACATGCCCTATTTCTCAATGTTCAGTTTGGCAATAGCACAGGCAATGCAGGACATGATATACTTGCTGACCTCCCATCAAAGTTTCGGCCAGTAGAAATGTTTTTGTAGCATCACCACTGTATTTTCGACATCAAAGTGTCCTTCCACCTGAATATAGTGGGATTCCTAGATCATCTTTGCTCGCTCACTTGATGGAACACAGATATGTCCCAGACGACACAACAACCCATTCTGAAGATGAAAATTATCGACAACTGCGTTTGCACCCACCATTTGGTAGGTGGTGGCAAAGTCCGTGTCTGTCTCATAGAATTGGGGCCATCCACAGGTCTCATGGCCGCAAAAGTCTAGCACCGTGGTGAGTGTTTCGATTAGCAGTCTTCTGAGGCAATCAGCGTCGTAGTTGGTGCTTCTTGTTTTATACTTGATGTTGAGGTGGAATTGCTGCAAGTATGTGGACCACTTTTGATGGAGGTCATTCTGCAATTTTCCTTGTGTCTGCATGAATTGCAGTGGCTTATGATTAGTGTGGATCACTGTCTCCTTCTCAAGAATGTAATGTCTCCACTCGCGGCAGGCTTGCACAATGGAGTACATTTATTTTTCGTAAGTAGGGTACTTACAGACAACATCTGATAGTGTCTCACTATGATAGGCCACAGGGTGGTTGTCCTGAGTGAGAACGATGGAAACAACATAGTCTGAAGCATATGTCTTGATCTCAAAGGGATGTTGCAGGTTTGGTAGTGAAATTACTGGGGCTGAGCACAAGCGCTACTTCAAATCATCGAACGCTTGTTGTTGGGACTGGCCCCACACAAATTTCTCCTTACCACCACCCCTGGTTATTTGGCTGAGGGCCCATGTAATATGGGAGAATCCCAACATGAACCTGCGGTAGAAATTGGCAAAGCCCAAGAATATATGAAGCTCAGTGAGTGTGGTGGGGGCTGGCCAGTCACAGATGACTTGGATCTTGTATGGATCCACATGTACTTCATGTTGATCAACGATGTAGCCCAGGTAATGGACCATGTCCATGTCGAAGGATCATTTTTCCAAGTTTATGTATAGATTGCGCTGCCACATGGTGTTCAGAACCTGTTGAATATGATGCAAGTGTTCGGCCCAAGTCTTGTTGTAAATGAGAATTTCATCCATATATACCACTACAAAAGTATTGGTGAATGGTCACAGGATATCGTCCATCATCCTCATGAAAGTGGCTGGGGCATTTGTCAAACCAAGGGGCATGACCAACCATTCAAAAAGGCCTTCCTTTGACTTGAAGGTGGTCTTCCATACATCTTTCTATTCTATCGAGACCTGGTGGTAGCCAAACTTCATATCAATCTTACAGAAGTATTTGGCCCACGTGAGTTGATCAAGGAGGTCGTTGATTTGGGGAATCGGGTACCGGTTTCTGTCTGTGATTTTATTCAGAGCTCGGTAATCCGTGCAAAGTCGCTAGGTTCCATATTTCTTCTGTACCATCATGATTGGGCTTCCACAAGGTGATGAGCTAGGACATATGTGCCCCTTGTGGAGAAGTTCTTGGATGTGTCATTTGATATCCTCATTCTCTAACAAAGAGAGGTGATAGACTAGCCCATTGGGCATCGATGCATCAGGGGTCAGATCGATGGGGTGCCTGACCTGGCAGTGAAAAGATACCTCGATAGGTGAGGCGAAGATATTCGAGTATTATTCCATGAACTTTTCTACTTGCTTATGCTCTGTGGAGAGGTCAACCGCATATACCCTGAATGTGGTTGTGATCTTTCGCTCATTCTGAGAGAGAATCACAAAGAAGACAAACTTCCCCGTCTGAGAGATGACCCTCCTACATTGCTTAGCAGAGATCAAGGAAATAGCACTAGGTGGGATTGCCTCGGGTATCTTGTACAATTTCCTGTTCAAAGTAATAATAACACCACGAGGCCTAGACTCATATACAACATGACGTTTCCATAGATAAGGTTGGCCCAAAAGAACATCACAAACTTCGAGAGGAGCAACATCACACAATACCTTATCTTTGAAGGGATTGATGTTGTACCACAATCGACATTGTGGGCTGACGCGAAGATCACTTCCTTGGCGGAGCCATCCAATGGTGTAGGGTTGTGGGTGCGACATTGTCGGCAGGTCCATCCGCTTGACGACCTCTACTGAGATGAGGTTCTTCTGGATACCGCTATCAAAGATGAAGTGTAGTAGGGTTCCTTTTACCCACATCTGTGAATGGAAGAGGCGCTCTCCTTCTTCTAGCTCGTCTGGTTCACTAGGCTGGAGCTTGGTGGTAGCAACGATGGCACTGGGTTCCACATCAATGATCCATATTCCCCTTTCTGGTTCTGACTCAGAGTCAGAACCCACATCTGATTCAGAAGCTTTCACTTCAGCCACCAACGACTGCTTTGAGCGACAATCAACAATGTTATTCCAAGGGCTCTTATGGAAGTCGAACCACTTCCCGGTGTCTTTCTTTGTATTTCTGGTTTCCTTCTTTGCTTACGGCTTGGACTGGTTTTCCTGATACTATCCATTTTTTCTTTGTCCTTTGTTCTATGGGTTGGGGCCACCCTTTCCTAGCTTTTGTTGTGAGGGTTTCCCAGGCCCAAATTGCCGCGTCTTTTGTTTGAGCCTCTGCTTGGTTTTGATGGCATATCGGGAGGCCGCGCCCAAGGATGAGATGTCCAGAAATTCCATTTCGGTCTGGATGTATCTATACAGAGCACCACTATACTTGAGCACCATATGTCACTCCGAATATTTGATACCCATCTTGGTGCGCAAGGTATGGAAAATATTTGTGAAATCTGGCACTGCTTGGTCTCTTTCTTGCCACAATGTGGTCCATTTGGTATACAAGTCGTCATAACTTCCGACAAGGTAGTATTGTTACTTAATAACATCCCTAAAGGATTCCCCAATGGTCGTGACTATAAATAATGAGGGTTCATCTGTTTCCTTTTGGTCACAGAACGTTTTCCACCAATCTTTGACATGGGGAACGACTTTGAGGAGCGCAAAAGTAATCCTTTCTCTATTCGAAAAGTTATGGACAAAAAAATATCCTTCTAGTAGATTCAACCACTTTTCTACAACATCTGCGTCTATCTAACCTTGAAATATAGGAATATCAAAGTTTATTTGTACCTTGAAGGTGGCGGTGTCTCCGCTCGAAGAAGATGCATCGCCTGTTGGTATCCGTCGAAGGATTTGCACAAAACTATCCATCATCTCATTCCTCTATTGTGTGAGGGATTCCTCAATCAACATTTTGAAAGGATCTCTTGTCCCTTCATCTTTATTTTCTCCTACTATGAGAGGTCGCTTAGGCATGCAAAAGATTTTGTCCTCCAGAGAAACAAGCTCGAGACCCAACTCTTTGTACTTCGACCTCGTTGGGGACATGCATTAAGACAACAAGGAGAAGACCTCTCTGATACCACTGATCCAGATTTTATGAGCAAAACGAAATGACTACAGATTATTAACAGGTGCTTAACATAAAATAAAAGAGATACAATAAAACTGGTTTTCTATTCAATAAGGAAATAAGCTGAAACTGTAAAATGCAGCGGAAAACAAGCTTACTGGAATGGTCGCGACTTATCTCTAAGAAGAGATGTGACGACTGCACTCATTCGCAATAAGATGATTGCAATGAGGCTCTAAAGTCCCTTTTACAATAAAAAGGAATTCCAAAAACCCTAGACATTCGAAAACCTAACCCTAGGAGATGAAGCGCCAGAAGTCATGTGGGCTCCGTTTGGGTAAGTTAGTACGTCAACTTCCCGGGGTCGTAACTTTTGCATACGATCTTTGTTTTAGGCGCATGATAGCCCATTGGAAAGGTATCGTTGAGGAGATTCATTTTGGTTGAAATATCAAAGGAACTTAAATTTTTCTCCCCATTTTCCCAAAAAAATGTTGTTTAGGGCCTCAAAACAGCTTCGGAAGTTTCAGGACTCGAAAAACTACTAAAAATAGTAAATTACCAAAATTGTCAGAAAAAGGTTTTGAGCCAGTTGGAAAAGGTGGGTGACCATTGATATCCACTTGGATCATGTAGGGATCTTTCAAAGTGTGAATCCCACTTGGGAGGCTAAAAAAATATTGGAATGAGCCACAAATGTCTAGTTGTCTTCAACTATAATGGAAACACTAAAACCATTAATGAGTAAAAATATCAATGATGTGATAATGAGTTGGAATCAAGCATGTGAGAATCTACCAAGTCAAGGACAAATGATAACTATCCTTAGCTAGTCCAAAGTGACCCTCCAATTATGTAAATGAGTCCAAGGTACACAAATCATATAAACCAAACCCCTAGAATAAAAGTGTTGATTTCAATAGGGAACATTTTGCTAAGAAAAGGAAAGGAAGGATTCATCAGAGACTAGCACAGGGTGTAGCATATCATGTAGTAGATGTGACCAACTAAGACTAGGACAATAATATATGAGTAATACAATGAGAATGGGACTCATTAAATCCATTGTTTATATCATATTACCAAGGCTGACATGGAAATTATTGTATAACACTAAGAGTAAAGGCCCAAAATAGGAAATGGGTTTATGATGACAAGTCATAGGGTAAACAAAATGGATGGTCAAGAATGACATACCAGGATAATGATGACTTGAGGAAGCATATGGATTATTATAGGACTTATATGGGGAGTTGAAATAGAGGAAATCCATGGCTGACTAAATAAGGATACTCTGAACAAGGGTGACTAGAATTGTTTTCATAAAGAGATCATGTAACATAGTGGTTATAAAGGAACATTGTGAACTCTTCCCCCAAAAATGAAAAAATATAGATATGTCATATGCAAGGAGATAAGTGTCCCAAAATTCAACCAACAATATCAATCATGTATGGTAGAAAGAATAGTGGTGAATGGAAAAAACCAAGGGGGAGGGGAGAGACACTAATGAATCACTAGATGATATGCTAGTTTGATACAAACTACACAGAAATGTGGGGAAATAAGGCAACACAATGGTGAGAACAAGCATGAGTTTATCTTTGGGATAAATACTATATTGAATCTTATCGTATGTGGGGAAATAATGGCATGGGTGCCAATATGAAATGGGGTACTAATCCAAGGAAACTAATGTAGGTGGAATATTGTTGGGAAAGGGGAAAATGCATTATAGATGGGCTAAACCAATTTTTAGAACCGAGGAGATCCTAAAGGAATATGAAGGGGGTGGAAGATAAGTAAAATCCAACATACACATAGGGGATATGCTATATATATTTAATTTTGAATAACTATAAATAAAAAGATGGAAAAGAACCCCATGAAAAAATGGTGGGAAAAATGGCTCATAGGTGAACTACCCGCACACACAAAACATATACAATAGCATAGAAGTAGTTGTGAAATTGAAACTAACAATACGAATGACATCAAAAATGGATCTCATGAGCGTTAAATGCAGGAAAAAAACAATTGTGGAAAAAATGGCTTATGAGTGAAGAATCTAATCATAAGAAGCCAATGTAATTGTGTGAAAGTGATCAAGATAACAAATGCAATAATGAAAAATATTTGAACTTATCTCTCCCTAATGTATCATGAGCTTATTCATAGACAATAAATAGATCACCTTCAATAAATGGGAGAGGGTACAATTGGTATTTATGCTAGGATTTGGAACATTTTATCACACCTTCATTGTTCTATAGTAAAATGTGACAATCCTCATTCACTTGCTCTAATGTGACTAGTCTTTGATTTAGAGTAGTGGTGTCAATAAGAAGTTTGATAGCTAAATGGAGGGAGGGGATCTCACACTTAGTAGGGAAAAATGCCTCTGCCCATGAACAATAAACAAGGGTGTATACCTTCTGGTGTTAATAATATATGTCCTATGGGACCAAAAAGTGGGAAACATAATGGGATGCAAATTATAGTTGTTCTTTTTTACTATCCATTGTAGGAAGGTTTTCGAGACTTCATTAATGGCCTCAATTTGGAAATTACCGAACATATACCATGGAGGTTTAAACTCATGCATGATGTTATGTTATGTTCTTGAAAGATGTTATGTTCAAAATGTGTTCCATGATTAGAGATTGATTGTTTAGTGACTTTGAAGTGAGTAATGAAATGGTATAAAAATAAGAATGTTTCATAGATACAATGTTATTGAAGGTTGTCATAACTTCTTCCCAATTTGTAAAATTGTTGATGACCACAACAATGTCCTTATGATTTCCAATGAATGTAGAACAATAATCCATGAATTTGATCCCTAAAGTCTTGCAAAATGGATCAACAATGACTATGGGTGAAGGGGAGAAAGTAGATCTTTAGTCTTGGGAGAATGAATCTGACAATTGGCACACTACTTGTCTATTTGGACGAAATCAATGAAACTAAAAGGACAAAAATAACTAGCTTACATGATCTTCTAAGTAGTGGCCATCCCTAAAACATGGTAACCACTATGAAAATTGAGATTAATTTAGCCTCTTCATGAATAAGGAAATCATGTAGGATGGTGTCAACTCCGCACTTGTAAAGGACATCACCAATAAGAATATATTAGGGAGTCTGTGATGCATGGGAATCATTTAATTTATGTTTTATTGACTTTTAGAAAGTCAATTTAGATGAGTTTATTTTGAATAGGAATTAGTTCCTTAATAATAGTGCTAAGTGTGCGTAATAATGACTATTGTTGCCCAAATATGATCTCGAATCTCTTAGATATAGAATGAGGGATTTGTTTTCTGAATTTAGACCAAGGGTTTGTCTAGTTTGTTGACAGATCCTAATTGTAAGGATCTGTATGGGATTGTAGGGTTTTTAATAATGTCATTTTTTAATCGAACGTGATTTTGGTGGAATAGAGGAAAAACAGAGTAGTTTCTCTATGTGTACAGAAAACTTAGTCATTTCATGTTCTATATAGCCCTATTCATTTCGTGAATAGTGTCTTTGTGGATGATAAACAAATTATTCCAAACTTATATTGTCAATGTTGATTCACAATGTCATAATAATACCTCCAAGTATGTGTTTATATTGTCTTCATTTTGATCTCAGGATGTACATGTTAACATGATAAGAAAAGGATCTAGCCATTGTCCGGTCTGGAAGTCAATTCCATTAGAACCTTCCTATAATCAATGAATGAAAGAAGGTGTTCTTGCTTGCTAAAGGAATCATTGTAAAAACAGGAAATTGTGGCCAAGGATTGTGACTAAAAACAAATGATATCATTTCCTGTTGAACATTGTTGATTTGTTTTTACCTTGGCTCTATTCCTTATTGATGAATGGAGTTGTTTCAATCTCTGGATCCCTAGTTGTGCGGCTTGGACTATAATCGTGTTTCATAGATAAATCAAATATTATGTATCCATTGTTAAATTGAAAATTGATCATTGGATCAAGGTAAGGGACGGTCACGATTTTCTTGGAAAGTAAAATATTTTAAGTGTTGTGGTTCAAACTAATACACATCATCATATGTGAGCCTCATCAATGGCCATTTTCCAATCGTGTATCTTTTCAAGCGTTGGTCATATTAAAAAAATGGTGTGATGCAATTTTTATTTTAACCGAGGTCGTAGTCTTTTTTTGAATCCACAAAATAAAAAGAAAATTGAAATTTTTGGAATTGAATGGATAGTTGGAGGTTCCACTAAGTTTAGTGGATTGAGTTCCATTTACCTTTGTGATAATCATACATCTTTTGAAATAAAAACTTCACTATTTTATATGGAAAAATATCTACTTATTGCCTGCACCTTTAGCGGTATCAGAGCAGAAGGTATTTCGACGTCAAATAAATTATTTGTGTCAGGTCATGGCTCACAAGGTTGGAAGAGGAGGTTGAAGAGGAAGAAGGCCTATAGAAAATGCTAAGGTGAGGAGAATTATGCAATGTTTGGAGATAAGACTATATTTCATAGAAGGTGACAGACAAAGGGATCCTGGTGATGTTAGTGAGGACGAAGAATCTCAGGATGAAGAAGCAGTTGTAGTTCAAGAACTAGTTGAGTTGAGAATGTTGAGACAATTTTTAGGATCCACCTAAAGACCCAATCCTGATATATCGAACTATAGTGGCAGTTTGAACCCTAAAGAGCTTATAGATTGGATCAATGACATGGAAAAGTTCTTTGAATATGAGGAGATGGATGAAGAGAAAAAGGGGAAGTTTGTTGTGACTAAACTAAAAGGGAATGCAAATTTATAGTGGGATGGCGTGTAGGCATAAAGGAGGAAGCATAACCAGCAGAAGATCAAGAGCTGGGATAGGATGGTTGCAAAACTAAGAGGTAAATTCTTACCCCAAGATTATCAACTTTCTTTATTTAGACAAATGCAAAACCTTAGACAGATATTGATGTATGTAAGAGAGTATAAAAAATAGTTTTATAAAGTAAAAATAAGAGCAGGTTATGTGGAATACACTGCAGAGAAGATAACCAGATACATG
Organism: Picea engelmannii; assembly: GCA_009831015.1. Taxonomy (NCBI): domain Eukaryota; kingdom Viridiplantae; phylum Streptophyta; class Pinopsida; order Pinales; family Pinaceae; genus Picea; species Picea engelmannii. The sequence continues at coordinate 922,148 of ML779002.1, read as the reverse complement.
AATGGACTTAGAATGGACATCCAAGATGAAATGAGCATGTTAACTCCAAGGACAATGGAGGAATATTATCATCTTTCTTTGAAATCATAAGACAAGATTTCAAGGAAGCAGTCTAACAAAGGAAAAGGATTTTCTAGAGGAAGAGGACAACAATCAGGAAAAGGGAAACCAACAACACAAAGAGATGGAAGCAGTGTCTCTAGTCATCTAGGAAAATCAGAATATGACTCCAGAGGAAGAAGATTCTCTTCTAGAGGAAGAGGCGGAGGCAAAGGAAGAGAACATAGATGCTACATATGTGGCAATATTGGCCATATATCCTTTGAGTGTCCAAAGAACAATGACATGGGCCAAATAAATGTTGTTGTTTCTCCAACAGAAGGAGAAGTAAAGTTACAAGAAGTTGAAAATGTTCCTAAGATAGGTGATTCCTTATTATTGAATAAAGTGTTGTTAAAATCTTAAAAGGAAGTTGTTGACCCAACCCAAAGAAAGGTTGTATTCAGGATTATATGTAAATTCAAAGGGAAGTGCTAAAAATGGTGATTGATAGTGGAAGTACGTATAATTTGGTGTCTGCAAAATTGGTAGAGAAACTGAACTTGAAAATGATCAAGCACCCAACACCTTATAAAGTGTCATGGCTTCAAAAAGGTTATCATTTATTGGTAAATGAGCAGTGTGAAGTGGATCTGTAGTTGGGAAGGTACAAAGAAATAATTATTTGTGATGTCATGCCAATGGATGTATGGCACATCTTATTGGGAAGACCATGGAAATTTGATAGGAATTCCGTACATGAGGGGAAGAAAAACATTTACAAGTTTTGCAAGGATGGATTAAATCATACCTTGTTCTCATTACAGGAAGAAGTTACAGTTGGAAGAAATAAAAAAAAAATCCTTGTTGCTGATTGGTAAGGAATTTCTACAACAAATGGAGGATAATGATGTGAGTTTTTCTTTAATTTGCAAACCTAAAGTAGTACTTATAGCTATTGAAATTGTAGATTTACCAATTGAAATTCAAGACATTTTGAATGAATATCATGACATTGTTGTGGATGATTTTCCAAATAAGTTTCTACCCATGAGAAGTATCAGTCATCACATTTATTTGATACCTGGATTAAATATACCTAAAAAGGCTGCATACAGAATGACCCCTCAAGAAAATGAAGATATCATGAAGCAAGTATAGGAGTTTCTAGATAAGGAAATGATCCAGGAAAGTCTGAGACCATGTGCAGTACCAACGATACTGAGTCCAAAGAAAGATGGAATTTGGAGGATGTGCACTTATTCAAGGGAAATAAACAAAATTACAATCAGGTACCAATTTCCATTGCCACAGATTGATGATTTATTAGACTATTTGAAAGGTGATAAATGTTTTTCCAAGATTGATTTGAAAAGTGGGTATCATATAATCATAATTAGATAAGGGGATGAATGGAAAACTGCATTTAAGACTAATGATGGTTTGTATGAAGGGTTGTTAATGCCATTTGGATTGTCTAATCCACCCAACACTTTCATGAGGTTGATGAATGAGGTGTTAAAAAAATTTATTAGAAAATTTGTCATAGTATATTTAGATGATATCTTAATATACAGTCAGTCCAAAGAATACCATTTGATGCATTTGAAATATGTCATGAGGAAATTGTAGCAGGAAAATGGGTAAGTCAACTTGAAGAAATGTTCATTTTTAAAATATGAACTTGTTTATTTTGGATTTTTCATATCTAAAGATGGATTAAAAATGGAACCTGGGAAGGTAAGATAAATTCAAGAATGGTCTTCTCCCAAGAATTTTTTTGAAGTTTGAAGCTTCCATTTTTTGTCAAGTTTCCATAGAAAGTTCATTCAAAACTTTAGTAAGATAAGTTCCCCAATAATTGAGACCATTATGAAAGACAACCAACCATTCAAATGGACTATTGAAGCTGAAAGAAACTTTCAACTGTTAAAGAAAAAGATTACAGAGAAGCCTGTCTTAATTTTACCATATTTCCAAAATACATTTCAAGTGAAGTGTGATGCCAGTGGTGAGGCCATAGGGGTTGTTTTAAGCCAAGAAGAGAGACCCATAGAATATTTTAGTGAGAAATTGAATGAATCCAGGAAGAAATAATCATCCTATGATAAAGAATTTTATGTTGTAGTTCAAGCACTTAAAAATTGGCGACATTATTTACTGTCAAAAGAGTTTGTTTTGTGCTCAGACAATCATGCTTTATAGTACATAAACTAGAATCCAAATCTAAATAAAAAAAATACTAAGTGGGTTGAGTATTTGCAGAGTTTTACTTTTGTGTTAAAGCATATTAGTAGATGCTATCAGGGAAAATCCCCCTATACTAGGTCTAGGTACATGCAGAGCATTGACTTCCCTTAAAAGATTGTTCTACCCTTAAGCTACCCCAAAACTATCTAAATTGAATGAAAAGGGAGAGGAAAGAAGGTCAATAGGTGCACCTTAAGTCTAGATGGCTAGTGTAGACCTCTTTCGCCTTTGCAACTTCCTAGATTGTGGGTCTCCTCCCAAAGATGACCTGTAAAAACTTAGGAAAACAATACTACAACACATACAATCTCTACTTATAACTTTCAATGTTCAGATATAGACATAAATCAATAAAATCATATAGACATAATGTTTTGGGACAGGAAATAACTCTTTTATTCAATACAAAGACAAAAAGTATTACAACCTTCGTCGACAATCACTCTACAAACCAGGTTTGGGATCCTCTATCGTGGCTCCAAGTGCATCAGTCCCATGAAAGCTTCTCACAACCAACTTATCACTTAGGAAAGGAGAAAGGGTTGTATAGGGAGAAAGGGATGGAATGGAAGGCTGAGGCCAAAACTCAAAATAGGATGCAAAACTTGGGCTAAGAAGGGGAAGGGATTTTGGCAGAGTTTTCTTATTCTCTTGCTTTTCCTTTCAAATGAGATCCCAAGACCTATTTTTATATGAGAAGAAGATAGTTATTCGGTTCGGGGATGGGCTACAATGGGTAAAATAGTTGGGAAACCTTCGATATCTCGTAAACTCCGCCGAATTCCTTGCAATTTTATATTTTTGCAAATTTTGGAGGTAAATGTGGGCTAACTAGTATACAACTCACATATGTACATGGGCTAATTAGTATGTAGCATGCGTGTGTATGCAGGCTATTTGTTCAACATGGCACGTACACTTTCCAAAAAATAGTTTTTTAAGAAGAAGCCTCAACAATATTTTGGAAAAATATGTAAGTGGAAAGGCCAATGTCATGTATGCATAGGTAAGGCATTTTTGGACTATAACAATAGGCAAGATAAAAAATTGCATATGCTTTGAGAAGAAGGGATTTATTGATGCAAGAAAGTTAAATAAAAGTGAAGGGTTTTGATTTTATGAAGGAGTTGTATGAAGAAGATGCAGACTTCAAAGAGGTATTTGAGGCTTGTAAGAATCCAGTAGTAAGGGGAAAAAGTCCATGGGTGGAATACATGTTACATGATGGATTGTTATTCAAAACAAATAATCTATGTATTCCCAAATTTTCAATGAGAGATAACTTGGTCAAAGAAAGGAACAGTGGAGGACTAAGTGGACACTTTGGGCATGATAAAACTTATGAGAAATTGAAGAATTTTTACTTCTGTCCGAGGACGAGGATTGATGTTCAGAAATTTGTAAACAATTGTAGAATCTGCCAACATGCAAAGGGGAGGAGTCAAAATATAGGTTTGTATACTCCACTCCCAATTCCAAATAGACCCGAGGATTCAATAAGCATGGAATTTGTATTAGGTTTTCCAAAGACACAAAAGGGAAATGATTCAATAGTTATGGCGGTTGATAGATTATAAAAAATGGTTCATTTATCCCTTGCTTTAAAACTAGTGATGCTACTCACATAGCTAACTTGTTTTTTAAAGAAGTTCTAAGACCGCATGGGATAGTCAAGATCATTGTTTCAGAAAGAGGTACTAATTTTTTAGGGCATTTTTGGAAAACTCTGTGGAAAAATATTGGAACAGATCTAAGTTATAGTTCAGCTTATCACCCACAGATGGATGGTAAAAATGAAGTAGTTAATACAAGCTTGGGAAATATTCTAAGAAGCTTAGTTGGATAACATCCCAAATAGTGGGACCAAGTACTTGCTCAAGTAGACTTTGCCTATAATGATTCTCCAAATAGAAACATCGGCCAAAGTCCATTTCAAATTGTGTATGCAATGCATCCCAGGGGAATTTAGGAACTCATAAATTTCAGAAGATCTGAGCAAAGAAGTGCATATGGAGAGGAATTTTCTACAACAGTGAAAGAAATCCATGAGTAGGTAAAGAAGAAGCTACAAGAAAGCATCCTTAAATACAAAAGTAGATAATATATGAAAAGGAGAGAGCATAACTTTGAAGTTGGAGAATTGGTTTTGGCACACCTCAGGAAGGAAATATTCCCAAAAGGAGAATATAACAAACTAATGTTTAAGAATATTGGACCATGAAAAATTCTAAGTAAATTTTATAACAATGCTTATGAAATATAGTTGCCAGTAGGGATGGGCATCTCTCCAACATTTAATTTTTCATATTTGTACAAGTTTCATGTAGGTGAAGCAGATGAACTAGCTCAAGACAATGAATATATTAAAGGAAATAAATTGGTCCAATGGAAAAACAAAATGCCAGCAGCAGAACCTCTACAGTCAGAGAATATATTGGACAAGAGAGTGAAGAAGAAGACAAGAGGAAAGGAGTACTTTGAGTACTTAGTGAAGTAGAAAGGCCATCCAGTTGAGGATTCAACTTGGATGACTACCACATTGTTACAAAAAAGAGGTAGTATTGTTGAATACCTCATGGACAGGAGTCCATGAAATTTTTTTGAGCTTGGGAGTATGATACAGGGCCATCATTCACTTTTTGTTTTATTGACTTTCAGAAAGTCAATTTAGTTGAGTTTGTTTTGAATAGGAATTAGTTCCTTAATAATAGTGATAAGTGTGTGTAATAATGGCTATTGTTGCTAAAATAAGCTCTTGAATCTCTTAGATCTAGAATGAGGGATTTTTATCTAAATTTAGACCAAGGATTTCTTTAGTTTGTTGACAGATCCTAATCGTATGGATGTGGATGGGATTGTATGGTTTTTAATAATTTAATTTTGTAATTGAAGGATTTTTTGGTGGAATAGAGAAAAAACAGAGTAGTTTTTTTGTGTGTGTAGAAAATTTAGTCATGTCATGTTCCATATATGTAACACCCCAAGTTTTGAAACCCCATTTTAAATAATGTATTTTTACAATGCTGAAAGGCCACAGTGCCCAAACAATTATTAAAAGGCTAGTGTTCCCAAGACATGTAATTTTTTTATCATTATTAATAATAAACACATCGTTGGCTACTAGACGGACAAGGACTAGAGTTATAGGGGGCTATGATTCCACAAGAGAGGGGGCTTCAGAGGATAAATGTGTATTCCTTTGTTAATGACCTTTCTTCCTGAGGGGAGGGGATCAATTACGTGAGATTCTTGGGGAAGGATAGGAGGTTCTTGATTTCCCCTTAAGGTTACTTAAACTTGTCCCTGGTCTGATTGTGGGGTTGGTTGTTGGTCATTGTCTTCTCCACTCCATCACCTTTGCATTACCTCATTCTTACCCTCACGCACTCCCATGCACTTACCTACCTCCTCCATCCATCCTCACCTACGTATTAGTCTTGGGAAGGGGGACCAAACTGTGAAAGCATTAGGCACGAGATATTTGGTTGTAGTGGTCATTGGTGTGATCCATTCATTCCTTAAGGCCTGCATGTCTGAGATGCAGTGGCTTGTGTCCAGCATGGCTCACAACTGCGGGTCCTGAGATTTCCAACATTGAGATTCTAGACCAGTTGCACTGGAGGCCTGAATAAGGAGAAGGACTGTCTGAGGGATTGCATGGCAGAAGAAAGTTGGAGGTCCGTTCTCTCAGGTGGTGCAATATAGGTAGAAGAGAGGTGGGTACTTGGATTGTTGTGAGTGTTGGGAATCTTGTGAGAGCTTGAGAGCTGTCTGGTTTGGGAAGCCAAGTTCACTGTGGAACCATCCTTGTGTTTTCATAGCCCTGGCTCGGGGGTGACGTTGTTGTTGAGATTTGGAGTAGTAGTGTCTACAATTGGGTTGAAGGTCCTTGGTCTACAGCCAGTTGGTGTCATCTTTCATAAAGATACATGCTCTCTATTGTGATATTATTATCTGTGTATGAATGTTTTTTCGTTGTATATTTAATTATCGTTAATTGAATCCTTAGAGCATGCATGCTTGTTGGATATTGATATGCATGTCGTTAACTCTCTTATCTTATGTATCTTTAATAGACAAAGAAGGTATCGGTATGAGAAAGAGGTATAAGGGTGGGATTGTAGGTAGCATACCCCAACCTGTGGCTAGTGGGGTATGTTACAGATTGGTATCAGAGCTTCTAGTTGAAACACCGGGCCAGTTTGGGCTGGGTATGTTGGTCAGAGTCTCGTGCTCGAAATAGAACTCTGACCGTGAAATTGAAAATCCCAGGAGGAATGGCGTTGCAGAAGCTACATAAGAGACAGATCGTCATAGATCCTCTGTAAGGGTTCGAAGGATCGTGACCGTTCCTTTTGAATTCGAGAGTGATCGCCACTGTAGGATCAAGAGAGATCTGAGATCGTTGGATCGGAGGACAGGTGAAACGGGGTCGTCCGATGAAAAGGAAGAAAGGTTAAGGTCACAATCGTCGAATCCCATTGGAGAGAGAGATCAACGACCAGTAGGCATTGCGGGGAACCGAGTTGCATGGGAGTTAATTTCCCAAGGTGATCCTGCAATCCAAGCCACATTTTTCTTGAGGGGTTACGCGTTAGCGTCAGGAGAATTGCGGGGAGAAAAGTGGGTTACTCCAAATCGTCAATGCGTGCCCCCTCAATTTGAAAGGCATGTAGTGATGTGACATGCTGGTACTCGAGCGACGAACCTCTGAAGAGAAGAAGTAGTCGGGGACCATCGATCTATAGGAGGACACACGTCAATCAATAATGTGCTTTGGGTAAAATCACTTTAGGAAAGGGAGAGTAGAAGAAGTTGAGAATTGAGATTTCCAAACCGCGGAGATTCGAAGTGAATCTCAGCCATCTGATCCAGGAGGACACGTGACAGAAATCCGTGCACTTCGGGGGAAAGCGAAGGTTGAGAGTTGAGTTCTCCAAAGTATGAAGACCCAGAAGGATCTTGACCGTTGACCTACCCAAAGCCATGCATCACCTGATCCAGGGCTTCAGATAAAAGCTAGTGGGGCCAGACAAGTTTTGAAAAATGAGATTTTTGAAACCCAAAGACCCAAAAGGATCTCAGCCATTGATCTGTCGTGAGCCAGGCGTCACCAGATCCAAGCTTCGGATAAAAGCCTGTGGGGGCAGATACTTTTGAAGTTTGAGATTTCCAGATTCTGAAGTCCTGAAGGAATCATAGTTGTCGATCCATAGGGGGCACCCGTTGGAAGTTCGTGAGCGTCGAATAAAAACATTTAAAAAAAAAAGGTTGAGGTTTGAGATCTCCGAAGTCTGGAGCCCCGAAGTAAAACATAGCTGTCAGATTGAGGAGGACACATGGAGCAAATATGTGGACTCTAGGTGAAGACCCGAAGTGAATCTTAGTTGTCCGATCTAGGAGGACACATGGCAATAGATTGGCTAGTTCGGGAATTCGAAGTTCAAGAGAATTGGAAGTGTGCTAGAATGAAAACTTCTGAAGCCCTGAAGCCCGAAGATTCGAAGTAGTGGGGCATGATAACATCACCTGGAGGTGATGTGGACCCCAGAATTCTGAAGTGACGTGGCTTGTGGACGTTACCTGGGATGACGTGGACACATGGGATGTGTGCCACATGTCAGTAAATTTTGAGCATTTGGAGTATTGAAAAGTTGATTAGAACGTGACAAGTGTCACCCGCCTAATTGGGCCACGTGTCTGCTTCCATTATTTCACCATGTGGTGAAAGATCATGCAGTCCAGAGACTGGGCATGCCAGAGGGGAAATATGTGACAGGTTGCATTGAGTCAAAAACTCTTGAAGGCCCGAAGGCTAGAGTGCATCTTGACCGTTGATTTCAAAAGACACACGTTGAAGGATCATTGACTTCGGGTGAAAGCACTCAGGGAGAAATTGTAGGAGGAAAGTTGGAAACTTTCGAAGCCCGAAGAGCCGAATCAATTCACAATCGTTTATCTGTGGGAGGAAATGCATCGACAGATCATGAACTCAGGGTAAAATCATTTCAGGAGGAGGCAAGCAAGGAAAATTGAGACTCCTGAAGCATGGAGTCCCGAAGTGGATCTCGATCATTGATCATGAAGGAGGATGAGGACTGTTGATCTGGTCCTAGTTGAAGGTTCCAAAGTCCCAAAGCTCCGGACAAGCTCTTTTTCAGCTAAAAGCAGGGTCATGGCTGTGGTTGTATGCATATTGAGAGCCAAGGAAAGAAGGGCTAAGTGACGAATTGGTTGTCTCCGAGACATAAAAGTGATAAGAAATGATTTAGCCACAGTTTATAGTCGTTTTAACTTGGGAAGGTGGTTTCAAGGAAGCGCCTGCACAGGATGAAATTCTGTGTTAGCCCAGGGATAACATGATACTTTTATTTTCGGAGAATGGGGATATGATCTCCATGAACAAAAACAAGAAAGAGACTTGTAGCATAGTTTGACAATTTTTTTCTATCATATGCATAATTCTAACTAAATGGTCACTTGCACATTTTGCAGAATTAAGAGGCTTAAGCACATCAGCTCAGGATTCTTATTGAGGAAATGGAAGAAGGCGAGGGAGCCTCCAGTCATGATAAGGAGGCTGAAGGCCAGAATACTAGGGCTGGTAATGCAGAGATAGAGTCCAACGAATGCAAGGAAAAGGGAGAGTAGGAAACGTTGATAGAAATGGTAAGAAGCTTGAATATGGAAGTGCAGAGCTACAAAGAAGACAATGAGAGACTAATGAGAGAGCAAAGTTAAATCAATGTTCAATTGTTGCAGAGCTTAAATCAGTTGCAGAGACAAACGAAGAAGGGATCAAACTCAAGACAAGAGGAAGAAGGAAGGTGTCATGAAAGGATAAATGATCGTGGAAGAGCTGGTTATTCCAGAAGTGCTAGCAGAGCTCATGGAAACCACTCACCTTCGTACTCAGAAAGAAATCCTTATGCATCGTATGATCCCGTAAGAATTCCAGAGGTGTCCCCTGTTAGACAACAAAGAAGGAAAAAGAGGTAGATAGTTTGCAAGGAGAGCTGAGGAAGCTCGAGACACCATCCTTCGATGGTGAAAGAGAAAGGGAAGATGATGTTGAAGCATGGTTGCTTGGGATCAGAAGATATTTTCAATTTCATAACTATTCATCAAACCTAGAAGCTAGGATTGCCACCTACCATTTACAAAGGAAAGTTGCAGTGTGGTGGGACCAATTGAGGCAAGTGGAACATGTTAATGAAAGTAGGATCACTTGGAAATAGTTCAAGAAGTACTTCTAGAAGGAGTACCTCTCAAAGAATTTCTACGACAAGAAAATGCAGGAGTTCTTTGAACTCGAGTTGGGAAGCATGACTATGGAAAGGTACGAGAAGATGTTCTTGGGATTGCTAAAGTATGTCAAGTTCATAGGTGATGAGAAAGTGAAGATACAAAGATTTCCAAGTGGATTTCCAACCTTTTGTAAGGAAAAGATCAATTATGATGAACCCAAGACCTTCAATGAAGCCATGAGGAAGGATAAATACATGTATGAGCAAGGCCAGGGAAGAGAATCCCTATGGAAATATTGGAAGGACAAGAAGAATGTGAAGTCCGATCAAAGGAGGAAAGGATTCAAACCTCCCTTCAATAGGAATGAGCCTAATAGAAATCATCAAGATCAATATGCTAATGGGGATTTCAAGAAACAATATTCCCTGGGAAAAAGAGGAAGACCACCAATCCAATGTTGGGGATGCAAGGAAGATCACCTATACCAGGATTTCCCACATAGAAAAGACAAAGTGAAGACTGTGCACAACATCCAAGAGGCTACAACAGTCGAAGATATGGGAAGAATCTATGCATCTTTAAATGATCGACAAGAAGAGTACCATTCCAATATGATCAAGGTGGAAGGTAAGATCATAAATTAGCTTGTTGTTATTTTGATTGATTCAGGAGAAATTCATTGTTACATTGATCCTAAGATAGTGGATAAATTACATTTGGAGAAAAGTAAACTTGTAAAAGAAAGCTTGGTTCAATTAACCACTGGAACCAAAAGGAGAATCCATGATATGGTCAGAAGTTGTTCCATAAGTCTTAATGGCGTGAATACTAGTATTGATCTAAATATCATACCATTGGTGTCTTATGATGTTTAGATTGGGACAGATTGGTTGGAAAAGAATCATGTTGTCCTAGATTGTCATAATTACAAGACATTTACATGGCTTGATGGAAATGGAAAGCAGAGCACTGTGAAATGAGTTCCGAGACCCATCTGTATAAGAGAGATTTAATCCTTACAACTAAAAATATGTTTTAGGAAAGGATGTCAACTGTATGCAGCTCATGTGGAAGAGAGAGATAATACAAAGGGGCCAAGCCTTGAAGATTTCTCGGTACTACAGGAATTTGAGTATGTATTCCAAGAAATACCCAGATTTCCACCAAGAAGGGAGATAGATTTATCAATTGATTTAGTGCCAGGAGCTCCCCCATTGTCGAAAACACCTTACAGAATGAGCACACCACAGTTAAAAGAATTACAAATGCAGTTGGAGGAATTGTTGAAGAAAGGGTACATATATCCAAGTGTTTCACCTTGGCGAGCACAAGTACTTTTTTTCAAAAAGAAGGATGGAACCTTGAGGCTGTGTATTGACTTCCGACAGCTGAACAAGTACACTATAAATAACAAGTATCCGCTACCCCGAATTGATGACCTCTTTGATCAGCTAAGAGGAGAAAAGATATTTTCAAAGATTGACCTAAGGGCAGGATACCATCAGGTAAGAATCAAGGAAGAAGACATTCATAAGACAACCTTTAGGACCAGGTATGGGCATTATGAATTTGTAGTGGTGCCATTTGGACTGACCAATGCACCAGTTGTCTTCATGTGATTAATGAATGGCATATTCAAAAATTATTTGGACAAGTTTGTCATAATATTCCTAGATTACATACTTATCTATTCTAAGTATGAAGAGGAGAATGAACATCACTTAAGACTGGTATTGCAAGTAATGAGAGAACATCAGTTGTATGCCAACTTGAGTAAGTGTTATTTTTATCAAAAGCAGGTCCATTACTTGGGACACATTATTTCAGAGCAGGGAATAACAGTATATACAGAGAAGATCAAAGCCATTAGAGGATGGCCAACACCCATAAATGTGTTAGACGTCATATCTTTTATGGGATTAGCGGGATACTACCGAAGGTTCATAGTAGGGTTATCTAAGATTTCTCATCCCATCACTTCTTTGCAAAATAAGGAAACTAAATTTCAATGGACACTCAAGTGTGAAAATAATTTTAATCTATTGAAGGAATTACTTACTAGTGCGCATGTGTTAAACATTCCTGACCCAAATTAAAATTTTGTGGTATGTACAAACGCTTGTAAGGAAGGACTTGGGGGAGTCCTCACACAAAATAGACATGTCATTGGATATGAGTCCAGAAAGCTTAAGGAACATGAGAGGAACTATGCCACCTGTTGACACTCAGAACTGAAATGGGTTGCAGCAAATCAATCCCGAGGCAACCTCGAACCACTTTGGATTAGAAGCTTCCCTCTTCCAACCCGAGAGGGATCTCTCAAAAAATGTCACAAAATAAATTGAAGTAAACGTGAAAAAGATGGGCAGATTTATGGGTAAATGATGGTCTTGGATTTTTGGAGTTTGGGGGTTAAACCAGGGAAAAGGTCCATTGGGCATGGATTCAAATGAAAACCGAGAAAAGAGACAATAGCAGAGATCAAATAACTTGTGGAAAGTGAGGCAAAGTAAGTCTATCTATACACGCTTTGATAAATCATGATGTGGTAGCGGAAAGAAAAAGGAAAGGCCGACGTAGCAAAGGATATATGCAGCATTCTGAAAATGTAGGATGGTCTTACACCCGCTGATAGCTGGTGCAGAGGAAAGACATCAAACAATTACAGGAAACCCAAAACCTTTCGTTATAGTAGTGGTCGTACTAAAGTATAACGAAGCCCGTCGGTTAGAAGAAAACAAAGTGTAATGCAACCGTGAAGGATTAAGGAAGACACAAAGATATGGTAAAGACAATATCAACTGCGAGTAAGGAACACATAAATGAAATCCAAACAGTTTTAACACAGCTGAAAGAGAAGAAAAACATACTGAAAGAAATCGACCGTGATGAATCTCACAGTCGCAAGTAACAGATCTTCTTTATTACTCCATTAATGGCTTACAAAAAACTCAGTCATTACAATGAAACCCTCTTGACAAAGGTTTTTCCCTTTGTTGCGCTCATGCGCCCCCCCCTCCTTTGTTTTTGTTACATACATCATTCTTTTAAAAGAAAAATAGAACTCTTTGTGTTCCAGGAATCTGAAACGGTTCATCTTCATGGCATTCTGCAACTGCCAGGCGTATCTACCAGCTTCGTTGAACGGTTATTCATCATTTGACAAGTGGATAGGGATTTCAACATGTAATCCATGCGTTAGATTTTTTTTTTAACGTCGGGTGTCATTCATTTTTCCAAGATCTTCAGCCTCGATTTGAAAATCCCCTCTTGAGTCTGAATTGCAGCCTGACCACCCTCTCCCAAAAGTTTCTGAACTTGATTTCACTTTGTATTGGGTGTGATATAATGTTCGTATGTGTTTGCTTCATCCATTTCAGTGTTGGAACGTAGACAATGGATCACAAAGTTGCATCTGATATATGAGTTGAAATCTGCATGGCCCGGAAAATTTGTATGCAATACAAATTTCTTGATTTTGTGTGTCTGAGAATCAAAAAATATATCTATTCCATGAGTAAACCAATTATGGAAATAGTCCCCACATAACATTGTTCTTGGACTAGTATCTGAAGCATTGTGAATCACCATTTGGTCGACCTGTTTCTGATGAATTTCACACGAACGACCCATTTTAGACCAAACATCCTGAGGTGAAGCTCCAACAGGAATATGTTGACCCCCAACACTGAACCAAAATTCACCAGCCAACTTCGCATGTACTTCCTTTTTTCATCCGAGACCATTCTCATTGCGAAGCCCAATGGAATATTTGTCATTTGCCTTTTAATACAATTCTTTGTCTTGATTTACACATCCCTAAAAATTTTAACACAACCTCTACCTGATTTACACACCGCTTACATATTTTTGCATTGTCCGGTTGGTAATTTCGTTCACACGACTGTACATTATCAAACATATATTCTCACCTTCAGATCAATGTAGGAGTTGTGAAGACATAGAGCGTCTGCTGCAATTAGTTATTAGGACAAGGATTGGATGATATTTGCAATGGGATTTTGACATAAAATCGGACATTGCACTTCACAGTACAAAGTTCGGTCTTGTCACCTGAAGCAGTTCCATAAACTATCGAAAACAGATCTGCAATTTTGTTGCATACATTCAAATATATTAATTTGAAAGACATTTTACAAGCGATGATCTATCTGTTCCTTTCCTTCAGAGCATCATACAATGCATGCCATACTCGAATTTCTCCATCGAGGCTAGCAGTTCATCAAATCATGAATGAGTGCAGTAATACATTTGACTGGAGTTGTATGGCCTTCCATAACCGCTATGCAGCGATGCAAACTACCCATTTCTCTCGTCCACACTCTAGTACACTTATCGACAGATCCATAGAAAACCATGTTGGAGACTGTTGCCAAGCACAACACAGCTTGTCTGTGTCCTTTCAACTCACCAGTGACACAGATGTTCACTCTGTCAGCCATTTTATCGACCTCCCACATGAAAACGGAAGAATCACCTCCACCGGAATACAGGATCAAACCGTCCGGGCTTAGAGCGAGAGCATTCACTGCAAACTTATGCCTATCCATGACTGTAACCAGAGAATGATTTCTATGGTCGGCGTATTTCGTCCAGACTTTGATAGTGGAGTCGGAAGATACAGTGTACACGAAACCACCTGAAGAAACAATCAATGTGTTTATAACGTCGTCGTGCGCTCGAAACGAGTCTAAGCAACGCAAATCAGAGAGACTCCATACCTTCACCGTTCTGTCCCACGAAGCCGAATATAGATTACCGTTTTCTACCGCCATTGTAGATATGGTATCCAAAAGCACTGCACTGCTTGTGCCTGCGTACCTCAACAAAATTTTTAGGTGACAGAAAATTCAGCATATAGTCCTTCACGGTGGGTATCCTGCATACGAGATTAATGATGCAGAGATGAATCCTGTGGAACCCTAGGACGTTTCTATACTCTAATTCTGTGATCCTGGTGCGCGCTGAATATTTTATCTTGGGCCACCAGAATGGATTTAACTGCTCCGCCTTCGCAGCCAAATCTGCAGTGTTCTACGAGTTCTCGGGAATGATTATATTGTTCACATACTCTAAGGCCCTTACCAATGGATCCGTTGTAAAGCAAATTATATTCTTTCGCAAAGGCAATAGAATATATTCTCCCCTCATGACCTTTGATTGTTGAGACGCATCGATATGCGCTACCATTGATAAATCTTTTGAGCAGCATAAAGGAGTACAGGCTCGGTGGCGTTGTAGAACAACCTTGCAGGAAAACAAGGGATTGGTGTTTACTACCCGAACGTCTTTGCAATGACTTTCAAACTGCAAAACACTCTTGACTTTCAAATGGATCTTCTTCATCTAAACATAAAGACGGAGCAGAATCTTTATGTCGGTGTTCTTCTATGGATGTTGTTGTCTGCATATGAAGTAATTTGATCCATGTGTCCATTGCCACCTTCACTGTGTATCCAGAGGCAATAAATTATCGAGAGTAACGTATTCGTCGAGCATGGTTCCTCTGCACTATAGCCTCGCAGCTTTAGAAAAACGCTTCTTGTCGGCGTTGTCAGTCCTGCCAGGGGAATCTCTCTGACTTGTTTGCAGGAGCCATAATCGGTAGTCCACGCGTGGCCAATGGAAATGCAACATGTCCGTAACGCCCATATGAGCCAGCGCGCCACCGAATAACAAGGAGTCCACCATTACCGCTGGGAACAAATTCAGGTAGCCGTTCTCCACCCAAATATTTCAGAGTACTATTGGCGACCGATCATTGGCTTCCAGAGAAGGTTGGTGCGTCTCCTCTGTGTCAACACTATTCTTTGGTGGCTTCATGTAGCTGCTCACATCAATCTGTTGCATCTCATTTGAGTAGTCTCATCAGTGTTCACAATATCCTCTGGTTGTTCTTCTTGTTGATGTGGTGGTGATGCAGTCGACATGGACCCATTCTTTTTATTTTTCTCCTCCTCTTGCTGTTGTTCTTGTGGTGGTGGTGTTTCAGCGAGGGCTACTGAAAGCGCAGTGCAATTAAAGAAACTGTAGGTCTCGTAACGAACTATGCGGCTTGACATTAAACCCTTAAGGCCTTGACTTCCTGGATAATTTGACAAACTATGGTTGATTGTCTATGACAAACATGTTGTGCAATCATCACTAGATATATCTCTGGTGCACTCGGTCTGAGCATAAATATCCCTAGACAAGGAGTCTACAGTTGTACCGAAAGCACATCGCTTCATTGCAGATGCCGCTTCACCTGAAAATTTGGACCAGAGCTTACTGACAACCGGGGACACAGAGGGGTTTGAAGCATTGGCCATTTCGTTAACATACACTCCATTATCTCCCATTTGTCCAATGAAATTATAGTTTTCATAATGCAAGAAGCAGAAATCAAACCAAACTCTAGCGCCAACGCCAGTCCCACAAAAATGTTTAATGTTAGTCGTTACCAATTGTGAACAATTGTAGCATTGGTCCACTATTGTGTCTCCCCTGCATTGGAGCAGGCTTGATATTTGGCTAGACATAGTTGTGCTGAACTCGGTTCGGGATGTGTGTTGAAGAAGACTATTGAAGACCGTCTTCAGATTTCCCTCAAACTTACTACCTTTTGTATACTGAGCACCATAATTGCAAAGAGCTTTCTCTGCATTGCAGATCTCTCCATGAAGAATAATGACCAAGGCCATGAATGACAATTATGTAAAACAACCTGACAAGGATCACGAGAGAGCATGAAGAATCCCTTCCATGGTGGAATTTTATATTTGTTAGGATTTCCATGGCCTCTGGACAATAGAGACCCTAGAGTGTCGCATGGACATGAATATTCCACAAAATTTTGTTATGCAGAGATATAAAAACGATATCATCTGATTAATTAATGAATAGATGTTCCAAGCATAACTTGAATATTCTAAACTCATTAGCGTTCCAACCTGGAGAGAAAAGAAGTCAATTCAAGAGATGAACTCTGTTAACAAACCCTTGGGCAGCAAAGTTGATTTTGATATCTATTACAACATCGGCTCCAACTAGGGATGGCACTTTCTCGTAAAGTGCCAAGAAAAGTAGACCAGGTGCCTCCATCCATTGGGCGACCTAGCGTGAAAGCTGCAATTCTGAGTTCTCCTGCCAGTGAAATCACCATCAGAAACTTTTAATGGACTCGCCAGAGCATGTGCAACCAATATTTTCCTATGACCGGCTACTCAACCACGCCATAGGACTGTAACAATGTCGTTCTCCTAGGGATAGATATCAACTTCAAAAATCCCTGGCAAAGGCACCAAAAATGTTGACACTTAGAACTGAAATGGGTTGCAGCAAATCAATCCCGAGGCAACCTCGAACCACTTTGGATTAGAAGCTTCCCTCTTCCAACCCGAGAGGGATCTCTCAAAAAATGTCACAAAATAAATTGAAGTAAACGTGAAAAAGATGGGCAGATTTAAGGGTAAATGATGGTCTTGGATTTTTGGATTTTGGGGGTTAAACCAGGGAAAAGGTCCATTGGGCATGGAGTCAAATGAAAACCAAGAAAAAGAGACAATAGCAGAGATTAAATAACTTGCGGAAAGTGAGGCAAAGTAAGTCTATCTATCAGCGCTGTGATAAATCATGATGTGGTAGCGGAAAGAAAAAGGAAAGGCCGACGTAGCAAAGGATATATGCAGCATTCTGAAAATGTAGGCTGGTCTTACACCTGTTGATAGTTGGTGTAGAGGAAAGACATTAAACAATTACAAGAAACCCAAATCCTTTCGTTAGAGTAGTGGTCGTACTAAAGTATAACGAAGCCCGTCGGTTAGAAGAAAACAAAGTGTAATGCAACCATGATGGATTAAGGAAGACACAAAGATATGGTAAAGACAATATCAACTACGAGTAAGGAACACATAAATGAAATCCAAACAGTTTTAACACAGTTGAAAGAGAAGAAAAACATACTGAAAGAAATCGACCGTGATGAATCTCACAGTCGCAAGTAACAAATCTTCTTTACTACTCCATTAATGGCTTACAAAAAACTCAGTCATTACAATGAAACCCTCTTGACAGAGGTTTTTCCCTTTGCTGCGCTCATGTGCCCCCCCCTCCTTTTTTTTTGTTACATACATCATTCTTTTAAAAGAAAAATAGAACTCTTTGTGTTCCAGGAATCTGAAATGGTTCGTCTTCATGGCATTCTGCAACTGTCAGGCGTATCTACCAGCTTCGTTGAACCGTTATTCATCATTTGACAAGTGGATAGGGATTTCAACGTGTAATCCATGCGTTAGATTTTGTTTTTAACACCGAGTGTCATTCAGTTTTCCAGGATCTTCAGCCTCGATTTGAAAATCCCCTCTTGAGTCTGAATTGCAGCCTGACCACCCTCTCCCAAAAGTTTCTGAACTTGATTCCACTTTGTATTGGGTGTGATATAATGTTCGTATGTGTTTGCTTCATCCATTTCAGTGTTGGAACGTAGACAATGGATCACAAAGTTGCATTTGATATATGAGTTGAAATCTGCATGGCCCGGAAAATTTGTATGCAATACAAATTTCTTGATTTTGTGTGTCTGACAATCAAAAAATATATCTATTCCACAAGTAAACCAATTATGGAAATAGTCCCCACATAACGTTGTTCTTGGACTAGTATCCGAAGCATTGTGAATCACCATTTGGTCGACCTGTTTCTGATGAATTTCACACGGACGACCCATTTCAGACCAAACATCCTGAGGTGAAGCTCCAACAGGAAGATGTTGACCCCCAACACTGAACCAAAATTCATCAACCAACTTCACATGTACTTCCTTTTTTCATCCGAGACCATTCTCATTGCGAAGCCCAATGGACTATTTTTCATTTGCCTTTTAATACAATTCTTTGTCTTGATTTACACATCCCTAAAAAATTTAACACAACCTCTACCTGATTTACACACCGCTTACATATTTTTGCATTGTCCAGTTGGTAATTTCGTTCACACGACTGTACATTATCAAACATATATTCTCACCTTCAGATCAATGTAGGAGCTGTGAAGACATAGAGCGTCCGCTGCAACTAGTCATTAGGACAAGGATTGGATGATATTTGCAATGGGATTTTGACATAAAATCGGAGATTGCACTTCACAGTACAAAGTTCGGTCTTGTCACCTGAAGCAGTTCCATAAACTATCGAAAACTGATCTGCAATTTCGTTGCAGACATTCAAATATATTAATTTTGGAAGACATTTTACAAGCGATGATCTATTTGTTCCTTTCCTTCAGAGCATCATACAATGCATGCCATACTCGAATTTCCCCATCGAGGCTAGCAGTTCATCAACTCATGAATGAGTGCAGTAATACATTTTATTGGAGCTGTATGGCCTTCCATAATTGCTATGTAGCCTACCCGCTTCTCTTCTCCACACTCTAGTACACTTATCGGCAGATCCATAGCAAACCATGTCGGAGACCGTTGCCAAGCACAGCACAGCTTGTCTGTGTCCTTTCAACTCGCCAGTGACACAGATGTTCACTCTGTCGGCCATTTTATCGACCTCCCACATGAAAACGGAAGAATCACCTCCACCGGAATATAGGATCAAACCGTTTGGGCTTAGAGCGAGAGCATTCACTGCAAACTTATGCCTATCCATGACTGTAACCAAAGAATGCTTTTTATGGTCGGCGTATTTCGTCTAGACTTTGATAGTGGATTCGGCAGATACAGTGTACACAAAACCACCCAAAGAAACAATCAATGCGTTTATAGCATCGTCGTGCGCTCGAAATGAGTCTAAGCAACGCAAATCAGAGAGCCTCCATACCTTCACCGTTCTGTCCCACGAAGCTGAAGATAGATTACCGTTTTCTACCACCATTGCAGATATGGTATCCAAAATCACTACACTGCTTGTGCCTACATACCTCAACAAAAATTTTAGGCGATAGAAAATTCAACATATAGTCCTTCACGGTGGGTATCCTGCATATGAGATTAATGATGCAGAGATGAATCCCATGGAGCCCTAGGACGTTTCCATACTCTAATTTTGTGATCCTGGTGCGCGCTGAATATTTTATCTCGGGCCACCAGAATGGATTTAACTGCTCCGCCTTCGCAGCTAAATCTGCAGTGTTCTACGAGTTCTTGGGAATGATCATATTGTTCACATACTCTAAGGCCCTTACCAATGGATCCGCTGTAAAGAAAATTATATTCTTTCGCAAAGGAAATAGAATATATTCCCCCCTCATGACCTTTGATTGTTGAGACGCATCGATATGCGCTACCATTGATAAATCTTTTGAGCAGCATAAAGGAGTACAGGCTCGGTGGCGTTGTAGAACGATCTTGCAGGCTAACAAGGGATTGGTGTTTACTACCCGAATGTCTTTGCAATGACTTTCAAACTGCAAAACACTCTTGACTTTCAACTGGATCTTCTTCATCTAAACATAAAGATGGAGCGGAATCTTTCTGTCGGTGTTCTTCTATGGATGTTGTTGTATGCATATGAAGTAATTTGATCCAGGTGTCCATTACCACCTTCACTGTGTAGCCAAAGGAAATAAATTATCGAGAGTAACGTATTCGTCGAGCATGGTTCCTCTGCATTGTAGCCTCACAGCTTTAGAAAAACGCTTCTTGCCGACGTTGTCAGTCCTGCCATGGGAATCTCTCTGACTTGTCTGCAGGAGCCATAATCAGTAGTCCATGCATGGCCAATGGAAATGCAACATGTCCGTAATGCCCATATGAGCTAGCGCACCACTGAATAACAAGGAGTCCACCATTACCGCTGGAAACAAATTCAGGTAGTCGTTCTCCACCCAAAGATTTCACAGTACTGTTGGTGGCTAATCATTGGCTTCCACAGAAGGTTGGTGCGTCTCCTCTATGTCCACACTATTCTTTGGTGGCTTCATGTAGCTGCTCACATCAATCTGTTGCGTCTCATTTGAGTAGTCTCATCAGTGTTCACAATCTCCTCTGGTTGTTCTTCTTGTTGATGTGGTGGTGATGCAGTCGACATGGACCCATTCTTTTTATTTTTCTCCTCCTCTTGTTGTTGTTCTTGTGGTGGTGGTGTTTCAGCGAGGGCTACTGAAAGCGCAGTGCAATTAAAGAAACTGTAGTTCTCGTAACGAACTGTGCGGCTTGACATTAAACCCTTAAGGCCTTGACTTCCTGGATAATTTGACAAACTATGGTTGATTTTCTGTGACAAACATGTTGTGCAATCGTCACTAGATATATCTCTGGTGCACTCGGTCTGAGCATAAATATCCCTAGACAAGGAGTCTACAGTGGTACCGAAAGCACATTGCTTCATTGCAGATGTCGCTTAACCTGACAATTTGGACCAGAGCTTGTTGACAACTGGGATAGACACAGAGGGGTTTGAAGCATTGGCCGTTTCGTTAACATACACTCCATTATCTCCCATTTGTCCAATGAAATTATAGTTTTTATAACGCAAGAAGTCGAAATCAAACCAAACTTTAGCGCCAACGCCAATCCCACAAAAATGTTTAATGTTAGTCGTTACCAGTTGTGAACAATTGTAGCATTGGTCCACTATTGTGTCTCCCCTGCATTGGAGCAGGCATGAAATTTGGCCAGACACAGTTGTGCTGAACCCGGTTTGGGACGTGTGTTGAACAAGACTATTGAAGACCGTCTTCAGATTGCCCTCAAACTCACTGCCTTTTGTATACTGAGCACCATAATTGCAAAGAGCTTGCTCTGCGTTGCACATCTCTCCATGAAGAATAATGACCAAGGCCATGAACGACAGTTATGTAAAACAACCTGACAAGGATCACGAGAGAGCATGAAGAATCCCTTCCATGGTGGAATTTTATATTTGTTAGGATTGCCATGGCCTCTGGACAATAGAGACCCTGGAGTGTCGCATGGACATGAATATTCCACAAAATTCTGTTATGCAAAGATATAAAAACGATATCATCTGATTAATTAATGAATAGACGTTCCAAGCATAACTTGAATATTCTAAACTCATTAGCATTCCAACCTGGAGAGCAAAGAAGTCAATTCAAGAGATGAACCCTGTTAACAAACCCTTGGGCAGCAAAGTCGATTTTGATATCTGTTACAACACCACCCACGACTTGGAACTTGTTGCCATTGTTTATGCCTTTAGGATGTGGAGGAATTATCTTATGGGGAAGAAATTCAAATTAAGAACAGACCACATTGGACTGAAGTATCTTTTTGAACAACCAACCTTGAATGCCAGGCAAACAAGATGGATGGAATTTTTAAGTGAGTATGACTTCGATATCAAGAATATCAAGGGAAAGGAGAATAAAGTTATCGATGCACTTAGTAGGAGAGTGCATCTCATGCATGCTACTGCTGTCAGTATGCATCAGTCAGACTTGAAGAGAAGAATTTTAGATGGTCTTGTTACATATCAACATTACCTACAGGTAAATGAAAACCTACAACAAGGATATGTACAACATAAAATAAAGGAGTCTGAGATAAAGGAAGACAGATTACTCATGTATAAGAATAGAATCTATGTTCCTAGTTCCAAAGAACTGAGGAATGTGGTACTGAAGGAAATGCATGATGTTCCTTATGTTGGACATCCCAATTACCAGAAAAAAATTACAACAATAAGAAGATAGTTCTTTTGGCCGGGAATGAAGAAGGATGTTGTTCATTACATCGCTCGATGTATGGAATGTCAAAAGGTGAAGGTTGAGCATAGGCACCCGATGGGTTTGCTGCAACCCTTGCCAATTACAGAGAATAAATGGGAAGTGATCACCATGGATTTCATCACAAGATTACCCAAAACGAATAAGCAACATGATTCAATCATGGTGGTGGTTGAAAAATTAACAAAGGATTCTCATTTTGTGCCTATGAAGACAATGCATACAACAACTAATATTGCAGAAATTTTCATGAAGGAAATTGCTAGGTTGCATGGGATACCTAGAACAATCATCTCGCACAGAGATACGAAGTTTACCTCCAATTTTTGGAGGGGGTTGTTTAAAAGATTTGGCACGAATCTAAACTTTATCACAACATATCATCCCCAGACAGATGGGAAAACAGAGAGGGTCAATCAAATAATTGAAGACACGTTGAGAGTGTACGTGATGGATAAGCCATCTAAGTGGGAAGATTACTTACACTTGGTTGCATTTGCATATAACAATGGGTATCAATCTTCGTTGAGAATGATCCCATTTGAAGCCTTGTATGGTAGGAAATGCAATACTCCAATGAGCTAGGACAACCCAGCAGATAGAGTGGTACATGGGCCGGAGTTGCTCAAGGACATGGAAGACCACGTGGTCAAGATTAAGAAGAATTTAAAGGTAGCTCAATATAGACAGAAAGTTTATGCATACAAGAACAAGACAGTCGGAGAATTTAGAGTAGGGGAGCATGTACTTTTGAAAGTGAAGCCCAAGAAGAGCTCTTTGAAATTTGGTAGTTGTACAAAGTTGGCAGCCAGATTCTATGATCCATTTGAAATATTGGACAGAATAGGGCCAGTTGGATACATGCTTTCATTGCCTGCTTCCATGAATGTGCATAATTTAGTTGATGTATCTTTACTAAATAAATATGTACATCATCCTAACCATGTTATTGATTGGCATCTGATTCAGGTAGAGACGGAGGGAGATTTTCAGGTTCAACCAGTATGGGTATTGGACAGAAAGGTAAAAATGCTCCGGAATCGAGTTATAGAGCTGGTAAAATTTTAGTGGACCTGCTACGGTCTTGAAGATGCTACCTGGGATCATGAAGATGCCATGCAGGCAGAGTGCCTGCATATTTTTGAATAAATTTGAGATTTTGATCTCTGTTTTGTATATGCACTAAGGACAGTGCCAAAATAAAGGGGGAGGGGATGTAACACTCTAGGTTTTGAAACCCCATTTTAAATAATGTATTGTTACAATGCTGAGAGGCCAGAGTGCCCAAACAATTATTAAAAGGATAGTGTGCCCAAGAAATGTAATTTTTTTATCATTATTAATAATAAACACATCGTTGGCTGCTAGACGGACAAGGACTAGAGTTATAGGGGGATATGACTCCACAAGAGAGGGGGCTTGAGAGGATAAATGTTTATTCCTGTGTTAATGACCTTTTTGCCTAAGGGGATGGGATCGGTTACGTGAGATTCTTGGGGAAGGCCAGGACGTTCTTGATTTCCCCACGAGGTTACTTAAACCCGTCCTTGGTCTGATTGTGCGGTTGGTTGTTGGTCGTTGGCTTGTCCACTCTGTCACCTTTGCGTTACCTCATTCTTACCCTCACGCACTCCAATACACTTACCTACCTCCTCTATCCATCCTCACCTGCGTATTGGTATCGAGAAGGGGGACCGAACTGCAAAAGAATTAGCCACGGGATAGTTGGTTGTAGTGGCCGCTGGTGTGATCCAGTTGTTCCTTGAGGCCTGCATGTCTGAGATGCAGTGGCCTGCATCTAGCATGGCTCACATCTATGAGTCTTGAGAGTTCCATCATTGATATTCTGGACGAGTTGCGCTAGAGGCCCGAATAAGGAGAAGGACTGCCTGAGGGACTGCGTGGCAGAGAAAGGTGGAGGTCCATTCTCTCGGGTGGTGCAAGCTGGGTAGAAGAGAGTTGGGTACTTGGATTGCTGTGAGTGCTGGGAAGCCTGTGAGATATTGAGAAATGACTGGTTTGAGAAGCCAAGTTCGCTATGGAATCGTCCTTGTGGATTCATAGCCCTAGCTCGGGAGTGACGCTGTTGTTGATATTTGGAGAAGTAGTGTCTACAGTTAGGTGGAACGTCCTTGGTCTGCATCCAGTTGGTGTCATATTTCATAAAGATAAGTGCTCTCTGTTGTGATATTATTACTTGTGTATGAATGTTTTTCCGTTGTATATTTAATTATCGTTAATTGAATCTTTAGAACATGCATGTTTGTTGGATATTGCTATGCATGTCATTAATTCTCTTATATTATGTATTTTTAATAGACAAAGAAGGTATCGATATGAGAAAGAAGTCCAAGGGTGGTCTTGCAGGTAGCATACCCCAGCCTGTGGCTGGCGGGGGATGTTACAAGATAGCCCTATTCATTTCGTGAATAGTGTCTCTTTGGATGATAAAATAAAATATGCCAAACGTATATTGCCAATGTTGATTTACAGTGTCATAATAATACCTGCAAGTCTATGTTTACATTGTCTGCATTTTGATCTCTGCATGTACATGTTAATACAATAAGAAGATGATTCTGTCATTGTCCAGTCTTGAAGTCAATGCCATTAGAACCTACCTGTAATCGATGAATGAAAGAAGCATTTCTTTCTTGTCAAAGGAATCATTGTAAACACGGGAAATTGTGGCCAGGGATTGTGACTAAGAACAAATGATATTGTTTCCTATTGAACATTGTTGATCTCTTTTTACCTTGGTTCTATTCCTTATTGATGAATGGATTTGTTTCAATCTCTAGAACCCTAGTTGTGCAGCCTGTAGAATAATCGCCTTCCATAGATAAATTGAATAGTATGTATCTATTGTGATATAAAAAAATTGATCATTGGATCAAGGTAAGGGACAATCACAATTTTCTTGGAAAGTCAAACATTTTAATTCTTCTGGTTCAAACTGATACACATCGTCATATGTGAGCCTCATCAACGACCATTGTGCAATCATGTGTCTTTGCAAGCATTGGTCATATTAAACAAATGGTGTGATGCAATTTTTATTTTAATGGTGGTGTAGTCTTTGTTTGAATCCACAAGATAAGAAGCAAATTGAAATTTGTGGAATTGAATGGATAGTTGGAGGTTCCACTAAGTTTGGTGGATTGAGTTCCATTTACCTTTGTGATAAGCATACACCTTTTGAAATAGAAACTTCACCATTTTATGTGGAAAAATATCTACTTGTCGCCTGCACCTATTTTGTGACATATATTCCATCTTTCATATTGTGAAAGACTGGGACCAAATTTATGGGTGTGCAAATAAATGAAAATATCACCATACCAAGTGTCCTCCAATGAAATGGAAAAAAGGTGCTCATTAGGAAAGTAGTGATTAAGAGGAAGATCTACTATGGTCATGGTTTGAGCTCGACAAGGGCCAACGATTTCTTATATTTGGAGTAAAAATTTTGACATCATATTTATGGAGGATAAAAATCCAATGAGTGATTTTACCATTAATAAATAAATATCCCAAAACATACTACGTGTGATTTAAATTAGTGACAACCTTGCTTTTCCATAGCAATTTTTAGTAAGGAAGTTTCTAGATAAAAAATACCATGATGAGGGCCAGTTTATCATCATGATTATAAGTCGGTGGCGGTCCAATTAGGTCCCTAATCACATAATAGAATATGTTCTCACAATAATCCTCTCCTTGTTGAACTAACATGAAAATGATTGAAAAGGGTGAGGCAAAGCGTAAAGGATATAATCCTTTATAAAGTCAAGGGGAATGATCAAAGGATTGCATGCTTTAATTCATTAAAGTATTTCTGATATTGGTCATCCCATACAAATGGTATGTCTTGATGTAATAAACACAAGAACCTATGATCATACGTGGCATAATTTATAATGATGCAACCAAGAAAATTGGTTTTTCTTTGGATGCTTTGCAATTGGCAAAAAGTTTTGGCGGAGGAAGTTGAAGAATGGCCTAAAATTTCATTGGGACAACAATAATACCCTTTTTGGAGACAATAAATCCCAAAAGACACACTTGAGTGGGTTTGAGTAAATGTTGTACTTTTGACATCGAGGAAAAATAATGTGGATTGTGATGATATCGACCGAATCATGAAAACAATATGACATGACATGTTATAAGGTGGTGCTAGCATTCTATAGGTCAAACGGTGTAACACAACAAGTGAACATCCCCCGTGGCATAATGAATGAAATCTTGCATTGATCACATGAGTGGATCCAAATATAGTCATAGCTTGAGAACCCAACCATGAAGAATAGAACTTCATGATTGGTACAAGCATTGATTATTTTATTGAAGAAATGCATAGTGTAATTTTCTGTGGGACATGTCCTATTAAGATCATGGAAATGAGTGAAAACATCAATGTTACTTTGTTTGTTATTAACAATGAAATTTTTAGATACCCAACACATATAAGAGATTGGATAAATAAAATTTATGTGGCAATGTTTATCGATTTCAGATTTGATGATTGGATCTTGGTGAAATGGATAGGCCTTTGTTGTTTTCAAACAAGGGATTTATATGGCAATGTGTTTATACAATGTTCAACAATGTTAGGGTTGATTTTGGGAATTTCCAAATAAGACCATGGAAAAATATCACAAAATTCTTAAAGAAGTACTTTTTTAAGAAACAACGTTTTTAGGGGAAGAAGAGGCTCCAAGAAGGATGTTTTCAAGGATGTTTTCAATGACAATGAGGGTAATGGAAATGTCTAACTTAATGGTGGGAGAAGTGTTGGCATTGTTTTTTTAATTGAAGGAACTTATAGTAGGAATCGAAATATTGAACCAATTAACATGATGAGGAGGTACAAAATGCTTGGTTTCAATGGAATATTGATTGGAGGAATTTTTACGGGTAAATGCATCTTCAGAATGTAAATAAGCATGATGATTCATATCATCACATGGATAATAAAGAGTGGTCATGGCTTCTATAATATCCTTATCTGAATGAAAGTTATGGGTATTAGAGCTGGTGCTATTGGGTGTGACCATTGAGGTAGTTGATGTGATAATAGTGGAGGTGTTGGGTTCTCTACCAAGACCATAGATGTGTGATGTTTGGCTCACATATGAAACACCCACAATTGTTGAAACAAAACACATGAGAGGAGGTTCAATCCATGGTGAATTTTATGGTAAATTACTGATGGATGGAAAACCAATTTCTATCCCTGTTGAAAAGGAAGGGTCATTATGATACATGGAATCTATGAAAGAAGAGATACAACACATATTGATATAATTCATAGTATCTATAATGGGTGTAAGAAACTCCCATTGACTAGGCTCGACATGTTATTTAGTCAATGAACGAAATTATTGAACAATATCTAAGAAATATTGGAACTAAGGGAGTTCAAGACAATGATGGGAGTAATGGACATATGTTTGGCGTAAGGAAAACGTTTGGTTAGTGTACAATGATGGATTTAAATTTCATGTGATATCTTTTGATGACTTGGGGAGCGTGACTTATACTAGTGGGATAGATTCAATGAAATCTACCATGGGTGAATGAAACAAATTTCACAACTATGGGAAAACAAGGCACTTGTTGGTGGCTTGGCCATTGACATTGAGAAAAGAATAAGAGGGTACAACCTAAGTATGCACAATTATCAGAGTGGAGATAGATGGCCCACTAGTATTAGTGCCCTTAGCTTTCATTTTATTTCCCCCAAATACTAATTTGTCTTTTTAAACCTTAGTATGAGGGATGTTGTCCTTAAGTCATTTTTAGGTTGACGATGCAAGAACCCTCAAAGGTTTCACATGAGATAAGATTAAATGTAGATATCATTCCAAGGAGTAATTTGGATTGGGGGAATTAAGGTACCAAATATGAATTCCCAAAGTGAGACCATGGAGACTCAATGTACTCAACAAAATGATCCCAACCACATGGGGAGGAAAAACTTAAAGGTAATTGAGTAATGAGATACTATATACATGGAGCCTCTCTTAATTATGGTATGGAAGAGGATGAATTAACATGATAATTTGGTACCCTAGTCATAATTCTACACAAAAGAGAAGTTCTTGATGATGAACTAGGTCGAGGGGTATCATGATATTTCCTAAGAAAGGTGGAGCATTTGAAGATGCCAATACCCATCTCAGTAAATGAATGCATGGATTAATATCCCTTAAGGTTGGGTAAGACATTGTTTATATTAGACTATTGTTTTGAATCATAATATGTATGTTGATACAAGGACATGATCTTTTTTTGATGGGGATACATCATGAGGTTGAAAATAGATGAGATATACACCTTCATAGCATACATATAACTACAACCAAGGAGAATATTGTAGTCAAGCTGGGAATCTACAATTGCAGTCTCTATCATGACCATCTTACCAGTTATCTCAATGGGGACATTTTGCAAAAGTACTTTGGGTTGGGAATGAAAACCATCATAAGAATGTAGAGTGATTATGGATAGAACTAGCTCAATAGAACCTAACTTTTTCCATTCATGAGTGAAAATGATGCACATGGATGCACCTTCATCAATGATACAATAGTGAACAACAAGACTTTTTATTATAACCATAATCTAAAACGCAACTAACAATGGAAGATGAATATCTACATATAAGTAAAAGATAATAAGCCTAACATTCGAAGGATTGGTCACATCGGAAGTAGATAGTAAGGACTTCCATTATGATGGAAAGTTATAAAAATCTCAAGGATAGACATGGTGGCAAGGGACTATTCCATGTCATACAATACTATAACTATAAGCATCCCTTTCATGTGGATTATGAGAAATGTGATGTAAATGTGGCTTTGGTACTATAGGAGTAGTGTCAATATTATGTTGTGGGATATACAAGGGACCACTAGTGGAGGGTGGGACATCATCACATTCTAATGAAGGGGGCCAAGGGGTACTCCATATTATTAGTTTTGAGTATGAATATTCATATCCATAGAGTTCATGTAAATGTTCCAGAAGGAAGGATATCCAAGTGGGGATAGATATAAATGGTTGACTCAAAGATGGAGCTCCCAATGGGTAGATACTAACCCTTGTAGTGGGAAGCGGTTTTGCATCACTTACAACTAGGAAGTAGGATGGTGACATTTCCCTAAGTATATAATTAGGATTTTCCAAAATCATGTATAGAAACACGGCCTTCTAATTACCCTCAAAGAATGGTTATGAAGTCCCCCAAAGGAGTGATTGACTGTATGGAAGAGTTATCTATAGTTAAGGGCATTGGGGGAATCTCCCAAAAACCAATAATTGTTTTTATTAGGTTACTTTTTACTTAAGAGAGCCACCTTTGGTGCGAACCTAATGAATTTCCACTAACATACCTCTTCATAAATGACTACATAGGGTTTCGAACTTCTAACGATCAAGGGTCCAACCAAAATATTGAAAGAGATAAGTCCCTAGTGTTAAATTTGGCAACATCGACAGTCATTCTCCAATGAGAGGCCATATGGGCAACCCTGAGGCTAGCAAGGGATATTTGGAGAATCAACCAGTCTTGTGAGGTATTGACAAAAGCCAGGGGGAACGAAAAACCTCTGTGAGTCAAACCAAAAGTCAGGACGAATGAGATGCTATGTGAGTCTAATGCAAAAGTCGGGGGGAGCATACAACCTCTGTTATCCCAATCAAACCTTGTGAGCCATGAGAAAAAGTCAAGGTATCTAGCAAAAGTTAGGTTGAATGTAAAATTCCTATGAGCTAGAAACAAACGATATTCCTAATATTGCAAATGATGTAATTGTATTGATCTAGTGCATTGGCAAATGTAAACATTATCCACCATGAAGAGAATTTTGAATTGCCTTGTCAAGAGTTGTAACTAAAGTCTTGAGTCTAGTTCTATGTTAGAACTAAAGTGTAATGTTGAGTTGCAACTAAAGTCTTGAGTCTAGTTCTATTTTAGTAATGTTGAGTTGCAACTAAAGTCTTGAGTCTAGTTCTATTTTAGAACTAAAGTGTAATGTTGAGTTGCAACTAAAGTCTTGAGTCTAGTTCTATTGTATAACTAAAGGGTAATGTTGAGTTGCAACTAAAGTATTAAGTCTAGTTCTAAGTTCGAACTAAAGCATGTTAGTCTCAAGTCTAGTTCTATGTTCGAACTTAATGTAATGATGAGTTGTAACCAACTTCAAGTCTAGTTCTAAGTTCGAACTAAAGTGTAAAGCTGAGTTGTAACCAATATCAAGTATAGTTCTAAGTTCGAACTAAAGCATGAAGCTGAGTTATGTTTAATGCATGTAATCATGTTACTATTTTGAGCTTCCCCTCTTCAGCTTATATAAGAAGAGGTCTAACCCTCTCTTCAATAGAGTTTTGTAACACAATTTTGAAACAGAGTTTTCATATGTAGGTTGAGGGTGAAGTAATAGAGGAGCACATCATTGATAAAGAGGCAGGATATCAAAGGTGTATTCCAGCAAGGTCTTGTAAGTCTTTGTCAGGTCAGAGTCATCTTGGAAATCTCTTTGAGAGAAGTAAAGTACATTCATGGTGGATATTTGTAAGAGATCTTACATTATTAATGCAATAAAGGAATATTGTTTGCTGGGGTTTTCTCCCTGTACATGGTTTCCCCATGGTATATGTGTTGTTGATATGCATTTTTACTTATCTACATAATTATTGCTATTAGATTATGATTTGAAATTGTTGAAGTGTATTAAGCTGGAATCAAAGTATTGAAGAAAATAAAAGAATTAATCCGCATAAGAAATCAAGCTCATAATTTAACATGGTATCAGAGCTTAGGGTGTGTTAAATGTGTTGAAGTGGAGCATCAGGTACACACATATCCAAGGGAGCTTGATTACGTTTCCAGTGTGAGGACCATGACATCCTCCATTTTAGTCAGGGCCGAAGATAGGCTTGAAGGAGCTACCAACTTTAATGTGTGGAAGCTCCGTATAACAAATATCTTGCAAGAGCATGCTCTTGAGCAGTATGTGACCACAGTGGTGGAGGAACCAACGAATAATGCAGGAAGAACAGCTTTCAAGAAGAGTCAAGCAAAGGCCAAGAAAATCATCTTTGACTTAGTCAAAGAAATTATAATGCCTGCAATGACTTTGTTGATGACTACCAAGGACTGTATGGATACCTTGGTGAATCTGTATGAGAAATAGGCTCCAAGTCAGAAGAGGACACTTAAGCACAAGCTTAAGTATTTGAATATGGAGAAAGGTGAATCAGTGGCATATTTCTATTCTAGTATAGCTCAGATTAGAGATCAGCTTTTGGTCACAGGGGTGACAGTGGATGATGATGATTTAGTGCAGGCCATTTTTGATGGTCTTCCTTCTTCATGGGAGACCTTCTTATCCAGTGTAAGTGGGAGAGATATTTATCCCACGTTTGAGAGGTTATGGCATGATTTCCTCCGGGAGGAGAGTCGCACAGCTACTAGGAGCGAGCCAACGAAAGAAGAGCACTCAACTTTAGCATCAAGATTCAAGGGAAAGAAGAAAGGCACTTTCCAGAAAGGCTCTCAATGGAAACCAAACATGAAAGGTACATTCAAAGGTAAGAATATTGATACATCTAAGATTAAATGATTTATTTGTAATAAGTTGGGTCATTTTGCTAAAGATTGCTGGTTTAGAAAGAAATATCCTAGGAAAGGGAAACATCATGCCTCAACTATTGAGGATGATGAATACAAAAGAAATTCGAAAAGTCCTTCTAATGAGAAAGAAAATAGGAAAGAATATTATTTGGTTTCTACTTTATCTAGTTCAGTTTCCATGGGGCCAAAAACTTAGTTAGTAGACAGTGGTGCATCAAAGAAAATGACAGGGTACAAGGAGATCCTCTCAGATTTCGAGACAAAATATTTTGCAGAGCAGGTTGATCTTGGGGATGAAAAATGTTACAAGATAGAGGGAGTAGGCTCTATATCCTTCAGATTGAAATATTGGGCTAGACTTCATGTTGATGAAGTATTATATGTTTTAGGGCTCAAGAAGAATCTACTATCAGTTGCAACCCTTGAGGACAAGGGATATTGGGTGATCTTCAAGGAAAGGAAGGCACTACTATGGGATACAGGTAGCCACTTATGTACAACATAACCCATTGGAACTCGCAGTCCAGGACTGTACGTCGTGTCAGGACAGTTAGTTCAGGCATTGGATCTTGATGCGACTAGCTCCAACGAGTTGTGGCACATAATACTTGGACATCTTCATTACAAATCTCTTCCAGACCTACAGAACATGGTATGTGGCATGCCCTCTATTTCTCTTAGTAAAAATGAAATTTGTAAGGGATGCATGCTAGGTAAAAATATAAAGAACGCATTTCCTAGTAGTGAAAACAAAGCTCATGGCATCTTAGATCTGGTTCATTCTGATATATGTGGTCCCATGTGATCTCCCTCACTCACTGGTTGTTTGTATTATGTCATTTTTATTGATGATTACTCAAGAAAATGTTGGATATATTTTCTTAAAGCTAAAAGTGACACATTTGATAAATTCAAAGAGTATAAAGCCTTTATTGAAAAGCAGACAGGGAAACACATCAGAATCCTTAGAACAGACAATGAAGGAGAGTTTCAATCTCTTCAGTTTGAGGATTTCTGCAAGTCAACAGGAATCAAGAGACAGTTGACTGTGCCATATAACCCTCAGCAAAATGGTGTTGCTGAGAGGAAAAACAGGACTATTTGTGAGGCAGCGAAAGAAATGATGTTTGACCAAGATTTTCCAAATTCTTTATGGGCAAAAGCTACCTCCACTACCGTGTATATTCATAATAGTTGTCCACATGCTATTTTGAAGGACAAGACTCCTGAAGAAGTCTTCTCAGGGATCAAACCTGAATTAGGGCATCTAAGGATATTTGGATGTCCTGTGTATATTCATGTCCCTAAGGAAAATAGGACAAAGATGGAACCCTCAGGAAAGAAAGAGGTTTTTTTGGGGTACAGTGAGAACACCAAAGCTTGCAGTATTTATGTACCAGGTCAGAGGCAAATATAGGTAAGCAGAGATGTGACTTTCCATGAGGATGCCACATTTAAGAAATCCAAAGAGGTTAAGAAGGATTCAGAAGAAGTTTAGCCAACTTCACCCTCTTCTAAAAATGAAGAGTCAGATGATCAGAGGGAGGAACCTCGTGAAGGGCCAAGAAATGAGCCCCTCGAACTCATTCAAGTGTTATAAAGAACCCTTGAAGAACCTCCATCGAAAAGGAAGCCAGGGTGGATTAAAGAAATAGTGCAGGAAGCAGAAAGGATAGCTTCTCCCAAAGGAAATTTCAGGGAAAGGAAGAGGCCTCATAGGTTTGGAGGCTATGTTGCATTGATGAGCAGCATTAGTGATGCTGAACCTTCTTCATTTGAAGAAGAAAATAAATTACAAGTATGGAAGGATGCCATGCTTGAGGAATACAGGTCTATTATAAAGAACAATGTTTGGGACATTGTGCTAAGGCCAAAAGACAAATCAGTGGTTTCTTCCAAATGGATCTATAAGATCAAACATGTAGCTGATGGAAGTGTGGAAAAGTTCAAAGAAATATTTGTAGCCAGAGGCTTCACTCAGAAAGAAGGAATTGACTACGAAGAGACTTTTTCTCCTATAGCCAGGTATACCTCCATTCGAGCTACTATTTCTTTAGCTTCCGTACTTGGTTGGAAACTACATCAGATGGATGTAAAAACAACATTCTTGAATGGAAAGATTGAAAAGGAGGTATTTGTGGAACAACCATATGGTTTTATACTGCATAACAAAGGCACTCAGGTATGCAAGCTAAGGAAGGCCTTGTATGGTCTTAAGAAGGCTCCCAGAGTTTGGTATGTTAGGATTGATGGATTTCTTAAAAGCATGGGCTTTTAGAAAAGTAATGCTGATGAAAATCTATACTTCAAGGTAAGAGGTAACCAACATGTTATACTAATCCTGTATGTTGATGATCTCTTTCTAACAGGAAATGAAAGGCTAATAGCCTGGTGTAAGAGGGAGCTAATCAGTCACGGAGCGAATAACTTTGTAATCCCATATCAACAGGTTAAGCTCACAAGGGCTATAAACACATATTAGAAAATGAATGAATTACTGGTTAATCTTGTTAAAGTATATAGGTAGTAATCTAAACGTTTTAATTTATTTTTGTTGTTTTTTGGTAATTTTTTAGTTTGATTTTGTTTGAAATTTGATGATGAATGGTTGGATCTGCAGGTTTGAGTGGCTAAATTTATATAATACCAATGTCCTAGAGTTTTTCAAGAGGTTGAATCCATTTATACATACAAAAATGCAATTTAAACAACAAAAAATAATGATTTTATCCAAATTTAAATCGCGAGATTCTAACCAAAAAAACTCAAAAAAATAAAAAAATTTAACAAAAGAAAAAAAAAAAACATCGTTGCATGAAGTCAAGTATAATATTAGACTTAGTGAATTACTTTCCATATTTTTAACTCAATAAGACTTAGCAAATCACTTTGTAACCCCTCAAAATATTTCCAAGTTTATATATTTTTTATTTTTTATAATGATCACGTATTTGGTATATTTACATAAAATTTAAGACGTTATATTTAATTAATTATATTATTGAAAAAAGAGTAATGTTATGTTATTATTACATTAAATGAAACGTGATGTGATTTCATATTACAGTAAATAAAATAATTTTATTATATTTAATTTATTTTAAGTAAAAATGTTATATTGCAAGAATATTATTTGTAAGATTAATTAGTGATATCAATAATTAATCTTACAAATACTATTCTTGCAATATAACATTTTTACTTAAAATAAATTAAATATACATCATTAATTAATCTTACAAATACTATTATTGTAATATAATATTTTTATTTAAAATAAATTAAATATAATAATATTATTTTATTAATTATTTTAGAAATAAAAGATGTGATTATTACATTAGTATAAAAATATTAAGGGTTGGTTCAAAGAGATTAATTGCAATATTGGAGTCAAATAAGGTTGTCCCTTGTCCCCTACTCTTTTTGGCATATACATTGACAATTTAGAAGATTGTTTGGTTGTGTTTACCTTATTCTCACTAGTATAGTCATCAATATTCTTCTTTATGCTGATGATATGTTCCTATGGCAAGGAGTAGCTATGATCTTGAAAACCAACTAAAAATCCTCAAGAATTTTTTCTCCAATATGGGTATGATTGTTAATAGTCATAAGACTAAGGTCATGATTATTAAATCCAATAAAATCACTTATGATACCTTTGTATATGACATGAACAACTTGAAGGAAGTGACTTCATACAAATATCTTCGAATTGATATTCACCAAAAGCTCAATTGGAATTATAGCATTGACAAAAGGATTATTGGGGGATGGAAAGCTTATTATGGGCTTGAAAACAGTTGTAATTCAATGGATCTTTGGATTTGGGATAAGAAGAAACTCTTCTTTGAGACTCTAGTTACACTTGTTATTCTTTATGGAGGTAAAGTCTAGGGCTGTAGTATCTCTCATGAATCCTAGCAAAAGATAGAGAAAATAAAAAAGAATTGTATAACTTATAATCTCAAAATTAAAGGAAATATGTCATATCCCATCCTCCTCTTAGAAACAAGCCTCTCCCATTGAGAGCACATCTATGACTAGATACCTAATGTATACGAACAAGTTAAACAACATGGCAGACAATAAGCTTCCTAAAATTTCTTTCAAATCGAGTCGTAACCGTCATTGACTCAAGTGAGGATGACATAAAGATACCCAGTCTTGGCTAAACTATTGGGGAAATATGAATCATGGAAGACATCATTTTTCAAAATAAAGATACTATTAAAAATATCATCAAATCAAAATTTAAGGAGAAAATGTGGTGTGATAAAGAGTTAGAAGAAAAAGAAAATTAAGGTATTATAAGGATGTAATCAACATAGTGTAAAGAAAAAAATAAGTATTGCTAAGATAAGAACAAATTCTCACGAGATCCATAGTGAAACTGGTCATTGGTCAATTCCTAAAATGTCATGGGATGAAAGAGTCTATCAGCTTTGTGACACTAAGAAGGTTGAAGATGAAAAACACTTTCTCTTACATTGTCCAACCTATACACACCCACATTAGATCTCATTTTCAAAATATTTGTCACACTACCAACCTTCCTAACCTCTTAACTCAACAAAACTATGGCGATCTTGGAAAGTTTTTCTTAATGTTTTTCGAGCACAGAAACCCAATTCTAAAGAATCACAAGTAATCACTTACCCTCTTAAGGTCGGATAGACCAATTTGGTCTTAGTGGACATTAATAATCATCATCATTATCATCATTAAGGAGATGCTAATAATACATTTAAAAAAGACAATGTTTGCTCAATTAAAATTTGAAATAACTACTACAAAACATTATTTGTATAAATGAAACAATACATAAAATATCAATTGTAATTATAGGAATGTGGGTGAAGCATTGAATATGCATTATGAAGTTATGAGAATATTGTATTTGAGGTTTTTCGAATGGATAGAAAATGGAAAGTTTCAAAATAATGTTGAGAACCATCATAGTTATGTGTTATATACAAATTTAGATTGTTTTGTTAAAGTAATTAAATTTTATATCACATTGTTTATATCTTATCATTCAATTAATGTTTTTTTATAATATTATCATATATATATGTTTAATAGATTAATTCAATCTATCACATAAATTAAAAATTAAAAATTCAAAACTAGAAATACATGCCTTAGTTACCAACCATAAGTTAGAGATTCAAATATACCTTAGATACCAACTATAAGTTGGAGACTCAAATATGGAAAAGTCCACATAAGTTACCCACCACTATTATGGTTGATCTCTCAACCACTCTTCATATAAATATTTTAAAGTGAGGAAAATCGTACCTTGAGCTATACTTTAACTATTATTATAACCAAATCCTAACAATTGAGGATTGATCATGTCACTAACTATTAGACTTCGGAGTGTATTAAATAAAAGTAAATAAATGTTTTAATTATAATGTCTATTCTTTCAAAAAATTTTAGTTCACAAAATTTCAATGAAGATTATAACCTCTAATACATTTGTTAAACTTATTTTATTATATTATATTATATATATATATATATATATATATATATAATTTATTAATTTATTGGATAAAAATATATTTTATAAAAAATCATTAAAAATTGTAATTTTGGAA
This sequence comes from Picea engelmannii, assembly GCA_009831015.1. Taxonomy (NCBI): domain Eukaryota; kingdom Viridiplantae; phylum Streptophyta; class Pinopsida; order Pinales; family Pinaceae; genus Picea; species Picea engelmannii. The sequence continues at coordinate 884,657 of ML779002.1, read as the reverse complement.
CCTTGCATCACCTTTTTTTCACCCAAACTTTGTGAATACCCTATTTATATTTCTTTTGTATACATAACTCCAACCATTTAATAGAATGTAATAGGATATATACTTGAGAGGGGAATTTTAAGAAATCCCTTCATGTTTTGGAGGCCAAATAACAATATTACAATTTCTTTGTTTTTATTCTTGTTACAAGGAATTAAAATTTTATGATTAATATTAAAGAGCATGAATATATATTAATTTTTTTATATATAGTTTTACATAAGAGTATAACTACCTTTTATCTCAAAGGAATTAAATTTTCAAAATTAATAAAAAACCTAAATGTATGTATATACAAAATATATAGTAATATATTATTACATAAAAGTGTGTTTATAAGTGTGTTTATAAGTTGAATAATTTAAAATGTTGAATTCTATAAGGTAATAAAAATAATGAATAGGTTAGTCTCCAACCCATAAATTTATGAGTCGGGCAATTTTTTCCGTGTAGGTTGTTGATCTACTAAAAAAAATGTTCAATGTAACATAAAATTCTAACATTGCATGTTTATCTTTAAAAATAATGTAAAAGATAACATTATCAAGTCTTATAACTTGATAAGGGTGCATCATTTAATAATTCAGATTCCCAGATCGGGATCCGGGATTGAACAAGAACATTCAGATGTATATGTATCTTGACATCCAGATCCCAATTGAAGTTGCCGGCTCATATTCCATGTCACTCAGCCTATTTCACGTGTTATCCCAGCCTATGTCGTGGTCGATTATTTTGGGTTTTGAATATGGTTAAAACTAAAATTAAACTACGTGTTCCATTGGCTCACTATATGCTAATTGCACATGAAATAAAACTAGTGAGTTAAACATTATAAACCCTATTCACGATTTTTACCTGGCCAATGTAGTATAAATCATCACTACTACCAAAAGCCTTAAAATAGATGGTAACCTCTCGCACGACCGCTCTTTTCTCCAACATCCTATTCAAAACATATTAGATACAAAATAATTATTGAATCAATTTTAATTTTTATTAAATCATGAAAACAAACAAATTTTATATATTTAAGTTACCGGTAGATTTTTTTTAGGAATTAACTTTGTTTATTTTTATATTTTTTTTCATATTTTAGGTGGAAGAAATAATTAATAAAGACTACGAGCATGAACCAAGGAAATTACTCATGTTTGTGAACCAATAAAAAACTTGACACGTTCAACTTTTTTTTTTGGGATCAAACACAAAAAAAAATCCTTTAATAGAAATGGAGAAAATTTGCAACAATGTTAATGGTAAAAAGATTTTCTCCATAATTTGTAACATTAGTTTTTTCCATAAAGAATGGGTTGGAAAATTTGTAATGAGAGTGTATATTTCTATCAATTGGAATATAATTTTGAAGAACTTTGTAATTAGAGTGTATATTTCTATCAGTTGGAATATAATTTTGAATACATTTATACTTGGAAGTCGAGGGACCTATGCATTTTGTCAAGTTTTAGGAAGGGATTGAAGACTTCATGGTTGGAAATCTTGATATAGAAAAGATATATATTTATCATTGAATTATTGAGTTTTAAGGCTAGCATCTTTCACAATGCATTTTTGTAAGTGATTGATTTAAGGTTTACATTTAGAAAACTTGAAATTTATTTCTTGTTTTTCTACAATTTCTTGGTAGAAGTAGGCATATACTTAATACATTATCCATTCTATAAAGTAACTAATTATTTGAAAGAATTAAGAGATTTTGTTTGTGCTTCTTAATTCCTTGACTTAGTGAATTGTTTTTTGAATCCTATAATTATTTTGCTTGTATGTTTGGACATACTAGCCCCTAGCTATCTAGGAATATTTGGAATTTTAAATTAATTAGATTATATGCATATACTTAATATAGTTATATGATATTAATGTTCATATATTTTCCCTTTGAATTGACTTTTCATCACTTTCAAAGAAAAATTTGAGGTGGAAATTGGGCCCACATACTGATGGATATCAGTGTACCAAATGAGTATAGGCCTAATGGGGGCCTTGATTGGGTGATACTCGCCTATTGCAGGAGGATTTTTTCTACATATCAAAAATTGGCTCTAGAAGGAGGGCAGTGTTTTGTGTTGAGCCCTTTGATTTGGAGAAAGTTAAGTTTTACAGAAATATCACAGTTTTATGAGAAATCATAGTAGGGGTAATGAAAGGCTAAAATAAGAGGAAAGTAGCTAAGCTAAGAAGAAATATAACTACCAACATGCCAACAGTAAATATAGATCATATTCTAGATGGAGGAGTAAGAAGAAAGATCTAAAAGCCTCTAGCACAGGAAAAGATAAAGCGAGAAAGAAACAGAGCCAGAATGAAGAAAGCATAATAGTGGAATCAAGAAGAAGCCAAGGAAATGATACAAATTGGGGGGAATGTAATGGGAAAGGGTTGCTTCTTTCTATTCTTGTTGTTTTTGTTGTTGTCAACCTAACTATTAAGACAATGAGTTAATTCTGATATCTTTTGTTGTTATCGAGAGCTCTTAGATTGTTGTTGCTAGATTCATGTTATTCTCTTGTCATCAAGCTATCACCATTGTCTATTGTGATAAGCTATTGTAATGGATTACGGGGAACTAATTGTTCTTGTGCATAAGTATAAGAGTCCATAGTTGGTATATGATTTTCGATTCTACTGTATAAGTCTTGATGTGGAAGAAATACTCTGTGTTTGCTAGGTTGTGATATGATAATAACATGATAGAATATTCGAGCACCAAAATTTGTCATTTTGTGTATGAATATTTGATCTATATGATGCACAATCTTTCTTGTTCTATGTAATTCATAGTTGTGATATTGTTTATGAGCTCCTACAATGTATGCACTTATATTTATGCTGCACAACCTAGATTATCGAACGCATATGCTATTTTAGGATTCTAATGATGTAATATTTTCCCACCTAAGTATGAATTTACCTTGTATTGCACTAGATCTGATGGTCTGTCATCACTAACTCACTTTATTACACACAAGTCTCGGCTAGCTTTAGGTGAGACCTCGTTCCCTTGTGGAAGGTTGAATATGCCAGCACTACTAGACTACAATAATACCTTTTTTTGTAGCCTCTAAGAACTCTGGTCTCCAATTTTGCACCAAAAAATGGTTTCGTTGCCAAGGCCTTACTTCTAAGATATTTTTTTTAGGATGCAACATTGCATATCTAAGTCTAACATTGAGAATTAGTGGGAACAAAGGTGTGACGAGTTTATACTTCAAGAAGCTGAGTTATGAAAAAAAATTATGAGTGTTGTGAAGGACGATGTATTTTATTCCGATCCTATGACTGATCAATATGAAATATTATGGATTTGATTTCTAGAAGAGGACTAGCAGTGGCTTGACCGGTTGCAAGAAGCACCAAAATTTAAATATCATGTCAAGATAATATTTAATTGGACTGTTGAGCAACTAGCAACTCTTCATAAGTTGGATCATCCAATTTCTAGGGCTATGTATTTTTTAGTATAGACTACCCTAGAAGGATATATTATTGAATTTTCCACAGTGAACCACCAATCTTTCTCAAAGGCAGAAGAAATATTCTATGAGGGAGCCCGAGGAATATTTATACAAGAAATCCCACTTTAGATTAAGGTTTTGCTAGGGGAGGAAGGAATGCTACCAGTTCCTATGGTTGAAATGGCAGCGTAAAACCATTTTGCATGAGGGGTGGGTGATTCAGGAGCGGGTTCATGAGTTAGGATACAACATTTCTTTAGGTATGGGGGGTGATCATGAGAATCTTTCCAGAGACAAACGAGATCAAAAAAGGGTTTCAGTGATTGAAAAGAGGTGGCACAAATAGATATGAAAGATGATGAAGAGGCATGATCAGTTGCGAAAGGAGATCAACTTTGCGAGTAGTCATAAAAGGGAGTTAGATAAGTTTAGGGAGTTATAGACACATGGAAGGCTGGTCAGTCGATGGTTGGAGGAGAGGTTCAAAGAGAAAGGTTAAAGTTGAGGAGAAAATAGTCGAGCATAAGAAGAGATCTAAGAAAGAATCAATATAGGAGTCAATTTGGAGGAGAAAGAATCAACTATAACCTATGAAGAGGTTGTGGGATAATCAGATCTTGCAAGGATCAAAGGTATGAAACCCCATAAAGAAATTGATATGTTACAACCTCCTAATACAATCCCACAGGTTAAAGAATCTCATCCCCAAGGCATAGGAACCAAGCTTGGATCGCCTAGTTCATCAATGCAATCTACAAATCTGGTAAATTCTACATTGAATCTTTCCATAATTTATCTCATTTATGTTCATTCTATTGCAACCAGTTCAAGTGGTAGTAGTAGCAATGTGGAAAGTTCTTTATTTATATCACAACCAGGACCTTCAGGGTTTATCTTAGTAGGTTCCCCAAGTTCACCTATGGCACACCAACATGTTGGATCCCTCACTTGATACCCATATTTTTGAGGTAAAGGGGATGAGGATGTCGAACAACATTGGTTCCTTTGTTTATCCATCTGGTGATCTTGCATAACTTTAGACACGAACAAACTTTTTGAATTCAAAACCACATTAAGGGGTCGAGCATTAAATTGGTATATTGAATCCATCGAGCGAGGGAATCCCCAAGGGAAACCATTTTCTTTAATCCAAGTGAAACAAAAATTTATAGAAGAACTTTGACTACCCCAATTTGAGCAACAAGATCTCTCTAAATTATGGGAAATTAAACAAAGAAATGGAGAATCTTCTTTGGATTATAACCAAATATTCAAGGATGCGATATGGAAACTAGAAAACCCCATTCACAAATATCACCAATGGGAATGGTTTATTCAGGGACTTTTACCATTAATCCAAATCCCACTAACCCAACAGAGGATAGCCACTTTGGGGGAAGCCTTAGAATAAGATATGAAAATCGAGGCGATAGAGGGATATCCTGGCAGCTTGCGGGTGATAAGACCACCTAATGACTATAATATTATGCAACTGCAAGGCCTTAATTCCCCGTTAACTGATAAAATTCAAGAACTGACCATTCGTAGAGTAGTTCACCCACAAGTATGGTGTATGTATTGCTACACTGAGGGTCATACAACGATGAAATGTCCCAGACTGAGGGTTCCAGGACCTCCTCCACAACCAATGGTGCCTCTGCCAGTAGGACCATATGGAGGGGTTTCCAAAGTCATAGCTACAGTGCCATTCCATGGCCATCTGTAGTACCATGCCTTCCAAACCATCAATGAAATAATAATAATGAATATTGTGAAATGTTCCGAAGTCATGGGCATTCCTTGATGCACTTCCCCATCCTACGAAAATACACTCTTGTTTCTAACAAAGTCTTCTCTGAATTTTATGGGTCACCCACTCACACCACCAAGCGTTATCAGACTTTGGATTCTCTTGCAGACAGACTACATCAGTCTACATTTAGGGTCGATGAATCTTTGCAAGGTTTTGTAGAAGGACGCAGAGGTTGTAGAGATTTCAAGGGTGGAAAAACTAGAAGAAGAGGGATAACTTGATGTTATAATTGTGATGAGCAGAGACATCTCTCTATATATTGTCCTCTTCTAAGATGACCTTGGTGTGCCCACTATATAAATACCACCCATGCCACCAAGGGTTGCCTCGAGTTGATCACGAAGTGGGAAGATCATGTAAGGCAACGAGGAACCAATTTGATTAATCATGATCCTCGACCTATCGTTGAAGAAAAGGCACCCAATATTAGTATTACTACTAGAGGATGAATAAGGACTGGTGTCGATGTTGACAACTCGACTCAAAGTAAGATCCTCAAGGTAGTACAAGAAGATGTTGAATATGAACCCATTGTGAAAAAACAATTGTTTAAGGATTCTCTCAGGATATTGTGACATATTTCTAATCGTGTAATATCGATTCCTATAGAATAAAGTTCTGAGCTTCAACCTAAGCTTGTGGAATTTTTTTTTTCACGGAAAGATTCTCCAACAAGACCCAATAATACTATTTATTTGTGGCTCCAATTGTTTTGGTATATTATGGATGATAAGAAACTCACCAAGGAGTTGCAGAATACGATCAAGGGGACTTTAGAGAGTCAAGGGATCCTAGAGGAGATGATTGTTGCTAATATTCTGGAGAGAAATACAAGAAAAATACAAAGGAGGAAGTAGATATCGGGAAGGGAATTCAAAATGAATACTCACATTGACGACTATGAGATTAGAAATGTTATGTTATATATGGGTTCTGACATCAACATATTACCAAAAATGACTTCGGAAGCCATGTGTAAGCCCAATATTGTTTATTCACCTATTTAGTTGCGAATGTTCAATCAATATCATATATATCCTATTGGGAGGCTGCAAAATATTGAAGTGGACTTAGCTGGAGTAAAGAAAATGGTATACCTTGAAGTTATAGAAATCATGGGGGAAAAGGACCCATACCCAACACTATTGGGAATTTACTGGGCTTATGAGAATTTCACTATCACAAATATTAAAAATCAAATCATGATCTTTGAAGTAGAAGGTATGAAAGTAACCCAACCACTAGATCCCTACCAAGGTCCTCACTATACAAACCCAATAGAGGGGAATATGGAAGAGGATGCCTTGGATCACCTCTATATTCTGTCTACAGGAAATAGGGCACAATATATTAACCCTACTATAGATGGCTCAATATGTTGGCAGAGTATTCAATCTGCAGGTGAGGATTCAAAGGTATATTTTGATAACTGGCAACATGGGAGATATGAGAACTTTTCATGGCATTGTACGACTATCAGAGGTTCCAGGTGGATTGGAACAAAGGTTAGAGACTACCCTTTTTACAATGGAACTTAATATTTACATAGCTTTCTTGTTGATCTGGAGGATAAGATTATGCTAGAGAAAATAATTAGATACAAAATAATTATTGAATCAATTTTAATTTTTATTAAATCATTAAAACAAACAAATTTTATATATTTAAGTTACCTATAGATTTTTATTTTTTTTAAGGAACTAACTTTGTTTATTTTTATATTTTTTTTCATATTTTAGGTGGAAGAAATAATTAATAAAGATCACGAGTATGAACCAAGGAAATTACTCATATTTGTGAACCAATAAAAACACTTGACACGTTCAACTTTTTTTTGGGATCAAACACAACAAAAAATCCTTTAATAGAAATGGAGAAAATTTGCAACAATGTTAATGGCAAAAGGATTTTCTCCATAATTTGTAAGATTAGTTTTTTCCATAGATAATGGGTTGGAAATTTTGTAATTATAGTGTATATTTCTATTAATTGGAATATAATTTTGAAGATCTTTGTAATTAGATTGTATATTTGTATCAATTGGAATATAATTTTTAATACATTTACACTTGGAAGTCGAGAAACGGGACCTATGCATTTTGTCAAGTTTTAGGAAGGGATTGAAGATTTCATGGTTGGAAATCTTGATATAGAAAAGATATATATTTATCATTGAAATATTGAGTTTTAAGGCTAGCATCTTTCACAATGCATTTTTGTAAGTGATTGATTTAAGGTTTACATTTAGAAAACTTGAAATTTCCTTCTTGTTTTTCGACAATTTTTTGGTAAAAGTAGGCATATACTTAATACATTATCCATTCTATCAAGTAACTAATTATTTGAAAGAATTAAGAGATTTTGTTTGTGCTTCTTAATTGCTTGACTTAGTGAATTTTTTTTTGAATCCTATAATTATTTTTCTTGTATGTCTGGACATATTAAACTAGCCCATAGCTACCTAGGAATACCTATAATTTTATATTAATTAGATTATATACATATACTTAATATATTTATATGATATTAATGTTAGTTCATATATTTTCCCTTTGAATTGGCTTTTCATAACTTTCAAAGAAAAAATTGAGGTGGAAATTGGGCCCACATACCGATGGATATCAGTGTACCAAATGAGTATAGGCCTAATGGGGGCCTTAATAAGGTGATACTCACCTATTGCAGGAGGAGTTTTTCTCAATATCAAAAATTGGCTCTAGAAGGAGGGCAGTGTTTTGTGTTGGGCCATTTGATTTGGAGAAAGTTAAGTTTTGCAGAAATATCATAGTTTTACGAGAAATCGTAGTAGGGGTAATGAAAGGCTAAAATAAGAGGAAAGTAGCTACGCTAAGAAGAAAGATAACTACCAACATGACAACATTAAATATAGATCATATGCTAGATGGAGGAGTAAGAACAAATATCTAGAAGCCTCTTGCGTATGAAAAGATAAATCGAGAAAGAAATAGACCCAGAATGAAGAAAGAATAATAGTGGAATAAAGAAGAAGCCAAGGAAATGATACAAATTGGGGGAAATGTAATGGGAAAGGGTTGCTTCTTTCTATTCTTGTTGTTTTTGTTGTTTTCGACCTAACTATTAAGACAATGAGTTAATTCTCATATCTTGTGTTGTTATCGAGAGCTCTTAGACTGTTGTTGCTAGATTCATGTTCTTCTCTTGTCATGAAGCTATCACCATTGTTTGTTGTGATAATCTATTGTAATGGATTATGGGGAACTGATTGTTCTTGTGCATAAGTATAAGAGTCCATAGTTGGTATATAATTTTTGATTCTACTGTATAAGTCTTGATGTGGAAGAAATACTCTGTGTTTGTTGGGTTGTGATATGATAATAACATGATAGAATATTCGAGCACCAAAATTTGTCATTCTGTGTATGAATATTTGATCTATATGATGCACAATATTTCTCGTTCTATGTAATTCACAATTGTGATATTATTTATGAGCTCCTGAAATGTATGCACTTCTATTTATGCTGCACAACCTAGATTATCGAACGCATATGCTATTTTAGGATTCTAATGATGTAATATTTTCCCACCTAAGTATGAATTTACCTTGCATTGCGCTAGATCTGATGGTGTGTCATCGCTAACTCACTTTATTACACACAAGTCTCAGCTGGCTTTAGGTGAGACCTCCTTCCCTTGTGGAAGGTTGAATATGACAGCACTACTAGACTACAATAATACCTTTTTTTGTAACCTCTAAGAACCCCGGTCTCCAATTTTGCACCAAAAAATGGTTTCGTTGCCAAGGCCTTGCTTCTAAGATATTTTTTTTAGGATGCAACATTGCATATCTAAGTCTAACATTGAGAATTAGTGGGAACAAAGGTGTGACAAGTTTATACTTCAAGAAGCTGAGTTATGACAAAAAATTATGAGGGTTGTGAAGGACGATGTATTTTATTCCGATCCTATGACCGATCAATATGAAATATTATGGATCTGATTTCTGTAAGAGGACTATCAGTGGCTTGACCGGTTGCAAGAAGCACCGAAATTTAAATATCGTGTCAAGAGAATATTTAGTTGGACTGTTGAGCAACTAGCAACTCTTCATAAGTTGGATCATCCAATTTCTATGGCTATGTATTCTTGAGTATAGACTACCCAGGAAGGATATATTATTGAAATTTCCATAGTCAACCACCAACCTTTCTCAAAGGAAGAAGAAATATTCTACGAGGGAGCCCAAAGAATATTTATACAAGAAATCCCACTTTAGATCAAGGTTTTTCTAGGGGAGGAAGGAATTCTACCAGTTCCTATGGTTGAAATGGCAGCGTAAAACCATTTTGCATGAGGGGTGGGTGATTCAGGAGCGGGTTCATGAGTTAGGATACAACCATTTTTCAGGTATGGGGGGTCATCGTGAGAATATTTCCAGATACAAATGAGATCAAAAAAGGGCTTTGGTGATTGAAAAGAGGTGGATCAAATAGATATGAAAGTTGATGAAGAGGCATGATCAGTCGCGGAAGGAGATTGACTTTGAGAGTAGTCATAAAAGGGAGTTAGATAAGTATAGGGAGTTATAGACACATGGAAGGCTAGCCAGTCGATGGTTGGAGGAGAGGTTTAGAGATAAAGGTTAAAGTTGTGGAGAAAGTAGTTGAGCATAAGAAGAATTATAAGAAATAATCAATATAGGAGTCAACTCGGAGGAGAAAGAATCAACTATAACCTATGAAGAAGTTGTGGGATAATCAGACATTGCAACGATCGAAGGTCTGAAACCCCATAAATAAATTGATATGTTACAAATTCCTAATGCGACCCCATAGGTTAAAGAATGTCATCCCCAAGGCATAGGAACCAAACTTGGATCACCTAGTTCATCAATGCAATCTACAAATCCGGTAAATTCTACATTGAATCTTTCCATAATTTATGTTGTTTCTGTTCATTCTATTCCAACCAGTTCAAGTGGTAGTAGTAGCAATGTGGAAAATTCTTTAGTTATATCACAACGAGGACTTTCAGGGTTTATCTTAGTAGGTTCCCCACATTCACCTATGGCACACCAACATGTTGGATCCCTCACCTGATACCCATATTTTTGAGGTAAAGGGGATGAGGATGTTGAACAACATTGGTTCCTTTGTTTATCCATATGGCGATCTTTCATAACTTAAGACACAAACAAACGTTTTGAATTCCAAACCACATTAAGGGGTTGAGCATTAAATTGGTATATTGAATCCATCAAACGAGGGAATCCCCAAGGGAAACCATTTTCCTTAATTCAAGTGAAACAAAAAATTATAGAAGAACTTTGACTACCCCAATTTGAGCAACAAGATCTCTCTAAATTATGGGAAATTAAACAAATAAATGGAGAATCTTCTTTGGATTATAACCAAATATTCAAGGATGCAATATGGAAACTAGAAAACCCCATTCACAAATATCACCAACGCGAATGGTTTATTCAGGGGCTTTTACCATTAACCCAAATCGTACTAACCCAATAGAGGATAGCCACTTTGGGGGAATCCTTAGAATAATATATGAAAATTGAGGTGATGGAGGGATGTCCTGGCAGCTTGCAGATGATAAGACCATCTACTAACTATAATATTATGCAACTGCAAGGCCTTATTTCCCCATTAACTGATAAAATTCAAGAACTGACCATTCCTAGAGTAGGTCACCCAGAAGTATGGTGTATGTGCTGCTACACTGAGGTTCATACAATGAAGAAATGTCCCATACTGAGGGGTCCAAGACCTCCTCCACAACCGATGGTGCCTCCACCAGTAGGACCATATGGAGGGGTTGCCAAAGTCATAGCTACAATGCCATTCCATGGCCTTATGTAGTACCATGCTTTCCAAACCATCAATGAAATAATAATAATTAATATTGTGAAATGTTCCAAAGTCATGGGCATTCCTCGAGGCACTTCCCCATCCTACCAAAATACACTCTTGTTTCTAACAAAGTCTTCTCTGAATTTTATGGGTCACCCACTCACACCACCAAGCATTATCACACTTTGGATGCTCTTGCAGACAGACTAGATCAGTCTACATTTAGGGTCGATGAATATTTGCAAGGTTTTGGAGAAGGACACAGAGGTTGCGGAGATTTCAGGGGTGGAAAAACTAGAAGAAGAGGGACAATTTGATGTTATAATTGTGACGAGCAGAGACATCTCGCTATATATTGTCCTCTTCTAAGATGACCTTGGTGTGCCCACTGTATAAATAACACCCATGCCACTAAGGGTTGCCTCAAGTTGATCATGAAGTGGGAAGATCATTTAAGGCAGTGAGGAACCAATTTGATTAATCATGATCCTCGACCTATCGTTGAAGAAAATACACCCAATATTAGTATTAATACTAGAGGATGAACAAGGACTGGTGTCGATGTTGACAACTTGACTCAAAAGTAATATCCTCAAGGTAGTACAAGAAGATGTTGAATATGACCCCATTGTGCAAAAACAATTGTTTAAGGATGCTCTCGGGATATTGTGACATATTTCTAATCGTGCAATATCGATTCTTGTAGAATAAAGTTGTGAGCTTCAACCTAAGCTTGTGGAATTTTTTTTTGCACGGAAAGATTCTCCAACAAGACCCAAGAAGACTATTTATTTGTGGCTCCAATTATTTTGGCATATTATGGATGAGAAGAAACTCACCAAGGATTTGCAGAATATGATCAAGGGGACTTTAGAGACTCAAGGGATCCTAGAGGAGATGATTGTTGCTAATATTCTGGAGGGAAATAAAAGAAAAATACAAAGGAGGAAGTAGAGATCAAGAAGGGAATTCAAAATGAATACTCACATCGACGACTATGAGATTAGAAATGTTATGTTATATATGGGTTCTGACAACAACATACTACCAAAAATGACTCTGGAAGCCATGGGTAAGCCCAATCTTGTTTATTCACCTATTTAGTTTTGAATGTCCAATCAATATGATATATATCTTCTTGGGAGGATGCAAAATGTTGAAGTGGACTTAGCTGGAGTAAAGAAAATGATATACTTTGAAGTTATATAAATCATGGGGGAGAAGGACCCATACCCAACACTATTGGGAATTTACTCGGCTTATGAGAATTTCACTATCACAAATATTAAAAAGAAAATCATGACCTTTGAATTAGAAGGTATGAAAGTAATCCAACCACTAGACCCCTACCAAGGTCCTCACTATATAGACCCAGTAGAGAGGAATATGGAGGAGGATACCTTGGATCACCTCTATATTCTGTCTACAGAAAATAGGGCACAATATATTAACCCTACTATAGATGGCTCAGTAAGTTGGCGGAGTATTCAATCTACAGGTGAGGATTCAAAGGTAGATTTTGATAATTGGCAACATGGGAGATATGAGAACTTTTCATGGTGTTGTGCGACTATCAGAGGTTCCAGGTGGATTGGAAAAAAGGTTAGAGACTACACTTTTTACAATGGAACTTAATATTTACATAGCTTTCTTGTTGATCTGGAGGATAAGGTTATGCTAGAGAAAATAATTCCAGTACTTGATGTTGTGTTAAGATCCTCTCCAACAAAGTGGTGGGCCACTCATAAGGGTACCTTGTATTCCTTGGATGAAGCAAATTGTGCCATCCAATATCATTATTTTCCCCTATCACGGGTTACTCATCCAAATTAGGATCAAGAACCAAACAATCAGGCCTCAACTTTGGTAGAATACAATGCGTTTTCTGATCCAAGGGAGCATGTTGCACATTGTATTCAGGTATGGGAAGCTGCACAATTATCGTCTCCCCAGGGGCGATCTCCCGGATAAAAGACGTGTGTCCAAAATCTTCAACAGTTGATAACGCTCCCGAATTAGATCAACGGTTAGTTCTAACTTCGGCCTTTGACACTTCGGTTGATTTCTTCTTCACAATCCTTAAATCTTCCAGAGTTCATTTCTCCGAAGTAGATCAGACGGTTGGATGTTATTTGCACGATGAATAGTTCTTGTTCGTTTAGGAACTTCAGGACTTCGGGTCTTTGCTGGTGGTGAAACTCCCAAAGTAAAAACTCCCGAAGTGACGTAACTTGATGATATCACTTATTGATGTGGCACTCACTAAGTGGCTGCTACATGTCACTTAGATTCGTGACTCACACATATCTGAAATTCCAACTACACTTTAACACTTGTCTTCATATGATTACGCCACATGTCCTTGTTGATGTGGATCTCTTCATGTGTCACATGTTTGTCTCCTGGATCTAACGGTTGTCCTAACTCTCAAAATGTATCTCAGATCGATGACTGAGAGAGAATTCAAAACTTCGGCCTTCAATTGAATTCATATGTTCTAAATCCTTTTTCACTGAAGTGGTCAGCACTAAAGTTGACCATTATTCTGATCCAACAACCATCATGTATTTTCCATATCTGATGCTCATCATTTAACTCAAAAAATATTAACTCAATCCAGCGGCTATCGGGAATTCAGGTATTTGGGATCTCAAGTATTTTTCCTTGCTTATCCTATCCTTCTACTTTCCTTGATCCAACGGTTGGGATATTTCTCGATGTGTTCCTTAGATCGAATGAATCATGTTTACTCCAGAATTTTGAGCTTCAAGCCTTTTCAATGCATAGTTCTTACAATCCTCTGAAGTGTCGTATCTACAAAATGAGAGATCTGTCGTTGCGTCGGTCCCCACCGCTTAGCGCTTCTTCTAGATTTATCAGTTTCCTGCCAAATTTAGCCCCCTTTTACTAGTTTATCGAGTTTTTAAACCAGTTTAATGTCCTGCTAGATCCCGAAATCTGGATTTCACATAAAACATTTAACATGTGATAACATTGGATCCAACTGGGGATGTTATCCTCCTAGTGAGGTAGCAAAGAACTCGTAGACCTGGTGCATGATCCACTGGGATGCTCCCAAAACATATGTGTACATTTCTATGACCTATCACCAGTGTCCACTGAAAACCAATGTCTACACACTGCTCTCAACTGAAGGCTGAATGCTAAATACACAACAAAAATTTGACCATACACACTACTAAAATATGCTTGACCAAGAAGCTTATTCACACCTACCTACCCTAACTGTTAAAATGAACTGCCAATCAAGTGAAATCATAATGCCAATGTAACCATGCAAGAATTTTGTCCATTGTTTGTTTTCTTTGCACTTACTTTCTCCAAATCATATTTACTAATAATTCATTCCAGAATTTATCTATAAATTCAAATATCAACAAATTAAAAACATTGGGACTTTTTACTTCCTCCAACAAAACTGCAAATGAATTCTCTAAAACATGCATAAAACAAAAATCATGTTTCACCCCTTCCATTGCATGCTTTTTTTCATTTGTGAATGAAAAAGGTGCTCCCCCTCTTCAGGATCTGTTGGTTCTTCAGGTTGAATTGCTATGGTCGTGACAATAGCAGTGGGCTCTACGTCAATGCTCTGTCCTTTACCGGTATTTTCAGAATCAAATTTTGAATCAGGGTTCGACTCCTTGTCTTTGATCTTGGCCACCAATGACTGTTTTGAGCGACATTCATCGATGTTGTGCCAAGAGCTTTTGTGGAAATCACACCATTTTCCAGTGTCCTTCTTTTTCTTCCCGTGACCCTTCTTTTCTTGTGTCTTGGGATGATTTTCAAGAGACTGTTTGTTAGGGCCGTATTTGTCATACTTTGGTTGTTGCAGATTTCCAGACCTGAACTCCCGTTTGTTCTGGTGTTTAAATTTCTTCTCAATTTTAACAACATATCGATAAGCAACACCTAGTGATGAGATGTATAGAAAATCCATTTCAGTATGGATGTATCTGTGTAGAGCCCCACGGTATTTCAGAACCAAATGTCTCTCAGAGTCTTTGATACCCAGCTTGGTGCATAAGGTATGGAATGTATTAGTGAACTCCGAAACTTCTTGGCCCCTCTCTTTCCACAGTGTGGTCCATCTCATGTACTGGTCCTCATAGTTGCCGACAGGGTAATACTGTTCTTTTACTGCATCCACAAAAAAATCCCAAGTGGGATCGGCCCCGTATATTCTAGAATCCTCTGTGGAACTTTGCTCCCAATAAGTTTCCCACTAATGTTTGACATGAGGGAGATCTTTTAGGAGTGAAAAGGTGATCTTTTATTTGTCAAAAAAATTGTGAACAGAGAAATAACCTTCTAGCAGAGTTAGCCATTTTTCTAGGGCTTCTGCATCTATCTGTCCTTCAAATATAGGAATATCAAAATTAACTTGTACCTTGAAAGGCGAGGTGCCTCCAGAGTGGCCGCTTGATGAAGATGCACTTGCTTCTATCGGCAAGCATTGAAGGATGTGGACAAAATTCTCCATCATTTCGTCCCTCTGCTGCATGAGAACTTGCTCAAGCAACAGATTGATAGGATTGTCTTCTCTGTCGTTTTTTTTTTCTTCTGCCATTGAGGGTTTCTTGGGTGTGCAAGAGCGATTGTCTTCAAGAGAGACAAGCTCGAGAGCCAACTTGATATACTCGGACCTCGTCAGGGACATGCACTGAAAAAAATTGATCAAGAGCAGCCTACTCTGATACCATTGATCTGGATTATGTTCGGCACGAAATGAGATCAGAGATATAATAAAGAAATGCACAGAGATATCGCAGATATTCAATAATATAACATGAATGTATCAGATATGAAACCATAAACATAGATATACAGTAATACACGATTTCTATTAATGAAAGAAATGTACAGAGACTGTAAAAATATAGAGTGAAAGACTCACTAGAATGGTGGCATCTTATCTCTGAGAAGAGATGTGACGGCTACTCGCATTCGCAAGAAGATGACTACAATGAGGCGCTGAAGGAATTTTTACAATAAGAAGGAATGCCAAAAGTCCTAGGCATCCAAAAACCTAACCCTAGGAGATGAAGTGCCAAAAGTCATGTGGACCCTGTTTGGGTAAGTGAGTACACCAACTTCTCGGGGTCGTAACTTTTTCATATGATCTCCGTTTTAGTCGAATGATAGCTCACTGGAAAGGTATCGTCAAGAAGATTCATTTTGGGGGCTCAATAATGCCTTTTTTTTAAAATCATTATGAACCTCGATCTCGAAAAAACTTCATTTAGGCCCTCAAAATGGCCTCGGAAGTTAAAACCTGCTAAAAATAGTAAATTGTCAAAATTGCCAGAACACTGTTTTGAGCCAGTCAAAAAAGGTGGTTCGCCACCGATATCCACCTAGATCAGTCCTCCTTCCTTAGGAAGCAATGGAATCCATTGCTTTGAGTTCCCGGGGGAGAGGGAAAATTTTTTGCTGGATCTGCATCTTGGTGAGATGCTTGTATTGTTGGAGACGTCGCGCTGCTTAGTTTGTGGAAGTCTGTCATGAACCTGTTGAAGATGAGGATATTCAAAAAGTAAGGCTACATGAGAGGACGGTGTGTAGAAGGAATCTTTGCGCTTTGCTACAACCTTGTTGACTTGCTTCTGTTGGATAGAAGGTGCTTGGGGCGAGGTTGTAGTGGTTCCAATGTCCTTATGTTCCCCTTTTGAACAGATTGTGAAGAAGCTGAATTTTACAATATGAGATACTACCTTGCGACACTTTTTTGGTGGAACAGTAGTCGGAACTACCTATGGTATTCTATAGAGATGACCCCCCAAAGTAGCAATGACACTGCGAGGTTGAGAATCATAAACAACATGGTGCTTCCACATATATGGTTGGCCCAAGAGAACATCACAGACATCCAGTGGGGCAACATCACATAATACCTCATCCTTGAAGGGATGGATATTGTATGACAATCGACACTGCTGGATGACACGAAGATCTCATCCTTGGCGAAGCCACTTGATGTTGTATACTTGTGGGTGCGGTGTTGTCGACAATCCCAACTGTTTGATGACCTCTGCTGAGATGAGTTTCTTCTTGCTTCTGCTATCAACAATAAAATGTAGCGGGGTCCCCTTCACCCACATATGTGAATGAAAAAGGTGCTCCCCCTCTTCAGGTTGAATTGTTGCGGTTGGGACAATAGCAGTGGGGTCTGTGTCAATGATCTGTCCTTTACCAATATTTTTAGAATCAGATTCTGAATCAGGGTTCGGCTCCTTGTCTTTGATCTCGACCAACAATGACTATTTTGAGCGACATTCATCAGTGTTGTGCGAAGGTCTTTGTGGAAATCACACCATTTTTTGGTGTCCTTTTTTGTTTTCCCGAGACCCTTATTTTCCTGTGTCTTGAGCTGGTTTTCAGGAGACTGTTTGTTAGGGCCATCTTTGTCATACTTTGGTTGTTGCGGATTTGCAAACCCGAACTCCTATTTGTTCTGGTGCTTAAATTTCTACTCAATTTTAATAGCATATTGATAAGCAACACCTAGTGATGAGATGTCCAGAAAATCCATTTCAGTCTGGATGTATTTGTGTAAAGCCCCATGGTATTTTAGAACCAAATGTCTCTCGGATTCTTTGATACCCAGCGTGCTGCGCAAGGTATGGAAGGTATTAGTGAACTCCGGAATTTCTTGGCCCCTCTCTCGTCACTGTGTGGTCCATCTCATGTACTAGTCCTCATAGTTGCCAACAGGGTAATACTGTTCTTTTACCGCATCCACAAAAAAATCCCAAGTGGGATCGACCCCGTATATTCTAGACTTCTCTGTGGAACTTTTCTCCCAGTAATTTTCCCACCAATTTTTGACATGGGGGAGAGCTTTAAGGACTGCGAAGGTGATCTTTTCTTTCTCAGAAAAATTGTGAACAGAGAAATAACCTTCTAGTAGAGTTGGCCATTTTTGTAGGGCTTCTGCATCTATCCGTCCTTCAAATACATGAATATCAAAATTAAATTGTACCTTGAAAGGCGAGGTGCCTCCAAAGTTGCCGCTTGATGAAGATCCGCCTGCTACTATCAGCAAGCATTGAAGGATGTGGGAAAAATTCTCCATCATTTTGTCCCTCTGTCGCGTGAGAGTTTGCTCAAGCAACAGATTGATACGATCGTCTGCTTCGTCATTTTTCTTTTCTTCCACCATTGAGGGTTTCTTGGGTGTGTGAGAGCGATTGTATTCAAGAGAGACAAGATCGATACCCAAATTTCTATACTCGAACCTCGTCCGGGACATGCACTGAAAAAAAATGATCAAGAGTAGCCCGCTATGATACCATTGATCTGGATTATGTTCGACACGAAATGAGATCAGAGATATAATAAATAAATGCACAGAGATATGACATATATTCAATAATATCACATGAATGTATCAGAGATGCAACCATAAACATAGATATACAGTAATACATGATTTCTATTAACAAAATAAATGTACAGAGACTATAAAAATATAGAGTGAAAGACTCGCTAGAATGGTGGCAGCTTATCTATGAGAAGAGATGCGACGGCTACTCGCATTCGAAAGAAGATGACTACAATGAGGATCTGAAGGCCCTTTTACAATAAACAGGAATTACAAAATTCCTAGGCATCCAAAAACCTAACCCTAGGAGATGAAGCGCCAAAAGTCATGTGGACCCCGTTTGGGTAAGTGAGTATACCAACTTCCCGGGGTCGTAACTTTTGCATACAATCTCTGTTTTAGGCGTATGATAGATCGTTGGAAAGGTATCATCGAGGAGATTAATTTTTGGGGCTCAATGATGCCTTTGACTATATTTGAGAACCTCGATCTTGAAAAAACTTCATTTAGGCCCTCAAAATGGCCTCGGAGGTTAAAACCTGCTAAAAATAGTAAATTGCCAAAATTGCCAGAACACTGTTTTGAGCCATTCAAAAACTATGGGTGGCCACTGATATACACCTGGATCAATCCTCCTTCCTTAGGAAGCAATGGTATCCATTGCATTGAGTTCCCACAGGAGAGGGAAAAGCATTTGCTGGATCTGCATCTTGGTGAGATGTTTGTATTGCTAGAGATGTCGCACTGCTTAGTTTGTGGAACTCTGTCATGAACCTATTGAAGCTGAGGATATTCAACAAGTCGGGCTACATGAGAGGATGGTGTGAAAAAAGAATCTTTGCGCTTTGTTGCAACCTTGTTGTCCTGCTTTTGTTGGATAGAAGGTGCTTGGAACGAGGTGTTAGTGGTTCCACTGTCCTTATGTTCCTCTTTTGAATAGATTGTGAAGAAGCTGAATTTTGTAGTATGAGATACTACCTTGCGACACTTTTTTGGTGGATCAATAGTCGGAACTACCTCTGGTATTCTATAGATATGATCCCCCAAAGTAACAATGACACTGTGAGGTCGAGACTCATAAATAGCATGGGGCTTCCACATATATGGTTGGCCCAAGAGAACACCACAGACATTCAGTGGGGAAACATCACATAATACCTCATCCCTGAAGGGATGGATACCGTATGACAATCAACACTGTTGGCTAACACAAATATCTCATCCTTGGCGAAGCCACCTGATGTTGTATGGTTGCGGGTGTGGTGTTGTCGACAATCCCAACTGTTTGATGACCTATGCTGAGATGAGGCTCTTCTGGCTTCCGCTATCAACAATAAAATGTAGAGGGGTCCCCTTCACCCACATCTGTGAATGAAAAAGACACTCCCCCTATTTAGGATCTTTTGGTTCTTCAGGTTGAATTGTTGCGTTCGTGACAATAGCAGTGGGGTCTGCATCAATGATCTGTCCTTTACCAATATATTTAGAATTAGATTCTGAATCAGGGTTTGGGTCCTTGTCTTTGATCTCGGCCACCAAAGACTGTTTTCAACGACATTCATCGGTGTTGTGCCAAGGGATTTTGCGGAAATCACACTATTTTTTGGTGTCCTTTTTTGTCTTCCCGTTACCCTTCTTTTCCTGTGTCTTGGCTTGGTTTTCAGGAGACTGTTTGTTAGGGCCGTCTTTGTCATAATTTCATTGTTGCAAATTTGCAGACCCGAACTCCTGTTTGTTTTGGTGCTTAAATTTCTTCTCAATTTTAATAACATATCAATAAGCAACACCTAGTGATGAGATGTCCAAAAAATCCATTTCAGTCTGGATGTATCTGTGTAGAGCCCCACGGTATTTCAGAACCAAATGTCTCTCAGAGTCTTTGATACCCAGCTTGGTGTGCAAGGTATGGAAGGTATTAGTGAACTTTGGAACTACTTGGCCCCTCTCTTGCCGCAGTCTGGTCCATCTCATGTACTGGTCCTCATAGTTGCCAACAGGGTAATACTGTTCTTTTACTGCATCCACAAAAAAGTCCTAACTAGGATGGACCCTGTATATTCCAGACTCCTTTGTAGAACTTTTCTCCCAGTAAGTTTCCCACCAATGTTTGACATGAGTTAGAGCTTTAAGGAGTGCAAAGGTGATCTTTTCTTTGTCCAAAAAATTGTGAACAGAGAAATAACCTTCTAGCAGAGTTAGCCATTTTTCTAGGGCTTCTGCATCTATCCGTCCTTCAAATAAAGGAATATCAAAATTAACTTGTGCCTTGAAAGGTGAGGTGCCTCCAAAGTGGCCGCTTGGTGAAGATGTGGCTTCTTCTATCGGTAGGCATTGAAGGATGTGGGGAAAATTCACCATCATTTCATCCCTTTGTCACTTGAGAGCTTGCTCAAGAAACAGATTGATAGGATCGTCTACTCTGTCGTTTTTCTTTTCTTCCACCATTGAGGGTTTCTTGGTTGTGCGAGAGAGATTGTCTTGAAGAGAGAAAAACTCGAGACCCAACTTGCTATACTCGGACCTCGTTGGGGACATGCACTAAAAAAAAATGATCAAGAACAGCCTGTTGTGATACCATCGATCTAGATTATGTTCGGCATGAAATGAGATCAGAGATATAATAAATAAATGCACATAGATATCACATATATTCAATAATATAACATGAATGTATCAGAGATGCAACCATAAACACATATATACAGTAATGCATGATTTCTGTTAATGGAAGAAATGTACAGAGACTGTAAAAATACAGAGTGAAAGACTTGCTAGAATGGTGGCAGCTTATCTCTAAGAAGAGATGTGATGGCTACTCGCATTTGCAAGAAGATGACTACAATGAGGATCTGAAGGAGTTTTTACCATAAACAGGAATTCCAAAAGTCCTAGGCATCCAAAAACCTAACCCTAGGAGATGAAGTGCCAAAAGTCATGTGGACCCCGTTAGGGTAAGTGAGTACACCAACTTCCTGGGGTTGTAACTTTTGCATACGATCTCTGTTTTTGGCGTATGATAGCTTGTTTGAAATGTTTTGTCGAGGAGATTAATTTTTGGGGCTCAATCATTCCTTTCACTATCACTGAGAACATCAATCTCGAAAAAACTTCATTTAGGCCCTTAAAATGGCCTCAGAAGTTAAAACCTGCTAAAAATAGTAAATTGCCAAAATTGCCAGAAAACTGTTTTGAGCCAGTTAGAAAAGGTGGTTGGCCACCGATATCCACCTGGATCAATCCTGCTTCCTTAGGAAGAAATGGTCTCCATTGCATTGAGTTCCCTGGGGAGAGGGAAAAGCGTTTGTTGGATTTGCATCTTGGTGAGATGCTTGTATTATTGGAGATGTCGCGCTGCTTAGTTTGTGGAAGTCTGTCATGAACCTGTTGAAGCTGAGGATATTCAACAAGTCGGGATACATGAGAGGATGGTGTGAAGAAGGAATGTTTTCACTTTGTTGCAACCTTGTTGAACTACTTCTGTTGGATGGAAGGTGCTTGGGGCAAGGTTGTAGTGGTTCCAATGTCCTTATGTTCCCCTTTTGAACAGATTATGAAGAAGCTAAATTTTGCAGTATGAGATACTATCTTGCATCACTTTTTTCGTGGAACAATAGTCGGAACTACCTCTGGTATTCTATAGAGATGACCCCCCAAAGTAATAATGACACTGCAACGTCAAGACTCATAAATAGCATGGTGCTTCCACATATATGGTTTGCCCAAGAGAACATCACAGACATCGAGTGGGGAAACATCACATAATACCTCATCCTTTAAGGGATGGATACCGTATGACAATCGAGACTGCTGGCTAACAAGAAGATTTCATCCTTGGAGAGGCCACTTGATTTTGTATGGTTGCGGATGTGGTGTTGTCGACAACCCCAACTGTTTGTTGACATCTGCTAAGATGAGGTTCTTCTGGCTTTCGCTATCAATAATAAAATGTAGCGGGGTCCCCTTCACCCACATCCGTGAATGAAAAAAGTGCTCCCCCTCTTCAAGATCTGTTGGTTCTTCAGGTTGAATTGTTGAGGTCGCGACAATAATAGTGGGGTCTATGTCAATGATCTGTCCTTTACCAGTATTTTTATAATCAGATTCTGAATCAGGGTTCGGCTCCTTGTCTTTAATTTCGGCCACCAATGACTGTTTTGAGTGACATTCATCTGTGTTGTGCCAAGGGATTTTGTGGAAATCACACCGTTTTCCGGTGTCCTTTTTTGTCTTCCTGTGACCCTTCTTTTCTTGTGTCTTGGGCTGGTTTTCAGGAGACTGTTTGTTAGGGCCGTCTTTCTCATACTTTGGTTGTTGCAGATTTGCATACCCGAACTCCCGTTTGTTCTGGTGCTTAAATTTCTTCTCAATTTTAACAACATATCAATAAGTATCACTTAGTGATGAGATGTCTAGAAAATCCATTTCAGTTTGGATGTATCTGTGTAGAGCCCCATGGTATTTCAGAACCAAATGTCTCTCGGAATATTTGATACCCAGCTTGGTGTACAAGGTATGGAAGGTTTTAATGAAATCTGAAACTTCTTGGCCCCTCTCTTTCCGCAGTGTGGTCCATCTCATGTACTGGTCCTCATAGTTTCCAACAGGGTAATACTGTTCTTTTACGGCATCCACAAAAAAATCCAAGTGTGATCAACCCTGTATATTCCAGACTCCTTTGTGGAACTTTACTCCCAGTAAGTTTCCCACTAATCTTTGACATGAGGGAGAGAATTAAGGAGTGTGAAGGTGATCTTTTCTTTGTCAGAAAGATTATGAACAGAGAAATAACCTTCTAGCAGAGTTAGCCATTTTTCTAGGGCTTCTGCATCTATCCGTCCTTCAAATACAGGAATATCAAAATTAACTTGTACCTTGAAAGGTGAGGTGCCTCCAAAGTGGTCGAATGATGAAGATTCACCTGCTACTATCGGCAGGCATTGAAGGATGTGGGAAAAATTATCCATCATATCGTCCCTCTGTCGCGTGAGAGCTTTCTCAAGCAATAGATTGATAGGATCGTCTGCTCCGTCATTTTTCTTTTCTTACACCATTGAAGGTTTATTGGGTGTGCGAGAGCGATTGTCTTCAAGAGGGAAAAGCTTGAGACCCAACTTGCTATACTCGGACCTCGTCGAGGACATGCACTGAAAAAAAAAATGATCAAGAGCAGCCTGCTCTGATACCACTGATCCGGATTATGGTCGGCACTAAATGAGATCAGAGATATAATAAAGAAATGCATAGAGATATCGCATATATTTAATAATATAACATGAATGTATCAGAGATGCAACAATAAAAACAGATATACAGTAATACACGATTTCTATTAATGAAAGAAATGTACAGAGACTGTAAAAATACAGAGTGAAAGACTCGCTAGAATGGTGGCAACTTATCTCTGAAAAGAAATGTGACAGCTACTCGCATTCACAAGAAGATGAATACAATGAGGTTCTGAAGGCCTTTTTACAATAAATAGGAATGCCAAAATTCCTAGGCATCCAAAAACCTAACCCTAGGAGATGAAGCACCAAAAGTCATGTGGACCTTGTTTGGGTAAGTGAGTACACCAACTTCCCGGGGTCGTAACTTTTGCATACGATCACCGTTTTAGGTGTATGATAGCTCGTTGGAAAGGTATCATCGAGGAGATTAATTTTGGAACCTCAATTATTATTTTATCTTACATTGAGAATATATATATCGAAAAACCTTCATTTAGGCCCTCAAAATGGCCCCGAAAGTTAAAACCTGCTAAAAATAGTAAATTGCCAAAATTGCTAGAAAACTGTTTTGAGCCAGTTAGAAAAGGTGGGTGGCCATCGATATCCACCTGGATAAATCCTCCTTCATTAGGAAGAAATGGTCTCCATTGCATTAATTTCCTGGGAGAGAGGGAAAACCGTTTGCTGGATCTGCATCTTGGTGAGATGCTTGTATTGCTGGAGACGTCGCGCTGCTTAGTTTGTGGAACTCTGTCATGACACTGTTGAAGCTGAGGATATTAAAAAATTAGGGCTACATGAGAGGACAATGTGCAGAAGAAATATTTGTGCTTTGCTGCAACCTTGTTGACCTGCTTCTATTGGATAGAAGGTTCTTGGGGTGAGGTTGTAGTGGTTCCAATGTCCTTATGTTCCCGTTTTGAATAGATTGTGAAGAAGGTAAATTTTACAGTATGAGATACTACATTGCGACACTTTTTTGGTGGAATAGTAGTCAGAACTAGCTCTGGCATTCTATAGAGATGACCCCTCAAAGTAACAATGACACTGTGAGGTCGAGACTCATTAACAACATGGCGCTTCCACATAAATGGTTGGCCCAAGAAAACATCACAGACATCTAGTGGGGAAACATCACATAATACCTCATCCTTGAAGGGATGGATACCGTATGACAATCGACACTGCTGGTTGACACGTAGATCTCATCCTTTGCAAAGCCACCCGATGTTGTATGGTTGTGGGTGTGGTGTTTTCGACAATCCCAACTATTTGATGACCTCTACTGAGATGAGGTTCTTCTGGCTTCCGCTATCAACAATAAAATGTATCGAGGTCCCCTTCACCCACATCTGTGAATGAAAAATGTGCTCACCCTCTTCAGGATATGTTGGTTCTTCAGGTTGATTTCCTACAGTCACAACAATAGCAGTGGGGTCTGCGTCAATGATCTATCCTTTACCAGTATTTTCATAATCAGATTCTGAATCAGGATTCAGATCATTGTCTTTGATCTCGGCCACCAATGACCATTTTGAGTGACATTCATCGGTTTTGTGCCAAGGGCTTTTGTGGAAATCACACCATTTTTCGGTGTCCTTTTTTGTCTTCCTATGACCCTTCTTTTGTTGTGTCTTTGGCTGGTTTTCAGGAGACTGTTTGTTAGGGCTATCTTTGTCATATTTTGGTTGTTGCGAATTTATAGACTCAAACTCCCATTTGTTCTGGTGCTTAAATTTCTTCTCAATTTTAACAGCATATCGATAAGCAATACCTAGTGATGAGATGTCCAGAAAATCCATTTCAGTCTGGATGTATCTATGTAGAGCCCCACGATATTTCAAAACCAAATGTCTTGCGGAGTCTTTGATACCCAGCTTGGTGCACAAGGTATGGAAGGTATTAGTGAACTTTGGAACTGCGTGGCCCCTCTCTTGTCGCAGTATGGTCCATCTCATGTACTAGTCCTCATAGTTGCCAACACGGTAATACTGTTCTTTTACTGCATCGACAAAAAAATCCCAAGTGGGATCGACCCCATATATTCCAGACTCCTCTCTAGAACTTTTCTCCCAGTAAGCTTCCCACCAATGTTTAACATGAGGGAGATATTTAAGGAGTGTGAAGGTGATCTTTTCTTTGTCGGAAAAATTGTGAACAGAGAAATAATCTTCTAGCAGAGTTTGCCATTTTTCTAGGGCTTCTGCATCTATCCGTCCTTCAAATACAGGAATATCAAAATTAACTTCTACCTTGAAAGGAGAGGTGCCTCCAAAGTGGCCACTTGATGAAGATGCCCCTGCTACTATTGGTAGGCATTGAAGGATGTGGGAAAAGTTATCCATCATTTCTTCCCTCTGTCGCATGAGAGCTTGCTCAAGCAACAGATTGATAGGATCATCTGCTCCGTCGTTTTTATTTTCTTCCACCATTGAGGGTTTCTTGGGTGTGTGAGAGTGATTGTCTTCAAGAGAGACAAGCTTGAGATCCAACTTTCTATACTCGGACCTTGTCAGGGACATGCACTAAAAAAAATAACGATCAAGAGAAGCCTGCTCTGATACCACTGATCCAGATTATGTTCGGCACGAAATGAGATCAAAGATATAATAAAGAAATCCATAGAGATATTGCAAATATTCAATAATATAACATGAATGTATCAAAGATGCAACCATAAACACAAATATACAGTAATACATGATTTCTAATAATGAAATAAATGTACAGAGACTGTAAAAATACAGAGTAAAAGACTCGCTAGAATGGTGGCAGCTTATCTCTGAGAAGAGATGTGACGGCTACTCGCATGCGCAAGAAGATGACGACAATGAGGCTTTGAAGGCCTTTTTACAATAAACAGGAATGCCAAAAGTCCTAGGCATCCAAAAACCTAAATCTAGGAGATGAAGCGCCAAAAGTCATGTGGACCCCATTTTTTTAAGTGAGTACACCAACTTTCTGGGGTCGTAACTTTTGCATACAATCTCTGTTTTAGGCGTATGATATCTTGTTGGAAAGGTACCATCGAGGAGATTCATTTTTGGGGCTCAATGATACCTTTGGCTATCATTGAGAACCTCAATCTAAAAAATCCTTAATTTAGGCCCTCAAAATGGCCCCAGAAGTCAAAACCTGCTAAAAATAGTAAATTGCCAAAATTGTCAGAAAACTGTTTTGAGCTAGTCAGAAAAGGTGGGTGACCACCGATATCCTCCTGGATCAGTCCTTCGTCCTTAGGAAGAAATGCTATCCATTACGTTGAGTTCCTAGGGGATAGGGAAAAGCGTTTGTTGGATCTACATCTTGGTGAGATGCTTGTAGTGTTGGAGACGTCACGCTGCTTAGTTTGTGGAAGTCTGTCATGAACCTGTTGAAGCTGAGGATATTCAACAAGTCAGGGTACATGAGAGGACGTTTTGCATAAGAAATCTTTGCGCATTGCTGCAACCTTTTTGATCTGCTTTTGTTGGATAGAAGGTGCTAGGGGCGAGGTTGTAGTGGTTCCAATGTCCTTATGTTACCCTTTTGAATAGATTGTGAAAAAGATGAATTTGCCAGTATGAGATACTACCTTGCGGCACATTTTTGGTATAATAGTAGTTGAAACTACCTCTGTTATTCTATAGAGATAACCCCCCAAAGTAATAATGAAACTGTGAGGTCGAGACTCATAAACAACATGGTGCTTCCACATTTATTGTTGGCCCAAGAGAACATCACAGGCATCTAATGGGGAAACATCACATAATACCTCATCCTTGAAGGGATGGATACCGTATGACAATCAATACTACTGGCTGACACGAAGATCTCGTCCTTGGAGAAGCCACCCAATGTTGTATGGTTGCCGGTGTGGTGTTGTCGACAATCCCAATTGTTTGAAGACTTCTACTGAGATGAGGTTCTTCTAGCTTCCACTATCAACAATAAAATGTAGCGAGGTCCCCTTCACCCACATCTGTGAATGAAAAAGGTGCTCCCCCTCTTTAGGATCTGTTGGTTCTTTACTTTGAATTGTTGCGGTCGTGACAATAGCAGTGGGGTCTACGTCAATGATCTGTCCTTTACTAGTATTTTCAGAATCAAATTCTGAATCAGGGTTCGACTCCTTGTCTTTGATCTCGACCACCAATGACTGTTTTGAGCGACATTCATCGATGTTGTGCCAAGGGATTTTGTGGAAATTACACAATTTTCCAGTGTCCTTTTTTGTCTTCCCGTGACCTTTCTTTTCCTATGTCTTGGGCTGGTTTTCAGGAGACTGTTTGTTAGGGCTGTCTTTGTCATACTTTGGTTTTTGTGGATTTGCAGACCCAAACTCCCATTTGTTCTGGTTCTTAAATTTCTTCTCAATTTTAACGGCATATTGATAAGCAACACCCAGTGATGACATGTCCAGAAAATCAATTTCAGTCTGGATGTATCTGTGTAGAGCCCCACGGTATTTCAGAACCAAATGTCTCTTGGAGTCTTTGATACCCATATTGGTGTGCAAGGTATGGAAGGTATTAGTGAACTCCGGAACTAGTTGGCCCCTCTCTTGCCGCAGTGTGGTCCATCTCATGTACTGGTCCTCATAGTTGCCAACAGGGTAATATTGTTCTTTTACCACATCCACAAAAATCCCAACTGGGATCGACCCTGTATATTCCAGACTCCTTTGTGGAAAATTTCTCCTAGTAAGTTTCCCACCAATGTTTGACATGAGGGAGAGCTTTAATGAGTGTGAAGGTGACCTTTTCTTTGTCGGAAAAATTGTGAACAGAGAAATAACCTTCTAGCAGAGTTAGCCATTTTTCTAGGGCTTCTGCATCCATCCATCCTTCAAATACGGGAATATTAAAATTAAATTATACCTTGAAAGGCGAGGTGCCTCCAAAGTGGCTGCATGATGAAGATGCACCTGCTGCTATCAGCAGGCGTTGAAGGATGTGGGCCAAATTCTCCATCATTTCATCCCTCTGTCGCGTGAGAGCTTGCTCAAGCAACAAATTGGTAGGATCGTCTGGTCCGTCATTTTTATTTTCTTCCACCATTGAGGGTTTCTTGGGTGTGCAAGAGTGATTGTCTTCAAGAGAGACAATCTTGATACCCAACTTTCTATACTCAGACCTTGTCAGGGACATGCATTGAAAAAAAAGGATCAAGAGCAGCCTCCTCTGATACCACTGACCCAGATTATGTTCAGAACAAAATGAGATCAGAGATATAATAAATAAATGCACAGAGATATCACATATATTCAATAATATAACATGAATGTATTAGATATGAAACCATAAACACAGATATACAATAATACATGATTTCTATTAATGAAAGAAATGTACAGAGACTGTAAAAATACAGAGTGAAAGACTCGCTAGAATGGTGGCAGCTTCTCTGAGAATAGATGTGACGGCTACTCGCATTGGCAAGAAGATGACTACAATGAGGTTCTGAAGGCATTTTTAAAATAAATAAGAATTTTAAAATTCCTAGGCATCAAAAAGCCTAACCCTAGAAGATGAAGCGCCAAAAGTCATGTGGACCCCATTTGGGTAAGTGAGTACACCAACTCTTCGGGGTCGTAACTTTTGCATACGATCTCCGTTTTAGGCGTATGATAGCTCGTTGGAAAGGTATCGTCGAGGGGATTCATTTTGGGGTCTCAATAAATCCTTTGTCTATCATTGAAAACCTCGATCTAAAAAAACCTTCATTTAGGCCCTCAAAATGGTCCCAGAAGTTAAAACCTGCTAAAAATAGTAAATTGCCAAAATTGTCAGAAAACTGTTTTGATCTAGTCAGAAAAGGTGGGTGGCCACTAATATCCACTTGGATAAATTCTCCTTCATTAGGAAGAAATGGTCTCCATTGCGTTGAGTTTACGGGGGAGAGGGAAAAGTGTTTGTTGGATCTGCATCTTGGTGAGATGCTTGTATTGTTGAATATGTCGCGCTACTTAGTTTGTGGAAGACTGTCATAAACCTGTTGAAGATGAGAATATTCAACAAGTCGAGCTACATGAGAGGATGGTGTGCAGTAGGAATATTTGCGCTTTGCTACAACCTTTTTGACCTGCTTCTGTTGGATAGAAGGTGCTTGGCGTGAGGTTGTAGTGGTTCCAATGTCCTTATGTTCCCCTTTTGAACAGATTGTGAAGAAGTTGAATTTTGCAGTATGAGATACTACCTTGCGACACTTTTTTGGTGGAACAG
The DNA here is from genome assembly GCA_009831015.1 of Picea engelmannii. Lineage (NCBI taxonomy): Eukaryota > Viridiplantae > Streptophyta > Pinopsida > Pinales > Pinaceae > Picea > Picea engelmannii. The sequence continues at coordinate 854,704 of ML779002.1, read as the reverse complement.
TAGTCGTAACTAACTCTGGAATTCTATAGAGATGACCCCCCAAAGTAACAATGACACTGCGAGGTCGAGACTCATAAACAACATGACACTTCCACATATATGGTTGGATCAAGAGAACATCACAGAAATCCAGTGGGGCAACATCATATAATACTGTTGGATTACTGAGAGGGGGGGTGAATTAGTAATATAGTAATTATAATCCTTTTTCTTCAAATGTTATATTAATGTAGAATTATTATCCAATAATGAACAATAATAAATAAACAATCACACACATACACAGTACACCAGTGTTTTACGTGGAAACCCAAATTGGGAGAAAACCGCAGAATGCTTTTTCTTATATGTCTTGAAGGATTACATTCATTGGAAGCACCAACTTCCTTTGTTTTCTAGCTGCAACTGGAAGGAGGCTCCAACCCCCTAGTTTCTAAGGCTACAACCTGAGGGAAGCTCCAACTCCCCAAATCTCTGGCTACAACCAGAAGGAGGCTACAACCCCCAATGTTCTCCGGCTACAACCGGAAGGTGGATACAACCACTTGTCGTTGCCCTGTCCTGCCACCTTGAAGTAGAAGTTGAATGATGGAACCACTGTCACACTATCATTGTAAGATATATCACTATAAACCTGTACCAATAAATCTGAACCATGCATCAACCATGCATCAACCTGTACCTCAACCTGTAATCAACCTGTACCATAAACAAGTGCATCCAACCATGTACCAAGTATGTTGCAATCATGTGTCAAATACTCATCAACTATGACTAATCAATATGTACCAACATCATCAACTATAGACCTCATGTATGTGCGCCAACTCATCAACTACTTGTCTCAACCATGTACTCAACATGTACCACAACCAAAATATCTCATCAATTTTATCATCCAAATATGATTTGTAGATCTATAATAGACTTGGTGTATATGATCACATTCCTGCAAACCTTCCTTAACTTTAAAAATAAGAGACTAGCATTTTCATCAAACTTTTCTTTAGTCTCACATGCCTAGTTTTGGATTAGTCAACAACCCTAACTCGAAGTAATCATAACCTTGAACCTGTAATGTACAAAGATCTTAAACTGATATACAATGTTTTTCAATGTTTTTAATGCAATTCCTCCAACTTTCACTACTTGGAACCTCTCAGAAAAAGGAGTTATAGCAAAAATGGCATACCTTTCTGAATCCTGGCTTATTCTAGAGAGTGATCTTGTAGAGAGTTCCCCGCACAAAATAATTGATGAATTGATCTGAAACTATTACACAACATACAAAAGATTGTACCCTAACCAAAACATTTAGTCTCACTGAATTTAGATCTATTATGAATAAGTTATGACGTTTTTACCCGAAACACCTGATTTTGACTAGTTTCAGGACTGGCCACAAACCCTATTTTCCACGGAGTGTAACTCCCAAAATACAAACGACCCACAAGCTAAATTTTTTACCACAGATACTTGGATATATTTTCTCACTTTCAAATCAATCTTAGGATCTGAATCATTATAGAAAAAACGTTATAGCGAAAATGGTGAGATGACCTGTAAATAACATACCTTAGAAAGCACCATCAAAATAATTTAGCCTTCCTTGCATTTCGGCCTTTTTTTCTTCACCTTCTCTTTGAATTCTGGTTTAGATATCCTTGGTTACCTCAAACACATATATATATATTCAATATTCTCAAGTTTGTTTCAAATGATAGAGCCTTTCCTCTTATTTATACTCTCCAAGTAGCTTCCTTAAAAACATCTTCTAGGTCATTTGGCCCACTTTCCTTATTTTAGGGTTGGGTCCACTTCTAATTTCTCCATTAAATTTATTATTGAAATAATTTATTTTGTATTAACTTTGAATTATAATATAGTCATCACTTCACTTTATTATTTACCTTTTAAAATCTCTTAAACCACTTTGACTACTTTGACCGTTTGGGGCTTCTAGATCACATATGAGGGTCCTCCAACTTCGTAAGGCCATAACTCTCAAACCGTGAGGAGTTATGTGATGTTATACATACCACTAGAAATTGAATGACATGTACTATCCATATAGAATATTATTATCTAAAAATATATCGTAACTCATATTGTTACCCATCAAACAAACTTGGGTCCATTACCCAAACCTCGGGTCTCCAACTTCTCATGGCCATAACTCTCTAACCGTGAGGAATTATGTGACGTGCCACATACCACCGGAAATGACATGACAAACACTATCCATCTAGGATATTTTCCCTGACAAATTCACTTTCCTTCATCTCATTATTCCACAATTAAGCATGGGTTCTCTTACTCCACAAAGTGTCTTCCCGTGAGGGCTTTCACCATAAGGGGACCACTTTGGAGTTCATCCATATTTACTTCTTATCAACCATGAAAAAATAATAATGATTCATATTTACATCAAACACTATTGGTTCCATTACCCAAACCTTTGTGCTATGGGTCTTTCTTCAAGGGTTGACATCAATGAAAACCAACCTTAATCAACAATCTCCCCCTTTGACATTGATGGCAACACTCTGATGCAACACTGAAATCATATCACTCATGCTCCCCCTGAAACCATGCCTCTGTCTTCTACATATGATAAATATGCTCCTCCTGGAACCATGCCTCTATCCTCTGCATCTAATAAATCTGTCCCCCTTTGTCATCAATGGCAAAGGTATCTGTCCATCTGGGTCTCCTCCCCTTGACAGACTGTCCTCTTATAGTGCTTCCTCGTGTACATATAAGACATATAAGATAAGCATTCAAAAAGAATTCATTTTTGGAGTAGAAATAACTCCAAGTCTTCGACGAATATATTCAAAGGCTTCCCGTGGAAGTGGTTTTGTAAAGATGTCTACAACTTGTTCTTTTGTGCCCACATACTCAACTCTGATGTTATTTTATTCAACCTGTTCTCGTAGAAAGTGATACCTGAATGGAATGTGCTTAGTATTGGAGTGCATCACCGGGTTTTTTGAGATACGGATGGCACTTGTATTATCACAATGTATTGGAATGGGCTCATCATACTCAACCTATATATCTGTCAAAGTTTGTTTCATCCAAAGAACCTATGTACAAGATGATGCTGCTGCAATATACTCTACCTCGGCTATAGATAGAGATACCGATGATTGTTTCTTTCTTAGCCATGATACCAAACACTCACCTAAGTAGAACGTTTCTCTGTTGGTGCGTCATCAGTCATCAATACAACCTGCCCAATCTGCACCTGTGTAGGCAATAAGCGATAGATCTTTTCCTTTTGGATACCATAATCCAAACTCTTCTGTTCCTTTGAGATATCTGAAGATCCTCTTTACTGCTAATACATGTGATTCCTTTGGTGCTTCTTGAAATCGTGCCACCTGTCCAACTGCCTGCATTACATTTGGTCTGGATGATGTCACATATAGTAGGCTGCCAATCATTGACCTATATTTCCTCTGATATGTAGACTTTGAATCATCATCTTTTCTCAACTTACAACTGGTTTTCATGGGAGTGATAACTGGTTTGCAATCTTCCATTCCGAACCTCTTTAGCATTTCTATGATATACTTGGTTTGAGAAATAAAAATTCCTTGGTTGCTTTGATGTATATGAAGTCCCGGAAAGAAGGATAGTTCTCCAAGTAATGAAATTTCAAATTCTGATCCAGATGGATATCGGTGGCCACCCACCTCTTCCAACTGGCTCAAAACAATTTTCTGGCAATTTTGGCAACTCACTATTTTTAGCAGGTTTTAACTTCCGGGTCCATTTTGAGGGCCTAAATGAAGGTTTTTCAATACCAAGTTTCTCAATAATATCCTACAGCATGATTGAGGCCCCAAAATGAATCTCCTCGATAATACCTTTCCAACGAGCTATCATGCACCTAAAACGGAGATCGTATGCAAAAGTTACGACCTCGGGAAGTTCTTGCACTAACTTACCCAAACGGGGCCCACATGACTTTTGACGCTTCATCTCCTAGGGTTAGGTTTTTGGATGTCTATAACTTTTGGAATTCATTTTTATTGTAAAAAGGCCTTCAGAGCCTCATTGTAATCATCATCTTGCGAATAAGCGCAACCGTCACATCTCTTCTCAGAGATAAGCCGCCACCATTCCAGCAAGCTTGTTTCTGCTGCATTTTATAGTTTCAACTTATTTCTTTATTGAATAGAAAACTAGTTTTACTGTATCTCTGTTATTTTGTGTTAAGCATCTGTTAATAATCTGTATTCATTTCGTTCTGCTCATAAAATCCGGATCAGTGGTATCAAAGCGGTCTACTCCTTGTCGTCTTAATGCATGTCCCCAACGAGGTTGGAGTAAAAAGAGTTGGGTCTCGAGCTTGTTTCTCTTGAGGACAAAAACTCTCACACACCCAAGCGACCTCTCATGGAAGGAGAAAAGAAAGATGACGGGACAGGAGATCCTTTCAAACTGTTGATTGAGGAAGCCCTCACGCAACAGAGGAACGAGATGATGGATAGTTTTGTGCAAATCCTTCGGTGGCTACCAACAGGTGACACATCTTCTTCGAGTGGAGGCGCCGCCCCCTTCAAGGTACAAATAAACTTTGATATTCCTATATTTGAAGGTCAGATAGATGCAGATGTTGTAGACAAATGGTTGAATCTACTAGAAGGGTATTTTTCTGTCCATAAATTTTCGGATAAAGAAAAAATTACTTTTGCCCTCCTCAAAGCCATTCCCCATGTCAAAGATTGGTGGGAAACTTTCTGTGAGTAAAAGGAAATAGTTGAACCCTCATTATTCTCAGTCACGTCCACCTGGGAATCCTTCAGGGATGCTATTAAGGAACAATACTACCCTTTCAGAAGTTATGACAACCTGTATACCAAATGGACTACACTGCAGAAAGAAAGGGACCAAGCAGTGTCAGATTTCACAAATATCTTCCATACCTTGCACACCAAGCTGGGTATCAAAGACTCGAAGATACATCTGGTGCTCAAGTACCGCGGTGCTCTACATAGATACATACACATCAAAATGGAATTTTTGGACATCTCATCCTTGGGTGTGGCCTACCGATATGCCATCAAAATCGAGCAGAAGCTCAAACAAAAGACACGACAATTTGCCCCTAGGAACCCCTAACGACAAAAGCTAGTAAAGGGCGGCACCTACCCATAGAAAAAAGGACATAGAAAAGATGGACAGTATCAAGACAACCAGTCCAAGTCGCAAGCAAAGAAGGACACGGGAAAGACAAAGAAAGATACCGGGAAGTGGTGCGACTTCCATAAGAGCCCTTGGCATAACACTGTTGACTGCCGCTCAAAGCAGTCATTGGTGGCTGAAGTAAAAGCTTCTGAATCAGATGCGTATTCTGAATCTGAGTCAGAACCAAAAAGGGGAAGACAGATCATTGACGCGGAACCCAGTGCCACCATTTCTACCACCAAGCTCTAGCCTAGTGAACCAGACGAGCCAGAAGAAGGAGAGCACCTCTTCCATTCACAGATGTGGGTAAAAGGAACCCCGTTGCATTTCATCATTGATAGCAGGAGCTAGAAGAACCTCATCTCAGTAGAGGTCATCAAGCGGTTTTCCCTGCCGACAACGCTGCACCCACAATCCTACACCATTGGATGGCTCCGCCAAGGAAGCGATCTTCGCGTCAACCAACAGTGTCGACTGTCATACGACTTCAAGCCCTTCAAAGACGAAGTATTGTGTGATGTTTCTCCTCTTGAAGTTTGTGATGTTCTTTTGGGCCAAACTTATTTATGGAAACGTCATGATGTATATGAGTCTAGGCCTCGTAGTGTTATTATTACTTTGAACAAGAAATTGTACAGGATACCCGAGGTAGTCCCACCTAGTGCTATTTACTTGATCTCTGCTAAGCAATGTAGGAAGGTCATATCTCAGACGGGGAAGTTTGTCTTCTTCATGATTCGCTCTCAGAATAAGTGAAAGATCATAGCCACATCTAGGGTCTCTACGACCAACCTCTCCACACAATAGAAGCAAGTATACAAGGTCGTGGAAGCATACTCGGATATCTTCTCCTCACCTACCGGGGTACCTCTGCACTGCCAGGTCAAGCACCCCATCGATTTGACCCTTGGCGCACCACTGCCCAATGGGCCAGTCTAACATCTCTCTCTGTTAGAGAATGAGGAGATCAAGTGATAGATCCAAGAGCTGTTCCACAAGGGGCACATCCATTCCAGCTCATCACCTTGCGGGAGCCCAATCGTGCTGGTATAGAAGAAAGATGGAACCTGGCAACTCTGCATTGATTATTGGGCTCTGAATAAAATCACAGTCAGAAACCAGTACCCGATTCCTCGAATCGACGACCTCTTTGATCAACTCACAGGGGCCAAATACTTTAGTAAGATTGATCTAAAGTCTGGCTACCACCAGGTCCCGATAGAACAAACAGATGTATGGAAGACCACCTTCAAGTCAAAGGAAGGCCTTTTTGAATGGTTGGTCATTCCCTTTGGTTTGACAAATGCACCAGCCACTTTCATGAGGTTGATGGATGATATCCTGTGACCATTCACCAATAATTTTGTAGTGGTTTATCTTGATGAAATTCTCATTTACAATAAGACTTGGGTCGAACACTTGAAACATATTCAACAGGTTCTGCACACCCTACGACAGCACAAGATATACGCCAACTTGGAAAAATTCTTCTTCGGCATAGACAGGGTCCATTACCTGGGCTACAACATTGATCAGCATGGTGTACATGTGGATCCAGCCAAGATCCAAGTCATCCGTGACTGGCCAGCCCCAACCACACTCACCAAGCTTCAGAGCTTATTGGGCCTTGCCAATTTCTACCGTAGGTTCGTGTTGGGATTCTCCCATATTGCATGGGCCCTTAGCCAAATAACCAGGGGTGGTGGTAAGGTGAAATTTGCGTGGGGGCAGTCCCAACAACAAGCGTTTGATGATTCGAAGCAACGCTTGTGCTCAGCCCCATTACTTTCACTCCCAAACCTACAACATCCCTTTGAGATCGAGAGAGATGCTTCCGACTATGCTGTGGGTGCCGTTCTCACTCAGCATGGCCACCCCGTGGCCTATCATAGTGATAAATTATGAGATGTTGTCTGTAAGTACCCTACTTACAACAAAGAAATGTACTCCATTGTGCAAGCCTACCGCCAGTGGAGACACTACATTCTTGGGAAGGAGATAGTCATCCACACTGATCATAAGCCACTACAGTTGATGCAGACACAAGAAAAATTGTAGAATGACCACCATCAAAAGTGGTCCACATACTTGCAGCAATTCCACCTCAACATCAAGTATAAAATAGGAAGCACCAATCGCGTCGTTGATTGCCTCAACAGACCACCAGTCATGACACTCACCACGGTGCTAGACTCTTGCAGCCATAAGACCTCTAGATGGCCCCAATTCTATGAGACAGACCCAGACTTTACCACCACCTACCAAATGTTGGGGGAAAATGCAGTTGTCAATAATTTCCATATTCAGGATGGGTTGTTGTGTCATCTGAGCCATATTTGTGTTCCATCAAGAGAGCAAGTGAATATGATCTGGGAAGCCCACTACAGTCGGGTGGTTGGACACTTCAGCGTCGAAAAGACAGTGGCGATGATACAGAAACATTTCTACTGGCTGAAACTTCGACAAGAAGTCAGGAAGTATATCAGGTCCTGCACTGCCTGTGCGATTGCCAAACTGACCACTAAGAAACAGGGCTTGTACACCCCTCTTCCTACTCCTGACAGGCCATGGGAATCCATCTCAATGGACTACATGTCGGGCCTCCCATCCACCAAGCGGGGAAACGACTGTGTTTTTGTGGTTGTTGATCACTTTTCTAAGATGGCGATTTTGGTTTCCTGCAAGAAGAACATCACGGCAGAGGCCATTGCCAAGATCTTCTTTGAATGAGTCTGGGTACATTTTGGAATCCCACAAACCATTGTCTCAAATCGAGATAGTCGATTTCTCATCACATTTTGGTCGAGCCTCTAGTCACTGCTGGACACTAAGCTCACCAAATCCAGGGTTTCCACCCGCAGATAGATGGCCAAACCGAGGTCGTAAATCGCATGATTGTGCATATGCTCCGCATGTATAATTCACAGCACCCTCACACATGGGATGAGAGTCTTCCTTATGTCCAGCATAGCTACAACTAAGCCCTGCATCGCTTGACTGACCACAACCCCTTTCAGGTGGGGTTGGGATTCCAACCATTGGGTCCCATAGATGTTGCACTTCCCCTTGTGGTCACCTCGACCGACTCATCTCCTGCTCCAACTAAAGCTGAAAAAGCCACTCAGTTCATTGAGTGGATCCAACACATCCATAAACAGGTTCAGGATATCCTACAGAAGTCCAATGACAAGTACAAACAACGCCATGATCAACATCGGGTGCCACATAAGTTTCAGGTGGGCGACAAAGTTTGGTTGCACTTGCAGAAAGAACGCCTTACAGGACCCCATAGGAAGCTTCACCCACTCCGTTATGGGCCATATACCATCACCAAGGCCGTGGGGGATAATTCTTTTCATCTCAACATTCCTCCTTTCCTTGGCCTGCACCCAGTGTTCAACGTGGATCTCCTTCGCCCTTATTTTCCACCATTATTGGACACCTCAGCAGTAGCAGAACAACTGACACCAACTGAGCTCAACCTCAACTACATATAATAGGCATCCAATTATCAGATTGTGGAGACATAGACCAAGGGCACTCGATAACAAAGGATCAAGCTTTATCGAGTCGTCAAAGCAGGGCAGCTCCTGCACCAAGGCAAGTGGCTCACCCGGGGCCAGATTCAACAGAAATTTCCTCATCTGATGGGGGACCTCAATGAAATGGAGACCATTTCTTCCTAAGGAGGGAGGATTGATCCAAATGGATATCGGTGGCCACCCACCTTTTCCAACTGTCTCAAAACAGTTTTCTGGCAATTTTGGCAACTTACTATTTTTAGCAGGTTTTAACTTCCGGGTCCATTTTGAGGGCCTAAATGAAGGTTTTTCAGGATCGAGTTTCTTAGTTATACAATATGACATAATTGAGGCCCCAAAATGAATCTCCTCGACAATACCTTTCCAACGAGCTATCATGCGCCTAAAACGGAGATCGTATGCAAAAGTTACGACCCCGGGAAGTTGTCGCACTAACTTACCGAAACGGGGCCCACATGACTTTTGAGGCTTCATCTCCTAGGGTTAGGTTTTTGGATGTATAGGAATTTTGGAATTCCTGTTTATTGTAAAAAGGCCTTCAGAGCCTCATTGTAATCATCTTCTTTCGAATGAGCGCAGCCGTCACATCTCTTCTCAGAGATAAGACGCCACCATTCCAACAAGCTTGTTTTCGTTGCATTTTACAGTTTCAGCTTATTTCTTTATTGAATAGAAAACCCGTTTTACTGTATCTCTGTTATTTTGTGTTAAGCATATTTAAATAATCTGTATTCATTTTGTTCTACTCATAAAATCTGGATCAAATTCACTCTGCATGTCTTTTGCAAATTTCTGGCTTAACTTGTCATCATCACTACCAAAAATAATATCATCAACATAAACTTCAATTAATAAAATATTACATTGACTTACCTTGATGTAGAGGTTGTTGTCTGCACTTCCGTTTCTGAACCCTGCCTGCTGCAGATACTTATCCAGTCTGGAGTACCATCCTCTAGGAGCCTGTTTTAGACCATACAAGGCCTTCTTGAATTTACGCACATAGTCTGTATTCTCTGACAACTGAAATCCTTCTGGTTGTTCAATGTAGACTTCTTCTTCAAGTTCCCGATTCAGAAAAGATGATTTTACGTCCATATGATATACTTTAACATTTTTGGAGCATGCATAAGCTAAAAGTAAATAGATTGCTTCCATTCTGGAAAATGGGGCAAATGTCTCTTCAAAGTCGATTCTTTCAATATGTGCATATCCTTTACATACCAATCTAGCTTTGTTCCTTCTAACCTGTCCATCTTCATTCAACTTATTCTTGAAAACCCATTTTGTGCTGATCACATTCTTATTCTTTGGTCTTGGAACCAATTCCCACGTGTCATTTTTCTCTATTTGATCCAATTCTTCATCCATGGCCTTATTCCAAAATTCATCCTTGCTGGCTTCTTCAAAACAGTTTGGTTAAATTGTAGATACGAGTGCTAGGTGTGTTTGTTCCGGTGAATGGATTTTTCTTCTAGTCTCAACTCCTGCATCTTTGTTTTCAATAATCTGATATGAAGGATGATTCTTCTATACTCATTTGCTAGGTGTCTTTGGAGATACTTGTTGAACTTGCTCTTCTACTTCTGTCATATTCTCTTCATCTTCATCTTCCTCTTCTTCTTCAAAAAGTTGTTCCATTGTTTTGTTTTCTTCTTTCTTTGATTCAAGTTTGCCTGTTTCATCAATTGTTACGTTAATGCTTTCCACAACTTTGTTTAATATTAGATTGTAACACTTTTATGCTTTCCTTGTACTTGAGTAACCAACAATTATTCCTTTGTCCACACGAGAGTCAAACTTTCCCATTCTACCATCTTCTCTTTTGATGTAGCACTTGCTTCCAAAAACTATGAAGCGATTCACATTCGCTGGTCTTCCTTTCCATAGCTCGTAGGGAGTTTTATCAATGTTGTTTCTGAGTATTACTCAGTTTTGAATGTGAACTGTTGTATGCACTGCCTATGTCCAAAAAATATCTATCAACTTTGAATCCATTATCATTGTTCGAGCCATTTCTTGTACTGTCATGTTCTTTCTTTCAACAACTCCATTCTGTTGAGGTGTCTTAGCGATGGAGAATTGACTTTTTATTCCATGATTACTGCAGTAGTCCATAAATTCCTTTGAGGTGAATTCTCCTCCATTATCTGATCTTAAGCATTTGATTCTTGAATCCATCTCATTTTCAACCATTTCCTTGTAGATCTTGAAATTTTCAAAAGCTTCTGATTTGTTCTTGAGAAAACAAACTGCAGTCATTCTTGTATAATCATCAAATAATAACATAAAGTATCTCTCACCTTTTAATCCTTTTGTTGTAGTTGGTCCAACTAGATCAATATGCACAATTTCCAGTGGTTTTTTTGTTGAATATTCCTTTGATTTGAACCTGGTCTTTGTTTTCTTTCTTTGTTCGCAATACTTGCATAAATTGTTGGTTGGTTTCGTGATCTGGGGAATTTCTCTGACTACTTCTCTTTTAGTGACTTTGACAAGGTTATCAAAATGCATGTGACCCATTCTTTTGTGCCATAGCCAACTTTCATCTTCCTTTCCTAGACAACACTTTTCATTTCCAATTTCGCTTAACATATATATGTTGCTTGAAGTTCTTGTAGCTGTAGCGACCAATTTCCCTGAACCTTCTTTTCTTATCTCACACTTTTGTGAATCGAAAGTAACTTTATGACCTTGGTCACACATTTGACTCACACTTAAAAGATTATGTTTCATAT
>ML779002.1:803474-842882 GCA_009831015.1 Picea engelmannii | reverse complement strand
CTCAAAGTAGTTATTGTTCCTGTTGTTAGCTCTGCAATTTACAGCTTTATGTCCAAAATTATTACAAGCATAACATAAACCAAAAAATATAGTTTGATACCTGGTAGTTGAAGATCTTATGAAAGGAGGTGCTATTATGAATCATTCTTCTTCTTGAGGCCTGTTTATCCGTTGTTGATTCTGAAATTTGAATCTTCTCGGTGGAGGAGTGTCTCTGTAATCTTCCTTGTATATCCTTTTATCCCCTTTAATTGCTTCTGCATAAATTTTTGGATTTGTTTCTTGCTCTATTGTTTTGGAGCTTGATCCCTTTTCTTTCTGATTGTATCCAAGTCTGGACTTGTCAAGATAATATTTTTGACTGCTGATAATGTCATCCAGAACTGTTGAGCTATTCTTCATATTTTTCTTTTGAATATCCTTTCTTATTGTGACAATATATGCTTCTAGGTTTCCAATGATCCTGTCCTTTCCTTCTAGATGCTCTTTGAGTGCTTCTTCAATTCTTTTATCTTCTTCTATTTGAACCTTCAATTTTGTGATAATTTATTCTAGTTCTTGAGTATCTTTTCTCTTATCTAGTTCTGCTTGTAGTTTCTTGTTTTTCTTCTTTTCTCTTCTGATGACTTCTATGGCACTCATTAATTATTCTCAGAAGTCAACTTCTACCTATTCAATTTCTTCTTCATATGCTTCTTCATATTCTACTTCAGAGTCTTCTTTATTAGAGTCTTCTACTGCCATGAATAGAACTCTCCCTGTTTCACTATCATTGACTTTATTTTCATCTGATGATGAGATGTCTTCTTTAGTGAAAAAGTTTTTCTTGAAAACTTTCTTTGTAGTTCTTTTACCTTTATATGTTTGTCTGCCTTTTCAGTAATGTTCATAATTTCTCTTTTCCTTATGAGGACATTTGTTAGCAAAATGACCAATACCATCACAATTAAAACAAATTAAAGGAAGCTTCCTCTGTACCTACCGTTGGTTCCCTTGTTTAGTCTTTTGACGAAGTTGGCCACTTCTTCATCATCTTCTGAGATGTCACTACTGCTACTATATTCTTCTTGTTCCTTTTTCTTTTTCTTTGATCTTTTGGATGGTTTGAAGGTTACTTCTTTTACATATGGATTTTCTTGTTCAATTCTCATCTCATATACTATGAAGATTCCATGCAGTTCGTCCATGCTTATTGAGTTTAGATCTGATCTTTCTTCTAGTGCTGATATATTAGGGTTGAATCTCATAGGAAGAGATATTAGTACCTTTTGAACAATTAAAGATTATTCGATTTCTTCTCTCAATCCTATGATTGCATTCACTGTTTCATTGACTCATAAGAAGTAGACTGTGATATCTTCAACTTCCTTCATTTTTAGTTGTCCGAACTAACCTCTATAAGTTTGAAGCTTTGCTGCTTTGACTTTTGAATCTCATTCATAAATATTTCAAAGCTTGTCCCAAATATCTTTGGCAGATTTACAATGTGCAACTTTGGTAAATACCGTATCATTGAGACCATTCAAAAGTGCATTTATGGCTTTGGAATTATTCTCACTGAGTTTCACTGCTTTGTCATTTGTTGGTGGAACTATTGGTGCTGTGTATCCATCTACAATTGATTGACAAACTTGAAATCCCTGTGCCTATATATATGCCTTCATCCTTACGCTCCAAAAAACATATTTTTGTCCATCAAACGATAGTATTCCATTTTTATACGATTTCGTACTCTCCATGATCTACCTTTCAATGGTTAAATTGATTTCTGAAGGAACCTGCTCTGATACCAATTGTTGGATTACTGAGAGGGGGGGTGAATTAGTAATAGCATAATTATAATCCTTTTTCTTCAAATGTTATATCAATGTAGAATTATTATCCAATAACGAGTAGTAATAAATAAACAATCACACACATACACAACACACCAGTGTTTTACATGGAAACCCAAATCGGGAGAAAACCACAGAATGTTTTTTCTTATATGTCTTGAAGGATTACATTCATTGGAAGCACTAACTTCCTTTGTTTTCCAGCTGCAACCGAAAGGAGGTTCCAACCCCCTAGTTTCTCAGGCTACAACCTGAGGGAAGCTCCAACTCCTCAAATCTTTGGCTACAACTAGAAGGAGGTTACAACCCCCAATCTTCTCTGGCTACAACCACCTGTCCTTGCCCCATCCTTCCACCCTGAAGTAGAAGTTGAATGATGGAACCACTGTCACACTATCACTGTGAGATATACCACTGTAAAATTGTACCAATAAATCTGAACCATGCATCAACCATGCATCAACCTGTACCTCAACCTGTAATCAATATGTACCATAAACAAGTGCATCAACCAGGCACCAACATGTAATCAACCTATACCATAAAAAAGTGCATCCAACCATGTACCAAGTATGTTCCAATCATGTGTCAACTACTCATCAACTATGACTAATCAATATGTACCAACATCATCAACTATACACCTCATGTATGTGCACCAACTCATCAACTACTTGTCTCAACCATGTACTCAACATGTACCACAACCAAAATCCCTCGTCAATTTTATCATCCAAATATGATTTGTAGCTCTGAAATAGACCTGGTATATATGATCACATTTCTGTAAACCTTCCTTAACTTTAAAAACATGAGACTAGCATTTTCATCAAACTTTTCTTTAGTCTCACATTCCTAGTTTTGGATTAGTCAACAACCCTAACTTGAAGTAATCATAAATTTGAACCTGTAATATATAAATATCTGAAACTGATAAACAATGTTCTTCAGTGTGTTTAATGGAATTCCTCCAAGTGTCACTACTTGGAACCTCTCAGAAAATGATTTATAGAAAAAATGGCATACCTTGTTGAATTCTAGCTTATTCTAGAGACCGATCTTGTAGAGCGTGCCCCACACAAAATGTTTGATGAATTGATCTAAAAATGTTACAAAACATACTAAAGACTGTACCCTAACCAACACATTTTGTCTCACTGAATTTGGATCTGTTATGAAGAAGTTATGACATTTTTAGCTGAAACACCTGATTTTGACTAGTTTCAGGACTGGCCACAAACCCTATTTTCCACGGAGTGTAAATCCAAAAATACAACGACCCACAAGATTAATTTTTTCCACAAATACTTGGATATGTTTTCTCACTTTCATAGCAATTTCAGGATCTGAATCATTATAGAAAAAAAATTATAGCGAAAATGGTGAGATGACCTGTAAATAACATACCTTAGAAAGCACCATCAAAAGAATTTATCCTTCCTTGCATTTCGGCCTTCTTTTCTTCACCTTCACTCAGAATTACAGTTTAGATATCCTTGGTTACCTCAGAAACATATAGATATTCAATATTCTCAAGTGTGTTTCAAATGAGAGAGCCTTGCCTCTTATTTATACTCTCCAAGTAGCTTCCTTAAAAACATCTTCTAGCTCACATGGCCCACTTTCCTTATTTTAGGGTTGGGTCCACTTCTAATTTCTCTATTAAAATTATTTTTGAAATAATTTATTTTGTATTCACTTTGAATTATGACACACTCATCACTTCACTTTATTATTTACCTTTTAAAATCTCTTAAACCACTTTGACTACTTTGACCTTTTGGGGCTTCTAGATGACATATGAGGGTCCTCCAACTTCGTAAGGCCATAACTCTCAAACCGTGAGGAGTTATGTGACGTTCTACATACCACCAGAAATCGAATGACATGGTCTATCCATATAAAATAGTATTATCTAAAAATATATCATAACTCATACTATTACCCATCAAACAAACTTGGGTCCATTACCCAAACCTCCGTTCTCCAACTTCTCATGGCCATAACTCTCTAACCGTGAGGAATTATGTGACGTTCCACATACCATCGGAAATGACATGAAAAGAAATATCTATATAGGATATTTTCCTTGACAAATTCACTTTCCTTCATCTCATTATTCCACAATTAAGCATGGGTTCTCTTACTCCACAAAGCGTCTTCCCGTGATGACTTTCACCATAAGGGGACCACTTTGGAGTTCATCCATATTTACTTCTTATCAACCATGATAAAAAAATAACGATTCATATTTACATCAAAAACTATTGGGTCCATTACCCAAACCTTTATGATATGGGTCTTTCTTCAAGGGTTGACATCAATGACAACCAACCTTAATCAACAATCTCCACCTTTGGCATTGATGGAAACACTCTGATGCAACACTGAAAACATATCACTCATGCTTCCCCTGAAACCATGCCTCTATCCTCTTCATATGATAAATCTTATCCTCCTAGAACAATGCCTCTGTCCTCTGCATCTGATAAATCTCTCCCCCTTTGTCATCAATGCCAAAGGTATCTTTCCATCCGGGGTTGCTCCCCCTGACAGACTGTCCTCTTATGGTGCTTCCTCTTGTACATCTAAGACATATAAGATAAGCATTCAAAAATAATTCATTTTTGGAGTAGAAATAACTCCAAGTCTTTGGCGAAGATATTCAAAGGCTTCCCATGGAAGTGGTTTTGTAAAGATGTCTGCCACTTGTTCATTTGTGCCCACATACTCAACTCCGATGTTCTTTTCTGCAACCCGTTCCTGTAGAAAGTGATACTTGATTGGAATGTGCTTAGTCTTGGAGTGCATCACCGGGTTTTTTGAGATACTGATAGCACTTGTATTATCACAATATATTGGAATGGGCTCATCGTACTCAACATGTATATCTGTCAGAGTTTGTTTCATCCAAAGAACCTGTGTACAACATGATGCTACTACAATATACTTTGCCTCAGCTGTAGATAGAGATACCGATGATTGTTTCTTTCTTAGCCATGATACCAAACACTCACCTAAGTAGAGCGTTTCTCCATTGGTGCTTCATCGGTCATCAATACAACCTTCCTAATCTGCATCTGTGTAGGAAATAAGTGATAGATATTTTCCTTTTGGATACCATAATCCAAACTCTTTTGTTCCTTTCAGATATCTGAAGATCCTATTTACTACTAATACATGTGATTTCTTTGGTGCTACATGAAATCGTGCCACCTGTCCAACTGCCTGCATTACATTTGGTTTGGATGCTATCACATATAGTAAGCTGCTGATCATTGACCTATATTTCGTCATATCTGTAGACTTTGAATCATCATCTTTCCTCAACTTACAACTGGTTTGCATGGGAGTGATAACTGGTTTGCAATCTTCCATTCTAAACCTCTTTAACATTTCTCTGATATACTTGGTTTGAGAAATAAAAGTTCCTTGGTTGCTTTGACATATCTGAAGTCCCAGAAAGAATTATAGTTCTCAAAGTAACGACATTTCAAATTCACTCTCCATGTCTTTTGCAATTTTTTGGCTTAACCTGTCATCATCACTACCAAAAATAATATCATCAACATATAATTCAATTAATAAAATATTACCTTGACTTACCTTGATGTAGAGGTTGTTGTCTGCACTTCCTTTTTTGAACCCTGCCTGTTGGAGATACTTATCCAGTCTAGAGTATCATGCTCTAGGAGCCTGTTTTAGACCATACAAGGCCTTCTTGAATTTACACACATAATCTGTATTCTATGACAACTGAAATCCTTCTGGTTGTTCAATGCAGACTTCTTCTTCAAGTTCCCCATTCAGAAAAACTGATTTTAACGTCCATCTGATATACTTTAACATTTTTGGAGCATGCATAAGCTAAAAAAAAACGGATTGCTTCCATTCTGGAAACTGGGGCAAATGTCTCTTCAAAGTTGATTCCTTCTATCTGTGCATATCCTTTACATACCAATCTAGCTTAATTCCTTGTAACCTGTCCATCTTCATTCAATTTATTCATCAAAACCCATTTTGTGCCGATCACATTCTTATTCTTTGGTCTTGGAACCAATTCCCAAGTGTCATTTTTCTCTATTTGATCCAATTCTTCATCTATGACCTTATTCCAAAATTCATCCTTGCTGGCTTTTTCAAAACAGTTTGGTTCAATTGTAGATACGAGTGCTAGATGTGTTTGTTCTGGTGAACGGATTTTTCTTCTAGTCTCAACTTCTACATCTTTGTTTCCAATAATCTGTTCTGAAGGATGATTCTTCTGTACTCATTTGCTAGGTGCCTTTGGAGATACTTGTTGGACTTTCTCTTCTACTTCTGTTGGATTCTCTTCATATTCATCTTCATCTTCATCTTCCTCTTCTTCTTATTTTTCATCTTCTTCTTCAAAAAGTTGTTCCATTGATTTGTTTTCTTCTTTATTTGATTCAGGTCTCCTTGTTTCATCAATTGTTACATTGATGCTTTCCAAAAATTTGTTTAATCTTAGATAGTAACACTTGTATGCTTTCTTTGTACTTGAGTAACCAACAAGTATTCCTTTTTCCACACGAGAGTTAAACTTTCCCATTCTACCATCTTCTCTTTTGATGTAGCATTTGCTTCCAAAAACTATGAAGTGCTTCACATTTGTTGGTCTTCCTTTCCATAGCTCGTAGGGAAATTTATCAGCGTCGTTTCTGAGCATTACTCTGTTTTGAATGTGAACTATTGTATGCACTGCCCATGTCCAAAAAATATTTGTCAACTTTGATTCCATTATCATTGTTCGAGCCATTTTTTGTATTGTCCCGTTCTTTGTTTCAACAACTCCATTCTGTTGAGGTGTCCTAGCGATGGAGAATTGTATTTTTATTCCATGATTGCTACAATATTCTATAAATTATTTTGAGGTGAATTCTCCTCCATTATCCGATCTCAATCATTTGATTCTTGAACCCATCTCATTTCCAATCATTTCCTTGTAGATCTTGAAATTTTCAAAAACTTTTGATTTGTTCTTGAGAAAGAAAACTGCAGTCATTCTTGTATAATCATCAACTAATAACATAAAGTATCTCTCAACTTTTAATCCTTTTGTTGTATTTGGTCCAACTAGATCAATATGCACACTTTCTAGTGGTTTTGTTGTTGAATGTTCCATTGATTTGAACCTGGTCTTTGTTTGCTTTTCTTGTTGGCAATGCTTGCATAAAGTGTTGGTTGGTTTTGTGATCTAGGGCATTTCTCCTACTTCTTCTCTTTTGCTGACTTTGACAAGGTTATCAAAATGCATGTGACTCATTATTCTGTGCCATACCCAACTTTCATATTCTTTTCCTGGACAACAATTTTCATTTCCAATTTCGCTTAACACATATATGTTGCTTGAAGTTCTTGCAGCTGTAGCGACCAATTTCCCTGAACCTTCTTTTCTTATCTCACACTTTTGTGAATCGAAAGTAAATTTATGAGCTTGGTCACACATTTGAATCACAATTAGGATATTATGTTTCATATCTGCTACTGGTAGAAAATTTTCTGTCTTTTCATTCTTGTTCCCAATTCGGACTGTGCATTTTCCAATGATTTTGGATGAATCATCATTTCCAAAGGAGACAGATCCATCTCTTTCCTCTCGTAATGTAAGAAAATTGTCTCTATCACCTGTCATGTGTTTTGAACATCCTTTGTCAACATACCAACCGCGTTTCTTCTATTTAGCTTGTAGAGTGACTGTGCGATCTTCATTGCTATACTAATCTTGCTTTCTTATCCATGTCATTTTCTGAGGTTCTTGTCTGTGACTCTGTTGAGGTTCTTTAGGAGGGACTGCCATTCTGAAATTTTTGGCCATGTGTTCAAAATTGTTACATTTGTAACATTCCACTTTAGTTCTCAAGGATTCAAACTTGTTGTAACTTCTTCTCTGTGTTTCACTAGGTCTTCTTGAATAACTCCTTTGTGTATGGCTCTCAAAGTAGTTATTGTTCATGTTGTTATCTCTGCAATTTACAACTTTATGTCCAAAATTATTACAAGCATAACACAAACCAAAAAATATAGTTTGATACCTGGTAGTTGAATATCTTATGAAAGGAGGTGCTCTTATGAATCCTTCTTCTTCTTGAGGCCTGTCTATCCATTGTTGATTCTCAAATTTGAATCTTCTCGGTGGAGGAGTGTCCCTGTAATCTTCCTTGTATATCTTTTTATTCCCTTTGATTGTTTCTGCATAACTTTTTGGATTTGTTTCTTTATCTATTGTTTTGGAGCTTGATCCCTTTTCTGTTTGATTGTATCCAAGTCCGGACTTGTCAAGATGAGATTTTTGACTGCTTGTAATGTCATCCAGAGCTTTTGATCTATTCTGCATATTTTTCTTTTGAATATCCTTTCTTAGTGTGACAATCTCTATTTCCAAGTTTCCAATGATCTTGTCCTTTCCTTCTATCTGTTCTTTGAGTGCTTCTTCAATTATTTTATCTTCTTCTATTTTAACCTTTAATTTTGTGATCATTTGTTCTAGTTCTTGAGTGTCTTTTTTCTTATCTAGTTATGCTTGAAGTTTCTTGTTTTTCTTCTTTTCTCTTCTGATAACTTCTATGGAACTCATTAATTCTTCTCAGAAGTCAACTTCTGCCTCTTCAATTTCTTCTTCATATGCTTCTTCATATTATTCTTTGGAGTCTTCTTTATCAGAGTCTTCTACTTCCATGAATAGAACTCTCCCTGTTTCACTATCACTAACTTTATTTTCATCTGACGACGAGATGTCTTCTTTGGTGAAAAAGTTTTTCTTGAAAACTTTCTTTGTAGTTCTTTTACCTTTATATGTTTGTCTGCCTTTTGAGTAACCTTCATCATTTCTCTTTTTCTTATGAGGACATTTTTTATCAAAATGACCAATACCATCATAATTAAAACAAATTAAAAGAAGCTTACCTCTGTACCTACCGTTGGTTCCCTTGTTTAGTCTTTTGATGAAGTTGGCCACTTCTTCATCATCTTCCGAGACGTTGCTACTATTGTTATATTCTTCTTGTTCCTTTTTCTTTTTATTTGAACTTTTGGATTCTTTGAAGGCTGATTCTTTCACATCTGGATTTTCCTGTTCAGTTCTCATCTTATATGTTGTGAACATTCCATGCAGTTCATCCATGATTATTGAGTTTAGATCCGATCTTTCTTCTAGTGCTAATATCTTAGGGTTGAATATCATAGGAAGATATCTTAGTACCTTTTGAACAATTACAAATTATTCGATTTATTCTCCCAATCCTATGATTGCATTCACTATTTCATCGACTCGTAAGAGGTAGGCTGTGATATCTTCATCTTCCTTCATTTTTAGTTGTTTGAACTGACCTCTATAAGTTTGAAGCATTGCTGCTTTGAATTTTGAATCTCCTTCATAAATATTTCGAAGCTTGTCCCAAATCTCTTTGGTAGATTTACAATGTGCAACTTTGGTGAATATCGTATCATTGAGACAATTCAAAAGTGCATTTATGGCTTTGGAATTATTCTCACCGAGTTTCACTGCTTTTTCATTTGTTGGTGGAACTACTGGTGCTGTGTATCCATCTACAATTGATTTCCAAACTTGAAATCCCTGTGCCTATATATATTCCTTCATCCTTATGCTCCAAAAAGAATAATTATTTCCATCAAACTGTGGTATTCCATTTTTATACGAGTCAATACTCTCCATGATCTACCTTTTAGTGGTTAAACTGATTTCTGAAGAAACCTGCTCTAATACCAATTGTTGGATTACTGAGAGCGGGGGTGAATCAGTAATAGCATAATTATAATCCTTTTTCTTCAAATGTTATATCAATGTAGAATTATTATCCAATAACGAGAAGTAATAAATAAACAATCACACACATACATAGTACACCAGTGTTTTACATGGAAACCCAAATCGGGAGAAAACCACATAATGCTTTTTCTTATATGTCTTGAAGGATTACATTCATTGGAAGAACCAACTTACTTTGTTTTCCAACTGCAACTGGAAGGAGGCTCCAACCCCCTAGTTTCTCAAGCTACAACCCGAGGGAAGCTCCAACTCCCCAAATCTCTGGCTACAACCAGAAGGAGGCTACAACCCCCAATGTTCTCTAGCTACAACCACCTGTCCTTGCCCCATCCTTCCACCCTGAAGTAGAAGTTGAATGATGGAACCACTGTGACACTATCATTGTGAGATATACCACTTTAAACCTATACCAATAAATCTGAACCATGCATCAACCATGCATCAACATGTACCTCAACCTGTAATCAACATGTACCATAAACAAGTGCATCAACCATGCACCAACTTGTAATCAACCTGTACCATAAACAAGTGCATCCAACCATGTACCAAGTACATTCCAATCATGTGTCAACTACTCATCAACTATGACTAATCAATATGTACCAACATCATCAACTATACACCTCATGTATGTGCACCAACTCATCAACTACTTGTCTCAACCATGTACTCAACATGTACCAGAACCAAAATCCCTCATCAATTTTATCATCAAAATATGATTTGTAGCTCTGAAATAGACCTGGTGTATATGATCATAATCCTGCAAACCTTCCTTAACTTCAAAAACAAGAGACTAGCATTTTCATCAAATTTTGTTTTAGTCTCACATGCCTAGTTTTGGATTAGTCAACAACCCTAAATTGAATAATCATAACTTTGAAAATGTAATGTATAAATATTTGAAACTGATACAAAATTTTCTTCAGTGTGTTTAATGCAATTCGTCCAAGTGTCACTGCTTGGAACCTCTCAGAAAAGGAGTTATAACAAAAATGACATACCTTGCTGAATTCTGGCTTATTCTAGAGAGCGACCTTGTAGAGCGTGCCCTGCACAAAATATTTGATGAACTGATTTGCATATATTAAAAAATATACTGCATACTGTACCCTAACCAACACATTTGGTCTCACTGAATTTGGATCTTATATGAAGAAGTTATGACATTTTTACCCGAAACACCTGATTTTGACTAGTTTTAGGAATGGCCACAAACCCTATTTTCCACGAAGTGTGACACCCAAAATACAAAGAACCACAAGATGAATTTTTTCCAAAGATACTTGGATATGTTTTCTCACTTTCATAGCAATTTCAGTATCTGAATCATTATAGAAAAAAAGTTATGGAAAAAATGGTGAGATGACTTGTAAATAACATACCTTAGAAAACACCATCAAAATAATTTATCCTTCCTTGCATTTCAACCTTCTTTTCTTCACCTTCACTGAGAATTATGGTTTAGATATCCTTGGTTACCTCAAACACACACACACACACACACACACACATATATATATATATATTCAATATTCTCAAGTGTGTTTGAAATGAGATAGCCTTGCCTCTTATATATACTCTCCAAGTAGGTTTCTTAAAAACATCTTCTAGGTTACTTGGCCCACTTTCCTTATTTTAGGGTTGGGTCCACTTCTAATTTCTCCATTAAATTTATTATTAAAATAATTTATTTTGTATTCACTTTGAATTATAATACACCCGTCACTTCACTTTATTATTTACCTTTTAAAATATCTTAAACCACTTTGACTATTTTGACCTTTTGGGGCTTCTAGATGACATATGAGGGTCCTCCAACTTTGTAAGGCCATAACTCTCAAACCGTGAGGAGTTATGTGATGTTCTACATACCACACGAAATGGCATGACATGTAATATCCATATAGAATAGTATTATCTGAAAATATATCATAACTCATACCGTTACCCATCAAACAAACTTGGGTCCATTACCCAAACCTCGGGTCTCCAAATTTTCATGGCCATAACTCTCTAACCGTGAGGAATTATGTGACGTTCCACAAACCACTAGAAATGACATGACAAGCACTATCCATCGATGATATTTTCCCTGGAAAATTCACTTTCCTTCATCTCATTATTCCACAATTAATCATGGGTTATCTTACTCCACAAAGCGTCTTCCCATGAGGGCTTTCACCATAAGGGGACCACTTTGTAGTTCATCCATATTTACTTCTTATCAACCATGACAAAACAATAGTGATTGATACTTACATCAAACACTATTGGGTCCATTACCCAAACCTTTGTGCTATGGGTCTTTCTTCAAGGGTTGACATCAATGACAACCATCTTGGTGAGATGCTTGTATTGCTGGAGACGTCGCACTGCTTAGTTTGTGGAAGTCTGTCATGAACCTGTTGAAGCTGAGGATATTCAATAATTTAGGCTACATGAGAGGACGATGTGCAGAAGGAATCTTTACGCTTTGTTGCAACCTTGTTGACCTCCTTCTATTGGATAGAAGGTGCTTGGGGCAAGGTTGTAGTGGTTCCATTGTCCTTATGTTTCCCTTTTGAACAGATTGTGAAGAAGCTAAATTTTGCAGTATGAGATACTACCTTGCGACACTTTTTTGGTGGAACAGTAATCGAAACTACCTCTGGTATTCTATAGATATGACCCCCCAAACTAACAATGAAACTGCGAGGTCGAGACTCATAAACAACATGGAGCTTCCACATATATGGTTGGCCCAAGAGAACATCACAGACATCCAGTGGGGAAACATCACATAATACCTCATCATTGAAGGGATGGATACCGTATGACAATTGACACTGATGGATGACATGAATATCTCGTCCTTGGCGAAGCCACACGATGTTGTATCATTGCGGGTGTGGTGTTGTCGACAATCCCAACTGTTTGATGACCTCTGCTGAGATGATCTTCTTCTGGCTTCTGCTATCAACAATAAAATGTAGTGGTATCCCCTTCACCCACATCTTTGAATGAAAAAAGTGCTCCCCCTCTTCAGGATCTGTTGGTTCTTCAAGTTGAATTGTTGTGGTCGCGACAATAGTAGTGGGGTCTGCGTCAATGATCTGTCCTTTACTGGTATTTTCAGAATCAGATTCTGAATCAGGGTTCATCTCCTTGTCTTTGATATCGGCCACCAATGATTGTTTTAAGCGACATTCATCGGTGTTGTGCCAAGGGATTTTATGGAAATCACACCATTTTTCAGTGTCCTTTTTTGTCTTCCCGTGACCCTTCTTTTCCTGTGTCTTGGGCTAGTTTTCAAAAGACTATTTGTTAGGGCCGTCTTTGTCATACTTTGGTTGTTGCGGATTTGCAGACCCGAACTCCTTTTTGTTCTGGTGCTTAAATTTTTGCTCAATTTTAACAGCATATCGATAAGCAACACCTAGCGATGAGATGTCCAGAAAATCCATTTTAGTCTGGATGTATCTGTGTAGAGCCCCACGGTATTTTAGAACCAAATTTCTCTCAAAGTCTTTGATACCCAGCATGGTGCACAAGGTATGGAAGGTATTAGTGAACTCCGAAACTGCTTGGCCCCTCTCTTTCCATAGTGTGGTCCATCTCATGTACTGGTCCTCATAGTTGCTAACAGGTTAATACTATTCTTTTACCGCATCCACAAAAAAATCCCAAGTGGGATCGACCCTATATATTCCAGAATCCTCTGTGGAAATTTTCTCCCAATAAGTTTCCCACCAATGTTTGACATGAGGGAGATATTTAAGGAGTGCGAAGGTGATCTTTTCTTTGTCAAAAAAATTGTGAACAAAGAAATAACCTTCTAGCAGAGTTAGCCATTTTTCTAGTGCTTTTGCATCTATTTGTCCTTCAAATATAGGAATATCACAATTAACTTGTACCTTGAAAGGTGACGTGCCTCCAAAGTGGCCTCTTGATGAAGATGTGCCTGCTGCTATTGGCAGACATTGAAGGATGTGGGAAAAATTCTCCTTCATTTCGTCCCTCTCTCGCGTGAGAGCGTGCTCAAGGAACAGATTAATAAGATCATCTTCTCCGTCGTTTTTCTTTTCTTCCACCATTGAGGGTTTCTTGGGTGTGTGAGAGAGATTTTATTCAAGAGAGACAATATTGAGACACAAATTTCTATAATCGGACCTCGTCGGGGACATGCACTGAAAAAAAATGATCAAGAGTAGCCTGCTCCGATACCACTGATATGGATTATGTTCGACATGAAATGAGATTAGAGATATAATAAATAAATGCACATAGATATCACAGATATTCAATAATATAACATGAATGTATTAGATATGCAACCATAAACATAGATATATAGTAATACAAGATTTCTATTAATGAAAGAAATGTACATAGACTGTAAAAATACAGAGTGAAAGACTCGCTAGAATGGTGGCAACTTATCTCTGAGAAGAGATGTGATGGCTACTCACATTTGCAAGAAGATGACTACAATGAGGCTCTGAAGGAATTTTTACAATAAACAGGAATTCCAAAAGTCCTAGGCATCCAAAAACCTAACCCTAGGAGATGAAGCGCCAAAATTCATGTGAACCCCATTTGGGTAAGTGAGTACACCAACTTCCCGGTGTCGTAACTTTTACATATGATCTCCATTTTAGGCGTATGATAGCTCATTGGAAAGGTATTATCGAGGTGATTCATTTTGAGGGCTTAATGATTCCTTTGTATATTATTGAGAACCTTGATCTAAAAAAACCTTCATTTATGCCCTCAAAATGGCTCCGAAAGTTAAAACCTGCTAAAAATAGTAAATTGCCAAAATTGCCAGAAAACTGTTTTGAGCGAGTCAGAAAAGGTGGGTGGCCACCAATATCCACCTGGATCAATCCTCCTTCCTTAGGAAGAAATGGTATCCATTGCGTTGAGTTCTCAAGGGAGAGGGAAAAGCATTTGTTGGATCTGCATCTTGGTGAGATGCTTGTATTGTTGGAGACGTCGCGCTGCTTAGTTGGTGGAAGTCTGTCATGAACTTATTGAAGCTGAGGATATTCAACAAGTTAGGATAAATGAGATGATGGTGTGCAGAAGGAATATTTGCACTTTTCTGCAACCTTGTTGACCTTCTTCTATTGGATAGAAGGTGCTTGGGGTGAAGTTGTAGTGGTTCCAATGTCCTTATGCTCCCCATTTGAACAGATTGTGAAGAAGTTGAATTTTGCAGTATGAGATACTACCTTGCGACACTTTTTTGGTGGAACAGTAGTCGGAACTACCTCTAGTATTCTATAGAGATGACCCCCCAAATTAACAATGACACTGCGAGGTTGAGATTCATAAATAACATGGCACTTCCACATATATGGTTGGCCCAAGAGAACATCATAGACATCCAGTGGGGCAACATCACATAATACCTCATCCTTGAAGGGATGGATACCGTATGACAATCAACACTACTAGCTGACATGAAGATCTCGTCCTTGACGAAGCCACCCGATGTTGTATGGTTGCGGGTGTGGTGTTGTCGACAATCCCAACTGTTTGATGATCTCTACTGAGATGAGGTTCTTCTGGCTTCTGCTATCAATAATAAAATGTAGTGGGGTCCCCTTCACCCACATCTGTGAATGAAAAAGGTTCTCCAACTCTTCGGGATCTGTTGGTTCTTCAGGTTGAATTGCTATGGTCGTGATAATAACAATCTGGTCTTTGTCAATGATTTGTCCTTTACTAGTATTTTTAGAATCAGATTCTGAATCAGGGTTCGACTCTTTGTCTTTGATCTTGGACACCAATGATTTTTTTAAGCAACATTCATCGGTGTTGTGCCAAGGGATTTTGTGGAAATCGCACCATTTTCCGGTGTCCTTTTTTGTCTTTCCGTGACCCTTCTTTTCCTATGTCCTGGGCCGGTTTTCAGGAGACTGCCTTTTAGGGCCGTCTTTGTCATAATTTGGTTATTGCAGATTTGCAGACCCGAACTCCCGTTTGTTTTGGTGCTTAAATTTCTGCACAATTTTAGCAGCATATCGATAAGCAACACCTAGTGATGAGATGTCCAGAAAATCCATTTCAGTCTAGATGTATCTGTGTAGAGCCCACGGTATTTCAGAAAAAAATGTGTCGTGAAATATTTGATACCCAGCTTGGTGCACAAGGTATGGAAGCTATTAGTGAACTCTGCAACTACTTGGCCCCTCTCTTTCCAGAGTGTGGTCCATCTCATGTATTGTTCCTCATAGTTTCCTACATGGTAATACTGTTCTTTTACCGCATCCACAAAAAAATCCCAAGTGGGATCGACCCCATATATTCCAGAATCCTTTGTGGAAATTTTCTCCCTATAAGTTTCCCACCAATGTTTGACATGAGGGAGAGCTTTAAGGAGTGCGAAGGTGATCTTTTCTTTGTTGAAAAAATTGTGAACGGAGAAATAACCTTCTAGCAGAGTTTGCCATTTTTCTAGGGCTTCTGCATCTATCCGTCCTTCAAATACAGGAATATCAAAATTAACTTGTACCTTGAAAGGTGAGGTGCCTACAAAGTGGCCACTTGATGAAGATGCGCCTGCTATCAGCAAGCGTTGAAGGATGTGGGCAAAATTCTCCATCATTTCATCCCTCTGTCGCGTGAGATCTTTCTCAAGCAATAGATTGTTAGGATCGCATGCTCCGTCGTTTTTATTTTCTTCCGCCATTGAGGGTTTCCTGGGTGTGTGGGAGCAATTGTCTTAAATAGATACAAGCTCGAGACCCAACTTTCTATACTTGGACCTCATCGGGGACACGCATTAAAAAAAAATGATCAAGAGCAGCCTGCTCTGAAACCACTGATCCAGATTATGTTTGGCACGAAATGAGATCAGAGATATAATAAAGAAATGCATAGAGATATCACAGATATTCAATAATATAACATGAATGTATCAACGATGCAACCATAAACAAATATATACAGTAATACATGATTTCTATTAATGAAAGAAATGTACAGAGACTGTAAAAATACAGAGTGAAAGACTCGCTAGAATGGTGGCAGCGTATCTCTGAGAAGGGATGTGACGGCTACTCACATTCGCAAGAAGATGACTACAATGAGGCTCTGAAGGCATTTTTATAATAAATAGAAATGAAAAAATTCCTAGGCATCCAAAAACCTAACCCTAGGAGATGAAGTTCCAAAAGTCATGTGGACCCCGTTTGGGTAAGTGAGTACACCAATTTCCCGGGGTCAAAACTTTTGCATCCGATCTCCGTTTTAGGCGTATGACAGCTCGTTCAAAAGGTATCATCGAGGAGATTCATTTTGGGGGCTCAATGATTCCTTTGCCTATCATTGAGAACCTAGATCTTGAAAAACCTTCATTTATGCCCTCAAAATGGCCCCAGAAGTTAAAACCTGCTAAAAATAGTAAATTGCCAAAATTGTCAGAAAACTGTTTTGAGCTAGTCAGAAAAGGTGGGTGGCCACCGATATCCACCTAGATCAATCCTCCTCCTTAGGAAGAAATGGTATCCATGGCGTTGAGTTCCCGGGGGAGACGAAAAATCATTTACTGGATCTGCATCTTTGTGAGATGGTTGTATTAGTCGAGACATCGTGCTTCTTAGTTTGTGGAAGTCTGTCATGAACCTGTTGAAGCTGAGGATATTCAACAAGTCGGGCTACTTGAGAGGACGGTGTGCAGAAGGAATATTTTCACTTTGTTGCAACCTTTTTGAACTTCTTCTGTTGGATAGAAGGTGCTTGGGGCGAGGTTGTAATGGTTCCAATGTCCTTATGTTCCCCTTTTGAACAGATTGTGAATAAGCTTAATTTTGTAGTATGAGATACTACCTTGCGACACGTTTTTGGTGGAACAACAGTCGGAACTACCTCTGGTATTCTATAGAGATGACTCCCCAAAGTAACAATGAAACTGCAAGGTCGAGACTCATAAATAGCATGGCACTTCCACATATATGGTTGGCCCAAGAGAATATCATAGACATCCAGTGGTGCAACATCACATAATACCGCATCCTCTAAGGGATGGATACCGTATGACAATTGACACTGCTGGCTGATACGAATATCGTGTCCTTGGCGAAGCCACCCAATGTTGTATGGTTGCGGGTGTGGTGTTGTCGACAATCCCAACTATTTGTTGACCTCTGCTGAGATGAGGTTCTTCTGGCTTCCGCTATCAACAATAAAATGTAGTGGGGTCCCTTTCACCCACATCTTTGAATGAAAAGGGCACTCCCCCTCTTTAGGATATGTTGGTTCTTTAGTTTGAATTGTTGTAGTTGCGACAATAGCAGTGGGGTATGCGTCAATGATTTGTCATTTACTAGTATTTTTAGAATCATATTCTGAATCAGGGTTTGGCTCCTTGTCTTTGATCTCAAACAACAATGACTGTTTTGAGCGGCATTCATCGGTCTTGTGCCAAGGAGTTTTGTGGAAATCACACCATTTTCTGGTGTCCTTTTTTGTCTTCCCGTGACCCTTCTTTTCCTATGTCTTGGGCTAGTTTTCAGGAGACGTTTTGTTAGGGCCGTCTATGCCATACTTTGGTTATTGCGGATTTGCAGACCCGAACTCCCATTTGTTCTGATGCTTAAATTTCTGCTCAATTTTAACAACATATCGATAAGCAACACCTAGTGATGAGATGTCCATAAAATCCATTTCAGTCTGGATGTATCTTTGTAGAGCCCCACGGTATTTCAGAACCAAATGTCTCTCGGAGTCCTTGATACCCAGCTTGGTACACAAGGTATGGAAGGTATTAGTGAACTCTGGAACTTCTTGGCCCCTCTCTTGCCACAGTGTGGTCCATCTCATGTACTGGTCCTCATAGTTGCCAACAGGGTAATACTGTTCTTTTACCGCATCCACAAAAGAATCCTAAGTGGGATCGGCCCAGTATATTCTAGAATCCTTTGTGGAGCTTTTCTCGCAGTAAGTTTTCCACCAATGTTTGACATGAGGGAGAGATTTAAGGAGTATGAAGATGATATTTTCTTTGTTGAAAAAATTTTGAACAGAGAAATAACCTTCTAGCAGAGTTAGCCATTTTTCTAGGGCTTCTACACCTATCCGTCCTTCAAATACAGAAATATCAAAATTAACTTGTACCTTGAAAGGAGAGGTGCCTCCAAAGTGGCCTCTTGATGAAGATGCACCTACTTCTATCGACAAACGTTGAAGGATGTGGGCAAAATTCTCCATCATTTCGTCCCTCTATTGCATGAGAGCTTGCTCAAGCAACAGATTAATAGGATCGTCTGCTCCATCTTTTTTCTTTGCTTCTGCCATTGAGGGTTTCTTGGGTGTGTGAGAGAGATTGTATTCAAGAGAGATAATCTTGAAAACCAACTTTCTATACTCGGACCTCGTCGGGGACATGCACTGAAAAAAAATGATCAAGAGCAACCTGCTCTGATACCACTGATCCAGATTATGTTCAGCACGAAATGAGATCAGAGATATAATAAATAAATGCAGAAAGATATCACAGATATTCAATAATATGACATGAATGTATCAGATATGCAACCATAAACAAAGATATACAGTAATACATGATTTCTATTAATGAAAGAAATGTACAGAGACTGTAAAAATACAGAGTGAAAGACTCGCTAGAATGGTGGCAGCTTATCTCTGAGAAGAGATGTGACATCTACTCGCATTCGCAAGAAAATGACTACAATGATGCTCTGAAGGCATTTTTACAATAAACAGGAATGCCAAAAGTCCTAGGCATCCAAAAACCTAACCCTAGGAGATGAAGCACCAAAAGTCATGTAGACCCCGTTTGGGTAAGTGAGTACACCAACTTCCTGGGGTTGTAACTTTTGCATATGATCTTTGTTTTAGGCGTATGATAGATCGTTGGAAAGTTGTCATCGAGGAGATTAATTTTTGGGGCTTGATCATGCCTTAGGCTATAATTTAGAACCTAGATCTATAAAAACCTTTATTTAGGCCCTCAAAATGGCCCTAGAAGTTAAAACCTGCTAAAAATAATAAATTGCCAGAATTGCCAGAAAACTATTTTGAGCCAGTCAGAAAAGGTGGGTGGCCACCAATATCCACTTAGATCAATGAGGTTGAGTGGATCATCCCTATTAAAATCCAAACAAAAAATGGTACTGAGGATATGTGTGTATGTTTGGATTATAGGAGTTTGAAAGCTTCATGCATAAACCCTTTTCCTACTCCCTTTAGCAAAGAAATCTTGGATCAAGTAGCAAGGAATGAAGCCTATTATTTTACATATGGGTCTTTTAGGTATCACCATGTAACACATTGAATCCCCTAAGTATATTTCTAAGGGATGAGGTATTATATATTTTCTTTTATCAATCATCTGAAAACCTATTCTAGAGGCTGCCATCACCTTCTTCTCATCAATATATTTCCAACGATTGTAACCATGCTCATAACTGAGCTCTGGATCAAAAGTTACAATCTCCCAAAGTTTCTGGAATTTGACTTATTGAGTTAATATTAATGCCACATGAAAACAACATGGTTCCCCATCACTAGTGTCATTCAGCATGGCACTAACATGGAATTCACCACGTAACCTATCAGACTTCCCCATTCGTCGGTTCAAAGATTTTTATTTTCATCGGAGTCCTCCCATCGAGGTTAGTATATTTGATACTCCTAATCCACTCTGATAGACTCTCTCCAACCACACACACTCATACGTATATAACCTAGAGATCCAACGACCATTATTAATTCGAAGTCTCCAACTCATACAATGTTTAACAACCCTTCTCATGCTTCAGCTACACTTAGTTTATGTGGGGCCCTTGAATATCTATGACTGAAATTGAATCTCTCTTGCCACATGTGGTCAAATCATCATCAAATTTAAAGGTAAGTTCGACTTTGCAGTCGACATTCAGTGTAAACTTTCAATAGTGTTTTTGTAAGTTTCAAATCAAATCTAAGTTGAATTTTCCGTAAGGTGCATTCTCGGTGGGCCCAACACCACAATTCATTGTAATTTTTAGTTGAATCTCATAATATTGAGTTAAAAATTGTTGGCATCAAACTCAAACCCTTGTTAACATCAAACTTTGGGTACATTTTCGGTGGTATCTGACACCCTCATCTTTCCAGAAACAAATTCAAATGAGCATGACAAGTTCAAAAAAGAAACTTTCAAGGGAGCATGAAAATTTCAAGAAGGACAGTTCAAGCGAGTGAGTGCAAGTGAGCGTGAGTGAAAGAATTATAAGAAATGGGTAAAGGAGGAAAGTGTTTACATAATTACTCTCAAGAAATCAAGGAGTTGCAAGAGTACAACCATGAATTACAGGATCAAATTGATATGAAAGATAAATTGATTAAAACATTCGAGTTGAAGTTAATTCAAAACCAAAACATAATTGATCACATGGTTGATATAATATAGTCAGCAAAGGATCTTTGAGAAGAAATAGAAATGAAGGATCAATTGATTAATGCACTTGAGATAATGTTAAGAGAAAATCATAATCAAATTGATGACATGATTGATGCAACATCTACAACAAATCAAAAAGTTGGTGCAAGTTGTGATATAGGTGATATAATAGAGAATATTGATGCAACATGTGCTACAAATGATCTTATTCAAATGATTGATGCAATAGTGAGATTTTCATAGTTTTCAACATCTAGATTTGGTAGTTTTTTAGGCATTTATTCATTGAGACTCAGCTCAGGTGTAACACCCTGTTTCCCCCAGTCTATAAAAATAACTATATTGGCCAAGAACTATGGCAAACTCAAAGATGTGAATGTTTGATTTGACGAACCTTTGTATACAAGGTCGATGAATTTAAATAATGTTATGAATATGTGTTGCATGATTGCTAGGAGGTGGATGTGCTGAAAGAGACCATGATAGCTAATGAAAGGTGGTGGAAGGAACCTAGAATGGTGGCGTTAACTTCCACCGAACCAATACCGTATTGGCCTTTAATGGCTCAAAGACCAAAGCAGCTCTTTGACCCTGGAATGAATTACTCACCAGGATGGTAGGTGGGGAGGCTCCTCATGAGTTAATGAGGGGATGGGGGTGAACTTCCCATCTGTAGAAGCCCCCAGACCTAACCACGGATGGGGGAATTTGTACCACATGCTACCTTGCAGAGCAAGGAAAGAAAGGAAGTGTGGGGGATAAGGGGGGAGAGGAAACGCGACAGAGGGGGTAGAAGAAAAGATGGAAGGAACTTTGGAGAGATGGAGAGTCTAGAACAGTGGAGAAGGAGAGGAAAACCTTCGTTCTGGACTTTCGTTGAGCTGGAAATAGGAGACTGAATCTTTGAGCATCGTGGTCTAGCTCAGGGGTGGCTAGTGGTAAATTCGTCTAGATTCACTAAGCCTACGGTTGGGTGGAAACGAGCACCCCTCTCAGCAATCACAACACAACTGGTGTTTTATGATAAGTGTTATGTCTTGTATTTTGAACTAAATGCATGCTCATGTTTATATTCTTAGGAATGTTTTCTATATGGAAGTGTTTGGCTATGTTTTGATTCGGAAACAATGGATGCATGCTTATACTTATATGACCATAATCAGTCTAGGTATAGAATGAATAGGTTTAGGATATGAGTTTGTACCCTGGAGAATTTCCCCCTCTGCTTGGCTCACACTATGCCCTGGCTTAATTTCCCAAAGACACTTCTCCCGAGAAGTTTCCTTGCACTCCAGAGTTGGAGTGAGTCCCTTGAAAGGGGATACCATGATAGTAAACTCACAAATTTTACTTTACTCCTACCAGAGAGTTTATAGCTCGGCGAATTAGGAAGGCTTTTAGTCAGGTCGCCAATCCTAGGGATAATTTACCTAAGGACCCTCTAAAGGATTTGTTGGAGATCTATTTCTCGTCGACGTTAACCTTTGCTTAGGTAGGAGAATGGACTTGGAAAAGTCCTGAAAGTCCTGAAGTACTTAGAACCATCCATCAACACAGGACACGGGGAAGACGGGTAGCATTTCACTGACCCACGACTTGGAGTGGTCAAATGGTAGGATTACATGAACTCACGATTCACGAAATCGCAATGTGATTGTGGTCATCGATCCAGGAGTGATATAGACCCTTTGTTTAGCGTGACTAAGATTTTGGCATTTCGGCGTTTCAACACTCGGAAGAACATAGGGCGATAACCCTTGTATTTACAAGTCGCGAAGTCTTGGAGTGCGAAACTCTGAAACGGATTAGTATAAAAAGGTTTCGGCATTTCGGCGTTTCGACACTCGGGAGACCATAGGGAAATAACCCTCATATTCACAAGTCACGAAGTCCCGAGTGTCAAATCGACTTAGTATAAATAGGTTTCGGCATTTCGCCATTTTGGCACCTAGGAGAGATAACCCTCGTCTTCACAAGTCACGAAGTCCCGGAGTGCAAAACTCTGAATCAGCTTAGTATGAATAGGTTTTAGCATTTCGACATTTCGGCACATGAGAAACCATAGGGTGATAACCCTCATCTTTGCAAGTTGCGAAGTCCCATAGTGAGAAACACTGAATCGACTTAGTGTGAATACGATTTCAGGTTTCGGGGTTTGAAGAGTCAAAAGACTTGACTCCCTTGCTTTTTGAACTCTTGATTATTAAAGTTCCAATATGGCCAGAATCGTTGGATCAGGGGAAAGATTCATCGTCGTCCATCTCCCCAAAGGTAGGATTTTGGGTTTTGAGGTTTGAAGAGTCGAAAGACTCGACTCTTCTGCTTTTCAAACTCCCAGTCACCGAAGTTTTGATACGGCCAGGATTGTCGAATCAAGGGAGAGATTTGCAGCCGTCGATCTCAATGAAGGCACAATTTCAGGTTTTGGGGTTTGAAGAGTTGAAAGAATTGACTCTCGAGCATTGTTGAGTCGTGAAATGCGAGAAGTGCCTCTTGTCTTGGCCCGGGGTCACAACCGATGATCACATGGAGGTGAATCCCACGCTTGGTACTTGAGTTGTACACGATGGATTTTCAATGAAATAACTGGGGGATTGGCTTAGGGAAGGTTTCGATAGGAAGAGATAGCTTGCACTAGGACCTCGTAGGAACTCATGGATCCTGTCCTTCGAGAAAATAGGAGAGAGAAAAAGGTGAAAAATCTATTATGTCGTAGTGGGTGTGTTACAAATTGGTATAAGAGCGTGGTTACAACACTTGGCCTACTTGGGCTCATGAACGAGTTGCAAAGAGACTCCATTCAAAGTACTCTTTAAAGGAGTAACCCTATATCTTAACCTCCTTAACCAAAAGTCGAAGTTAAGAATGAAAACTCCTATTTTGTGTATGCATGTGAAAAGTATGAATTATGCACTGGTTATGAATGAATATAAGTATTGACTAACAACAAGCGTTTTTCTTTTGCACGTAAGAAGATGACCAACCGTGGGAAATTGCAGACGCATATAATGGTGACTCACCACGAAGTGGTGGAGTGATCCCACAATAGAGACGAAGAGTCTAATGAAAGGAGGGTGGTAGGGACCCATCCAAATATAGCTGAGACTGTGAGGAGCCTCATGGTTGAACTACAGAGCTACAAAGCCAACAACGAGAGGATGATAAAAGAGCAAGAGAAGAAAACAGAAATTAATGAAGGCTTACTACAGAGTTTATCCGACATACAAAGACAATTGCAACATGAACCTAACAACAGTCATGCAGACCGATGATAGACAAAGAAAAGTCAAAGTCCACCTGAGATACAAAAACATGGTCTTTTAAGTGGCCACACTGAGAAGAGCACCTCAAGAAAGGTCCACCCTAGAGATAAGGGAAAAGCATTCGACGATTCCTCTGAAAGGGAAGCTGGTGACTCAGAGGGATCTTCTAGCTGCAGAACTAGTTCTTATTCCCGAAGAAAATGGAAGAAGCAAAAGCTTTCCAAGAGTCATAATCTCGAAGAATTCAAGAAGGCCAAACCACCCTCCTTCGACGGTGAAATAAAAAAGGGAGAGGAAGCGGAGGCCTATCTACTTGGAGTAAAGAAGTATTTCAGAGTCCATGACTTCTCAGAAAACTTGAAGGCCCGAGTAGCCACCATCAACTTGAATGGAAAGGCTTCTATTTGGTGGGAATACCTTAAGAATGTAAAAGGGATTCATGAAGAGAGCCTATCTTGGGAATGGTTTGAGAAATACTTCAGGAAGAAGTATCTGTCGGAAAAGTATTTAGACAAAAAGACTGAAGAATTCTATGAACACAAGTTGGGGCACCTCATCATAGAAGAATATGTCAGTAGATTCCTTGAGTTGTTGCGGTATGTACCCTATATTAAAGCATAAAAGGAAAAGGTGCAACAATTCATCAGTGGACTACATAAGGACTATCAAAATAGGATTGAGTTTGATGAGCCAAAGACCCTAGAAGACACTATCTGAAAGAAAAGATATTGTCATGAACATCTTGGGCATCAGACAGAATATCGCGAAGGCTGGAAGAAGAAGAATAGTTCGGGATTCTAGAAAAATGGGTTTAAATCCCCAAGATTTAAAAACTATAAAAATAACTCAAGGATGAGCTTCCCAACCTGAAGTGTACACCAACAGATCTTCCCCTCCTTGGGCAGAAATAAACCTTCTAGATCTGCCCCAGGAAAGACTGATAACTCAAAGAAAGAACCTTTGAAATGTTGGGGTATTGGAGAAGAACATCTACTAAGGGACTGCCTGCACTGACAACAGAAAAACTGGACAATTTACAACGTTCAAGAAGCTACCACCATCAATGACATGGCCAGGAGTAAGTCGCAAATTTATGTAGCCTTGGATAATAACCAAGCAGACCACCAAGATTCAGTGGTGGAAATAGAAGGTATGATCACCAATCATCTAGTGTTCTATCTAATTGACCCTGGTTCAAATTTGAGTTATATAGCCCCTAGGGCAGTTGATAAGTGTAAATTATAGCCACATAAACACGCCAAGCCATGGTTGGTACAGTTAGCCACTGGCACCAAAAGAAAGGTAGTGGAGGTCATACCAGCTTGCAAATACACTATGGGTGAATTCCCCACCCAAGTAACCCTTAACATATTACCCCTAGGATCGTATGACCTATTGATTGGTATGGAATGGCTAGCCACCCATAGAGCCAGACTAGATTGTTACCATAAAACCTTAGAATGTGTAAGTGAAGAAGGAAGAGGGATAACCCTTCAAGGGATCCAAAAACCTGTCTCGGTGAGACA
Organism: Picea engelmannii; assembly: GCA_009831015.1. NCBI lineage: Eukaryota > Viridiplantae > Streptophyta > Pinopsida > Pinales > Pinaceae > Picea > Picea engelmannii. Next base: position 817,050 of record ML779002.1, on the reverse strand, counting down.
TATATCAGCTCTTCAAATGAGAAAGTATTGCAGAAAGGGATGTCCACTATATGCGATACAAGTGTTGAAATCAATTGAAGATAACAAACCAGGCCTCAAAGACCACCCCACACTAAGAGAATATAGAGATGTATTTCTAGAAGAGGTATCGGGTCTACCTCCGAGAAGCGACATTGACTTCTCGATAGAACTTGCACCAGGAGTGGTGCCAGTGTCTAGGTCACCCTACAGAATGAGCACACCCGAGCTAGTTGAGCTTAAATTACAACTAAAATAAACGATGGACAAAGGATATATTCAGCCTAGCGTTTCTCCATGGGGAGCACCAGTCTTGTTTTTGAAACAGAAAGATGGTACCCTTTGACTGTGTGTAGATTACAGACAACTCAATAAGGTGACCATAAAGAACAAGTGCCCCTTACCCTGGATCGATGACCTGTTCGATCAATTGGTAGGTGCTTCCATCTTCTCAAAGATTGACTTGAGATCTCGATACCATCAAGTCCGAATGAAGGGTGAAGACATCCACAAAACTTCGTTCAGGATGAGATATGGTCACTATGATTTTGTGGTAGTACCATTTGGATTGACCAATACCCCTGCCACTTTTATGTTCTTGATGAACAATGTGCTCAACAAATTCCTAGACAAATTTGTACTAGTTTTTATTGACGATATATTGATTTACTCCAAGAATAGAGAGGAACATGAGGAACACCTTAGGTTTGTACTTCAAGTGCTAAGAGAACATTAGCTCTATGCCAAATTCAACAAGTGTGACTTTTTCCAGAAGAAAATACATTACTTGGGGCATGTCCTATCTAAAGGAGTAGCAGTAGACCTGGACAAGATCAGGTATATCACGGAATGGCCTACCCCAAATGACATTTCAGATATCAGATCCTTTATGGGCTTAGCTGGATACTATAAGATATTTATAAAAGGATTCTCCAAGATTGGTTGTCCAATCAATCCCCTCCAGAAGAAGGGGGATAAATTCACATGGACAAAAAAATGTGAAGAAAGATTTCAAACCCTAAAACATCTACTGACCCATGCACCTGTGTTGAAGATCATCGATCCCGAAGCTGACTTCCTCGTGTGCACATATGACTGCAAGGAAGGGATCGGAGGGGTCCTTATGCAAGGAGGAAGTGTGGTCTTCTATGAATCCTAAAAATTGAATGAGCACGAAGTCAACTATGTGACCCATGATCTAGAGATGGCCGCCATAGTGTACGCCTTAAAAATGTGGAGGCATTACCCCCTGGGAAGATAATTTGTACTTATGACATACCACTGTGGATTGCGATATCTGTTTGACTAACCAAAGCTCAATGTCATACAAGATAGGTGGATGTCTCTCCTTAATGAGTTTGATTTTTAAATCAAACATATTAAAGGAAAGGAAAATAAGGTGGCCGATGCCCTTAGCAGAAGTATGAAAACAATTCATCTGGCAGCGGTGAGCACCTACGAGACGGATGTCAAGGAAAGACTCAGGAATGCACAAGAAACAAACACATTCTTCCAGACCGTGACCTTGTACCTGGAGCAAGAACCCACAGGGATAAAGTATGAAGGCTACCAGATGATAGAAGGAGGTCTACTAACTTACAAAAATAGATTGTATATTCCAGATTGTGACGAATTGAAGAGGTTCATAATGGATGAACTACATAAAATACCCTATACTAGTCATCCAGGATACCATAAGATGATCACGACCACCAAGAAATAATTCTATTGGCCTGGATTAAAGAAAGACATAGCTGAGTACTTAGCCAAATGCATATAGTTCCAACAGGTTAAAGAAGAACACCGACAACCAACAGGATTATTACAACCTCTACCAATCCTGGAATGGAAATGGGAAACCATCTCCATGGATTTCATCACCAGATTACCAACCTCGACTAAACATAATGATGCCATCATGGTAGTGGTGGATAAATTGAGCAATTCCACTCATTTTATCCCCATCAAGTCGACTTGCAAGGCTATAGACACCACCAACGTATTCACGAAGGAGATCTTCAGACTACATGGTATGCTTAAAGAGATCGTGTCTGACAGAGACACGAAATTTACTTCCAACTTTTGGAAATCCTTGATGGTTGGTATGGAGACCAAATTACTGTTTAGCACTGCCTATCATCCTCAAACTGATGGACAGATGGAAAGAGTGAACCAAATATTAGAAGACATGCTCAGGATGCATGTAATGCATCAACCCAAAAAGTGGGAAGATTACCTTCCACTGGTGGAATTCGACGAGTCCTTTCAAAGTCCTCTATGGTAGGCCGTGAAACACTCCAGTCTATTCTAGTAATCCCATAAATAGAGTTACTATTGCACCCAACATGTTGAAATAAATGGAACAACAAGTGATTCATATAAAAAAAAATCTAAAGGTCGCTCAAAACCAACAGAAAAGTTACGCCGACCGAAAGAGAACTCTAAGAGAGTTCAAGACGGGAGACAATGTATACCTCAGAGTTAGGCCCAGGAAGAGTTCCCTGAAGATGGGATCTTGTGCCAAGTTGGCAACTCGGTATTGTGGACTCTTTGAAGTTCTATATATAGTAGGACCTGTAGCCTATAGTCTAACACTTCCTCCCACAGTAAAAGAAAATAATGTTTTCCACGTTTCATTATTGAATAAATATGTACACGATTCTAATCATGTAATCGACTGGTCTATGATCCAGGTGGAACCGGAGGGAGAATTCGTGCTAGAACCTCAATGCATACTGGACAGAAAGGAAACCCCACTCAGGAACTGAACCATTTCAGGGGTCAAGGTGCAGTAGAAACATTTTGGCCCAGATGAGGCTATGTGGGAAATGGAAGATTCCATGAAACAGGCATATCCAATTTTATTTGCTTCTATACATACACGTCTTATTGATAGATAGAACATCGAGGACTATGTTCCTTTAAGGGTGAGGTAATTGTAACACCTTGTTTCCCCCAGTATGTAAAAATAACTATATTGGCCAAGAACTATGGCAAACTCAAAGATGTGAATGTTTGATTTGACGAACCTTTGTATAAAAGGTCGTTGAATGTAAATAATGTTATGAATATGTGTTGCATGATTGTTGGGAGGGGGATGTGCTGAAAGAGACCATGATATCTAATGAAAGGTGGTGGAAGGAACCTGGAATGGTGGCATTAACTTCCACCGAACCAATACCGTATTGGTCTTTACTGGCTCAAAGACCAAAGCAACTCTCTGACCCTGGAATGAATTACTCACCAGGATGGTAGGTGGGGAGGATCCTCATGAGTTAATGAGGGGATGGGGGTGAAATTCCCATCTGTATAAGCCCCGAGACCTGACCACGGACGGGGTAATTCGCACCACACGCTACCTTGCAGAGAAAGGAAAGAAAGGAAGTGCGGGGGATAAGGGGGGAGAGGACACACAACATAGGGAAGAAAAGATGAAAGGAACACTAGAGAGACAGAGAGTCTCAAATAGTGGAGAAGGAGAGAAAAAACTTCGTTCTGGACTTCCGTTGAGCTAGAAACAGAAGACTGAATCTCCGAACATAGTGGTCTAGCTCGGGGGTGGCTAGTGGTAAATCCATCTAGATTCACTGAGCCTACGGTTGAGTGGAAACAAGCGCCTCTCTCAGCAGTCACAACATGACTAGTGTTTTCTGATAAGTGTTATGTCTTGTATTTTGAACTGAATGCATGCTCATGTTTATACGCTCAGGAATGTTTTCTGTATGGAAGTGTTTTCCTGTGTTTTGATTCAGAAACAATGGATGCATATTTATACTTATATGACCATAATTGGTCTAGGTATAGAATGAATAGGTTCAGGATACGAGTCTATATCCTGGAGAATTTCCCCCTCTTCTTGGCTCGCGCTATGCCCTGGCTTAATTTCCTGAAGGCACTTCTCCTGGGAAGTTTCCTCGAACTCCAGAGTCGGAGTGAGTCCCTTGAAAGGGGCTACCATGATAGTAAACCCACAAATTTTACTTTACTCCAACCACAAAGTTTATAGCTCAGCCAATTAGGAAGGCTTTTATTCAGGTTGCCAAGCCTAGGGATAATTTACCCAAGGACCCTCTGAAGGATCTGTCGGAGCTCTATTGCTCGTCGACCTTAACCTTTTCTTAGGCAGGAGAATGGACTTGGCAACATCCTGAAAGTCTCAAAGTACTCAGAACCATTCATCGACACAGGACACGGGGCAGTCGGGTAGCATTTCACTGACTCGCGACTTGGAGTGGTCAAAGGGTAGGATTGCAGGAGCTCACGATTTGCGAAATCGCGACGTGATCATGGTCGTCGATCCAAGAGTGATCTATACCCTCCGTTTAGCATGACTAAGATTTCGCCATTTCGTCGTTTCGACACTCGGGAGAACATAGGGCGATAACCCTCGTCTTGGCAAGTCACGAAGTCCTGGAGTGAGAAACTATGAAATGGCTTAGTATAAATAGGTTTCGACATTTCGGTGTTTCGGCACCCGGGAGACCATAGGGTGATTACCCTTGTCTTCACAAGTTGCGAATTCCCAGAGTGCGAAACTCTGAATTGGCTTAGTATAAATAGGTTTCCGCATTTTGGAGTTTCGGCACCCGGGAGAACATAGGGCAATAACCCTCATCTTTGCAAGTCACGAAGTCCTAGAGTGCGAAACTCCGAATCGGCTTAGTATGAATAGGTTTCTGTATTTCGTCATTTCAGCACCCGGGAAACCATAGGGCGATAACCCTCGTCTTCTCAAGTCGTGAAGTCCCGGAGTGTGAAACTCCGAATTGGCTTAGTGTGAATATGATTTCGGGCTTCAGGGTTTGAAGAGTCGAAAGACTCGACTCCCCTGCTTTTTGAACTCTCGATTACTGAAGTTCCAATACAGCCAGGACCGTTGGATCAGGGGAAAGATTCACTACCATCCATCTCACCAAAGGTAGGATTTTGGGTTTCAGGGTTTGAAGAGTCGAAAGACTCAACTCTCCTGCTTTTCGAACTCTCGGTCACCGAAGTTCCAATATGGGTAGAACTGTCAGATAAGGGGAGAGATTTCCAGCCATCAATCTCAACGAAGGCACAATTTCGGGTTTTGAGGTTTGAAGAGTTGAAAGACTTGACTCTGGGGCATCGCTGAGTTGAAAAATGAGAAAAGCACCTCTTGGCTTGGCTCAGGGTCATAACTGATGATCACATGGAGGTGAAGCCCGCACTTGGTACTTGAGTTGTACACGACGGGTTTTCAATGAAAGAACCACCGGATTGGCTTAGGGAACGTTCCAACAGGAAGAGCTAGCATGCTCTAGGACCTCGTAGGAACTCAGGGATCCTGTCCTTCAAAAAAATAGGAGAGAGAAAAAGGAAAAAATTCTATTATGTTGTAGTGGGTGTGTTACATCAGGAGTTTCAACATCAATACTTGGAGATGATACTAGTTTATCCTACATTACTAGTATTATTGTTTGAACTTATGATTTAGGGGGGGAATGTTAGCCTCTTACTCATACAATCATTAAGTCCTAGTATACCACTTTTTTTTATTTCACATTTAAGGATATAGTAGTTATCCTAAGTTTGTTTCTAGATTACTAACTTTCCTCCTCCTACCTTATCTCTTGATGAGTTGTCTATAAGAGATAAATTGAGGTGGTTTCATCATTGTATTATATAATTGTATCATTAGAATGAATACAATGTCGAGAATATGGCTTGAGGCCTTTCTTCCGCCAATTTTCTTGTTCTAATATTGTGTGCTCAATTTCTTCAATTGTTATTTCTTATTATTTCTGAAGTCCACTATTGGGAACATTTTAAAGTTTACTAGAAAATTTTTAAATACTTTAGCTAACAATCAATTATACCAAAAAAATTGATCATTTGACATGAAAGATTAATCCATAAAAATTTCTAATCAAAACATTAACTATAATAACTTTTGAAGACTCAATAATATTTCCTCTACAATACTTCATCCTCTACAAAAACAAATCCATGACATTACAATGCAAATTCGAGAGTTTAAATTAAACAATTGATTATGATATCATAGTCATCATTCTCTCTAACAAGCACTAAATAATTTTTGAACCACATTTAATGCACCAACATAAAAGTGAATCTAAAATAAAATTGTGATTAAGCTTCAATCTTTGATTCATGATGATATTTTTATCTACTGTGAGGAAATAAATTGACTTTATAAATAATAATTTTAACCATCAAAATGATGTTAGTGTTCATTAAATCACATATCTATAATTCTTGCAAAAACGAAAACATGAAAAAGTTTCATTTATAGAGGTTTTAAAATGTTTTATAAGAGGAAATTTCATGAAAAGTAGTTGTATGCAAGCTAAGGTCTTATATAAAAAGTTATTTAAGGAAAATAATCGATATTCACTATGTACAATATCATAGAACTTGATGATTCACCCACTCTAGTACAAATGCAAGGACTACCCAACGAAAAATAAAATCACTATAAGATTGAGATTGGTATCCTAAAAAAATAATCCATGGTATCCATATTTTAATCATATGTAACTCTTTTCGAATACCATAAAGAGGTGAATTATATACATGAATTCTAAATTGATTCACTCATCCCTTTGTTCAGGTCTAGTATCACACAAATGGTAAAAGTTAAAGGTTGAGGAAAAATCAACTCGTAAATCGTGATCGTATAATTAAAAAATACATCGCATATGCTCAAAAAGATACCTACAAAACATCGCAAGCATTTGGAAAATATTTATCTCTATAAGTTTTAGAAACAAAATTATTCAATTACCAAATCACACAAGTGTGCTCCACAATGTTTTGCAAGGCTGATTTCTTTGGAAGCATTCACAATTTCTCGTGATGATTACATATATTTTCACGTGAGTATTTCTCAAGTCAAAGAATCACGAGTTTATTTACTCAAAGAATAGAATATGGACCAGATGTGGAGCTAAGTATCAAAGAGAAGGAGGACCACCCATATATTACTAGGGAAAGCCACTTATACAAAAAAAAAAACCATGATGGGTATACATGATCTCAATGTCAACAAGTTCATCATATCCATGCTCATGAAAATTTCATAGTATAATACAATATGAGATCATGGCACATGGGGCTATATCAAATTACATAAGAATAATTATTATTGAATCCTTTCTAAAAATGTGTGAAGGAAAATTGACACCACAAAAGGGGTGATCAACCGCAAAACCCTTGTTTAACAAAAGAAGGTTTAATATCTCGAAAAATATCTCCGTGTGAAATATCAAACTCAAGGATCATAAACTACTAAATAGAGTCAAGTATATATCAGGATCTACAACTTGAACTAGAAAATTGGATCCAACATTCGCTGAAATATGTAGTGATCCGGATTTTATGAGCATAGCGAAATGACTACAGATTATTAACAGGCGCTTAACATAAAATAACAGAGAACTAATTTTCTATTCAATAAGGAAATAAGATGAAACTGTAAAATGCAACGAAAAACAAGCTTGTTGGAATGGTGGTGGCTTATCTATGAGAAAAGATGTGACAATTGCGCTCATTCACAAGAAGATGATTACAATGAGGCTCTGAAGTCCTTTTTACAATAAATAGAATGACCAAAACCCTAGACATCCAAAAACCTAACCCTAGGAGATGAAGCGCCAAAAGTCATGTGGGCCCCGTTTGGGTAAGTTAGTACATCAACTTCCCAGGGTCGTAACTTTTGCATACAATCTCCGTTTTAGGCACATGATAGCTCGTTTGAAAGGTATCATTGAGGAGATTCATTTTGGTGGAAATAACGAATGAACTTATATATTTCTTCCCATTTCCCAAAAAACATCGTTTAGGGCATCAAAACGGATCCGAAAGTTTCAGGACCCGAAAAACTGTTAAAAATAGTAAATTACCAAAATTGCCAGAAAATTGTTTTGAGCTAGTTGGAAAAGGTGGGTGGCCACCAATATCCACCTGGATCAATACTCCCTCCTTAGGAATCAATGGTCTCCATTGCGTTGAGTTTCCCCATTAGATGAGGAAATTTCTGTTGAATTTGGCCCTAGGTGAGACACTTGCCTTGGTGTAGGAGTTGCCATGCTTTGAGGACTCAATAAAGTTGGATCCTTTGCTATCGAGTGCCCTTGATCTATGTGTCAAAAATCTGATCAATGGATGCCTGTTGTATGCAGTCGGGGTTGAGATCTTTCGGTGTCAATTGTTCTACTACTTCTGAGGTGTCCAATAATGGTGGGAAATAAGGGCGAAGGAGATCCACGTTGAACATTGGATGCAGGCCAAGGAAAGGAGGAATGTTGAGCTCAAAATAATTATCCCCCGCGACCTTGGTGATGGTGTACGACCCATAACGCAGTGGGAAAATCTTTTGATGGGGTCCTGTAAGACATTCTTTTTATAAGTGCAACCAAACTTTGTCGCCCATCTGAAACTTATGTGGCACCCGATGTTGATCATGGTGCTTCTTGTACTTGTCATTGGACTTCTGTAGTATATCCTGAAACTATTGGTGGATGTGTTGGATCCGCTCAATGAACCCTGTGGCTTTGTCATCTTCAGTTGGAGCAGGAGATGAGTCAGTCGAGGTGACCGCAAGGGGAAGTGCAACATTTATGGCACCCAATGGTTGGAATCCCAACCCCACCTGAAAGGGATTGTATCCGGTTGAGCTATGTAGGGCTTGGTTGTAGCTATGTTAGACATAGAGAAGGTTCTCATCCCATGTGTGAGGGTTCTTTGAATTATACATGTGAAGGATATGCACACTCACTTGATTTATGACCTTGGTTTGGCCATTTGTCTGGGGGTGGAAAGTCGTGGATTTCGTGAGCTTCGTGTCCAGCAGTGACTAAAGGCTCGACTAGAATGTGCTGAGAAATCGACTGTCCTGATCTGGGAAGGAATGATTTTAAGGATGGAAATTTATTTTTAAATGTAGAAACCTTGGCGAATCTTACTAATCCTTTATATGCCAACTATAAATGTTTGGCGATATTTTTGTTAAAATATTCAAATTTTTAAGGATTTTTATAGTTTTTATAAATTTTTGGTGATTTTTAAGGTAAAATTATTTTATCCTATAGAATCTGGGCGAATCATATTTAAAATAACGAATCTTGTTTTTGGAAAAACCATGGAAAATTAGCCCATGAACGAAGTTTAGCCCCTAAAATCATCTATGGATCTAAGACAATGGTTTGCGGGTTTCCAAAATGTACCCAGACTCATTCAAAGAAGAGCTTGGAAGTGGCCTCTGTTGTGATGTTCTTCTTGCAGGCAACCATAATCGTCATCTTAGAAAAGCGATCAACAACCACAAAAACACAGTCATTTCCCCGCTTGGTGGATGGGAGGCTCGATATGTAGTCCATTGAGATGGATTCCCATGGCCTTTCAGGAGTAGGAAGAGGGCTGTACAAGCCCTGTTTCTCAGTGTTCGGTTTGGCAATAGCACATGTAGTGTAGGACCTAATATACTTGCTGACCTCCCATCGAAGTTTCAGCCAGTAGAAATATTTTTGTAGCATCGCCACTGTATTTTTTATGTCAAAGTGTCCTTCCATCTGACTATAGTGGGATTCCCAGATCAGCTTCACTCGCTCTCTTTATGGAACATAGATATGGCCCAGATGACACAACAACCCACTCTAAAGATGAAAATTATCGACAATTGCATTTGCACCCACCAATTGGTAGGTGGTGGCAAAGTCCATGTTTGTCTCATAGAATTGGGGCCATCCATAGGTCTCATGGCCACAAGAGTCTAGCATCATGGTGAGTGTCACGATTGGTGGTCTATTGAGGAAATTAACGATGCAGTTGGGGCTTCTTGTTTTATAATTCATGTTGAGGTGGAATTGCTGCAAGTATGTGGACCACTTTTGATGGAGGTCATTCTGCAATTTTCCTTCTGTCTACATGAATTGCAGTGGCTTATGATCTGTGTGGATGACTGTCTTCTTCCCAAGAATGTAATGTCTCCACTCACGACAGTCTTGCACAATGGAGTACATTTCTTTTTTGTAAGTAGGGTACTTACAGACAACATCTGATAGTGTCTCACTATGATAGGCCACAGGGTGGTCATCCTGAGTGAGAATGATGCCAACAACATAGTCTGAAGCATCTGTCTCGATCTCAAAGGGTTTTTGTAGGTTTGGTAGTGAAATTAGTGGGGCTGAGCACAAGCGCTACTTCAAATCATCAAACGCTTGTTGTTGGGACTGGCCCCACACAAATTGTTCCTTACCACCACCCCTGGTTATTTGCCTGAGGGCCCATGCAATATGGGAGAATCCCAACATGAACCTGTGGTAGAAATTGGCAAGACCCAAGAATATCCGAAGCTCAGTGAGTGTGGTGGGGGCTTTCCAGTCACAGATGACTTGGATCTTGGATGGCTCCACATGCATTCCATGTTGATCAACGATGTATCCTAGGTAATGGACCCTTTCCATGTCGAGGGAGCATTTTTCCAAGTTTCCATATAGCTTGCGCTGCCACATGATGTTCAGAACCTATTGAATATGATGCAAGTGTTCGACCCAAGTCTTGTTGTAAATGAGAATGTCATCCAGATACACCACTACAAAAGTATTGGTGAATGGTCGCAGGATATCGTCCCTCATCCTCATGAAAGTGGCTGGAGCATTTGTCAAACCAAGGGGCATGACCAACCATTCAAAAAGGCCTTCCTTTGACTTGAAGGCAGTCTTCCATACATATTTATTTTCTATCGAGACCTGGTGGTAGCCAGACTTCAGATCAATCTTACTGAATTATTTGGCCCATGTGAGTTGATCAAGGAGGTCGTCGATTCAGGGAATCGGGTACCGGTTTCTATCTGTGATTTTATTCAGAGCTCGGTAATCCATGCAGAGTCACTAGGTTCCATCTGTTAGAAAAAAAATACCGTGGAGAAATAAAACAAACAAATGTGGAAACAAAACAAAGAAGATACACAATACAATAGAGACACAGATTTATGTGGTTCACCCAGTGTGGGCTACATCCACCAGAGAAATTTCCAGGTCCTTCCATTATTATTATCCAGCATATGAAGGGATACAACCTACAACAAATGCGCTGTAACTTTCTCTTCTTTCTCTCACAGTCTCCTATCTCAGAATACAATATTCACCATCAATCATAGCCGCAATACATTTCCCTCATAAAAGAGAGTTGCCTTCTAGGGAAAAACGCCCTAACATAATCTCTATCGTTAGATCTGCGACCTTATAATGAACGGTCTAGATTTACAATGAAATTACAATATATATTTACAAGACAATTTTTCCTTCGGAAGCTTCACCCCCGAACCCCCATCGGGGGACACTACCCCCGAACCCTTGTTGGGGCCCGCTTTCCCCCAGACTCCCTAACTGGGGAGATAGCCCCCCCGGACCCTGCAGAGGGGGTACCCCCCCTCTGCACTCCCCTACGTGGAAGAGTGTACATACTTCTGGGGTGTAAATACTTCATGGGGTATAAACACGGCTGAAAGAAAAAGACCTTTGAATCATAAAGATAATCAAGCTCCACAACCAACAATATTCCACTTGGAAACTGATCTCAAAAATTCCATCGCTACTATATATGATGGACTCTGAACCTTCTTGGACCTGAAAAATTTCTCATCTTCATATTCATTCTTGAAGACCAACTGAAACTGAGCAGGAACTCAGTTTCTCCCTGGTTACTCCCTTTGTTAACATGTCTGCAGGATTTTGGCTAGTGTGTATCTTTTCCAGCTTCAAATGTCCATCTTCCAAGGTGGATTGTATGAAGTGGTACCTCAACTGTATATGCTTAGTCTTTGAATGGAAGGCTGAGTTCTTTGCAAGATGAATGACAGTCTCATTGTCACAGTACAACCTGTTATTCTCTTGCTTCTTTCCCAATTCCTCCATAAACCTCTGTAACCAAATCATCTCTTTACTAGCCTCTGTAGAAGCAACATATTCTGCCTCTATTGTTGAAAGTGAAACAACCTTTTGCAGTTTCGAAATCCAACTTACTGTTGTTCCACCTATAGTAAAAACATACCCTGTGGTGCTCCTCCTGCTGTCTTTACCACCTTCCATATATAAATCAACATATCCCTGTAGAAAAGTGTTTGAACCTCCAAAACATAATGCATGAGTAGTAGTACCTCTCAAATACTTGAGAATCCACTTTACTACCTCCCATTGTTCTTTACCTAGATTGTTCATATGTCTTCTCACAACTCCCACTACATGTGCAATATCTGGTCTTCTGCAAACCATTGCATACATCAAGCTGCCAAGTGTTGATGAATATGGGACCCTGGACATGTATTCTATCTCCTCCTATGTATTGGGACACATTTCCTTAGTTAATTTGAAATGGCTGGCCAATGGTGTACTAACTGGTTTTTCATTCTGCATTCTAAACCTCTCCAACACCTTCTCTGTGTACTCACCCTGAAACAATGTCAATTTGCGATTTTTTTCGTCTCTTGTTATTCTCATACCAAGGATTTTCTTTGCAGCACCCAAATAATTCATCGCAAATGAATTGGCTAATTTCTTCTTGAGCACATTTATATCCTACATAGTAGACCCCGCAACAAGCATGTCATCTACATACAATAGCAAGATAATAAAGCTTCCATTTTCTAGCTTTTTAAAATAAACATAGTGATCAAAAGGACATCTACTATAACCCTGTTCTGTCATAAACCTGTCAAACTTTAGATACCACTACCTTGGAGCTTGCTTTAGGTGATATAAGCTCTTCTTAAACCTACATACCAAATTCTCATTCCCTTTGACCTCATACCCCTGTGGCTGTTGCATATAAATCTCTTCCTCCAAATCCCCATGGAGAAAAACTATTTTTACATCTAACTGTTCAAGATGCAAATCTTCTACTACCACAAGACTTAAAATAGTTCTAATTGAAGTCATTTTAACAAAAGGAGAAAATATTTCATCAAAATCTATACCTTTCTTTTGTGCAAACCCCTTTACAACAAGTCTAGCCTTGTACCACTTTTCTCCTCCATCTTCTTCCTTCAACTTGTAAGCCCATTTATTCTGCAATGCTCTTTTTCCTGCAGGCAACTGAAGCAAGTCCCAAGTCTGGTTATTTTCCAAGGAATCCATTTCCTCTCTCATGCCTTTATTCCACTTCTTTTTGGTGTCTACCTGCATTGCCTCTTCATAACATTCTGGTTCACCAGAATCAGTCAAAAATAAATAATACAATGAAGGAGAGTATCGTTTAGGGGGTATACTTAACCTGGTAGATTTTATAACAACACTTGTAGGTGTTTGAGGTACCTGCTTCTCCTGTTGTTGTACATTTTGATTTTTTGGTTCCTTTGGAATTTCTTTTTCAGTGATCTCATCAAGCACTGTGTATTCTTGTTTTTCTTTTTCGTGTTTATTTCCTTGCAACCTATCTTTGTACATGACCTTCTCATTGAATATGACATCTCTACTCCTAATGATTTTGTTATTTTCATAATCCTATAAGCGATAACCAAAATCATTAACACCATATCCAATAAAGGTACACTTCTTGGATTTTGCCTCAAGCTTTG
>ML779002.1:784372-802277 GCA_009831015.1 Picea engelmannii | reverse complement strand
CACCTGTGCTTTTCCATCGCATTTCCTCACTAAGGATAACACCAACAACATCATCAAATTTTAAAGTATTTGAACCAGAGACAGAGTTACTTATAGCCATGACCAAGCCATTCCAGCTTTATGGAAATGAGCACAAGATTAGAAGGGCCCTGACCTCATCATCAAAGTCCACTTTTACAGAACTTAGTTGATTAGTAACCGTATTAAAATCATTGAAATGATCTGCAATAGACCCACCTTCCGACATATTCATATTAAATAATCTCTTCATTAGAAATACCTTATTGGATGTCGAGGGTTTTTCATACAATTTGGCCAACGCGTCCATCAAACCCTTCATTGTCTTTTCTTTCGAAATATTGAAAGCCACCGACTCTGCCAGGCTCAGCCGTATCGTTCCTAGAGCCTTTCTATCAAGAATCTCCCATTCTTTGTCCTTCGTAGCCGCCGAATTCATTGCTATTCCGCCCAATGGTAGGAATAGATCCTTCTAATATAAATAGTCTTCCATCTGCATCTTCCATAACTGGTAGTTTTGGCCATTAAATTTCTCGACCCTAAACTTTCCATCTTCCGACATTGCTCCCACTCGAACCAGGAACCCTCTTTTCCTACAAGTTACCTTTCGCTCTGATACCAATTGTTAGAAAAACAGGACCGTGGAGAAATAAAATAAACAAATGTGGAAACAAAACAAAGAAGATACACAATACAATAGAGACACAGATTTATGTGGTTCACCCAGTGTGGGCTACGTCCACCAGAGAAATTTCCAGGCCCTTCCTTTATTATTATCCAGCATATGAAGGGATACAACCTACAACAAACCCACTGTAACTTCTACTTCTTTCTCTCACAATCTCCTATCTCAGAATACAATATTCTCCATCAATCATAGTCGTAATACATTTCCCTCATAAAAGAGAGTTGTCTTCTAGGGAAAAAAACCCTAACATAATCTCTATCGTTAGATCTCCGACCTTATAATGAACGATCTAGATTTACAATGAAATTACAATATACATTTACAAGGTAATTTTTCCTTTGGGGGCTTCGCCCCCAAACCCCCGCTTGCCCCCAGACCCTGCAGAGGGGGTACACCCCCTCTGCACTCCCCTACGTGGAAGAGTGTACATACTTCTGGGGTGTAAATACTTCATGGGGTATAAACATGGCTGAAAGCAAAAGACCTCTAAATCAGGAAGATAATCAGGCTCCACAACCAACACCATCTTTCTTCTGTACTATCATGATTGGGCTTCCGCAAGGTGATGAGATGGGATAGATGTGCCCTTTGTGGAGTAGTTCTTGGATGTGTTGTTTGATCTCCTCATTCTCTAACAAAGAGCGCTGATAGATTGGCCCATTGAGCATCAATGCGTCGGGGGTCAGATCGATGGGGTGCTTGACCTGACAGTGCAGAGGTACCCCAATAGGTGAGGATAAGATATCTGAGTATTCTTCCATGACCTTATCTACTTGCTTCTGCTCTGTGGAGAGGTCCACGACATATACCTTGGATGTGGTTGTGATCCTTCACTCATTCTGAGAGAAAATCACGAAGAAGATAAACTTCCCCGTCTGAGAGATGACCTTCCTACATTGCTTAGCAGAGATCAAGGAAATAGCACTAGGTGGGACTGCCTCGGGTATCTTGTACAATTTCCTGTTCAAAGTAATAATAACACCATGATGCCTAGACTCATATACAAAATGATGTTTTGATGGATAAGGTTGGCCCAAAAGAACATCACAAACTTTGAGAGGAGCAACATCAAACAATACCTCATCTTTGAAGGGCTTGATGTCGTACCACAATCAACACTATTGGCTGACGCGGAGATTGCTTCCTTGGTGGAGCCATCCAATGATGTAGGGTTGTCGGTGTGACATTATCGACAGGGCCATATGCTTGATGACCTCTGCTGAGATGAGGTTCTTCTGGATACCGCTATCAAAGATGAATTGTAGCGGGGTTCCTTTTACCCACATCTATGAATGGAAGAGGCACTCTCCTTCTTCTGGCTCATCTGGTTCACCAGGCTAAAGTTTGGTGGTAGCAATGGTGGAAGTAGGTTCTGCATCAATGATCTATATTCCCCTTTCTAGTTCTAACTCAGAGTCAGAACCCACATCTGATTCAGAGGCTTTCACTTCAGCCACCAACGACTGCTTTGAGTGGCAATCAACAATGTTGTTCCAAGGGCTCTTATGGAAGTCGCACCACTTCCCGGTGTCTCTCTTTGTCTTTCTGGTTTCCTTCTTTTCTTGCAGCTTGGACCGGTTGTCCTAATACTGTTCATATTTTCTCTATCCTTTGTTCTATGGGTTGGGGCCACCCTTTCTCGATTTTTGTTGTGAGGGTTTCCAAGGCCCAAATTGTCACGTCTTTTGTTTGGGCTTTTGCTCAATTTTAATGACATATCGGTAGGCCGCGCCCAAGGATGAGATTTCTAGAAATTCCATTTCAGTCTGGATGTATCTATGTAGAGAACCACTATACTTGAACAACATATGTCACTCCGAATATTTGATACCCAGCTTGGCGCACAAAGTATGGAAAATATTTGTGAAATCTGGCACTACTTGGTCTCTTTCTTGCCACAGTGTGGTCCATTTGGTATACAAGTCATCATAACTTCTGACAGGGTAGTATTAGTCCTTAATAACATCCCTGAAGGATTCCTAGGTGGTCATGACTGTAAATAATGAGGGTTCATCTATTTCCTTTTGCTCACAAAACGTTTTCCACCAATCTTTGACATGGGGAACGAATTTGAGGAGCGCAAAAGTAATCTTTTCTCTATTCAAAAAGTTATGGACCAAAATATACCCTTCTAATATATTCAACCACTTTTATACGACATCTGCATCTATCTGACCTTGAAATCTAGGAATATCAAAGTTTATTTGTACCTTGAAGGGGGCGGCGTCTCCGCTTGAAGAAGATGCATCGCCTGTTGGTATCTGTTGAAGGATTTGCGCAAAACTATCCATCATCTCGTTCCTTTGTTGCATGATGGATTTCTCAATCAACATTTTGAAAGGATCTCATGTCCCGTCATCTTTATTTTCTCTTCCATGAGAGGTCACTTTGGCATGCGAGAGCTTTTGTCCTCCAGAGAAACAAGCTCGAGACCCAACTCTTTGTACTTCGACCTTGTTGGGGACATGCATTAAGACAATAAGGAGCATACCTCTCTGATACCACTGATCCAGATTTTATGAGCAGAACAAAATGACTACATATTATTAATAGGTGATTAACATGAAATAACATAGATACAGTAAAACTAGTTTTCTATTCAATAAGAAAATAAGTTGAAACTGTAAAATGCAGTGGAAAACAAGCTTGTTGGAATGCTGGTGACTTATCTCTGAGAAGAGGTGTGACGATTGTGCTCATTTGCAATAAGATGATTTCAATAAGGCTCTGAAGTCCCTTTTACAATAAAATGTTATGCCAAAAACCCTATACATCCGAAAACCTAACGCTAGGAGATGAAGCGCCAAAAGTCATGTGGGCCTCGTTTGGGTAAGTTAGTACATCAACTTCCTAGGGTCGTAACTTTTGCATACAATCTTTGTTTTAGGTGCATGATATCCCATTGGAAAGGTATCATCGAGGAGATTCATTTTGGGGGAAATATTAAAGGAACTTAAAATTTTCTCCCCGTTTTCCCAAAAAAACATCGTTTAGGGCCTCAAAATGACTCCGGAAGTTTCAGGACCCAAAAAACTACTAAAAGTAGTAAATTACCAAAATTGTCAGAAAATTGTTTTGAGCCAGTTGGAATAGGTGGGTGGCCATCAATATCCACCTGGATCATGTAGGGATCTTTGAAAGTGTGAATCCCACTTGGGAGGCTAAAACAATATTGGAATGAGCCACAAATGTCTAGTTGTCTTCAACTATAATGGAAAAACTAAAACCATTAATGAGTAAAAATATCAACGATGTGATAATGAGTTGGAATCAAGCATGTGAGAATCTACCAAGTCAAGGACAAATGATAACTATCCTTAGCTAGTCCAAAGTGACCCTCCAATTATGTAAATGAGTCTAGGGTACACAAATCATATAAACCTAACCCCTAGAATAAAAGTGTTGATTTCAATAGGGAACGTTTTGCTAAGAAAAGGAAAGGAGGGATTTGTCAGAGACTAGCACGGAGTGTAGCATATCATGTAGTAGATGTGACCAACCAAGGCTGGGACAATAATACATGAGTAATACAATGAGAATGGGACTCATTAAATCCATTTTTTATATCATATTACCAAGGCTGACATGGAAATTATTGTATAACACTAAGAGTAAAGGTCCAAATTAGGAAATGGGTTTATGATGACAAGTCATAGGGTAAAAACATGGATGGTCAAGAATGACATACGAGGATAATGATGACTTGAGGAACCATATGAATTATTATAGGACTTATATGGGGATTTGAAATAGACAAAATCCATGGGTTACTAAATAAGGATACTCTGAACAAGGGTGACTAGAATTTTTTTCATAAAGAGATCATGTAACATAGTGGTTATAAAGGAACATTGTGAACTCTTCCCCCAAAAATGAAAAAATATAGATATGTCATATGCAATGAGATAAGTGTCCCAAAATTAAACCAACAATATCAATCATGTATGGTAGAAAGAATAGTGGTGAATGGAAGAAACCAAGGAGGAGGGGAGAGACACTAATGAACCACTATATGATATGCCAGTTTGATACAAACTACACATAAATGCGGGGAAATAAGGAAAACAAATGGTGAGAACAAGCATGAGTTTATCTTTGGGATAAAGACTATATTGAATCTTATGGTAAGTGGGGAAATAATGGCATGGGTGCCAATATGAAATGGGGTACTAATCCAAGGAAACTAATGTAGGTGGAATATTGTTGGGAAAGGGGAAAATGCATTATAGATGGGATAAACCACTTTTTAGAACCGAGGATATCCTAAAGGAATATGAAGGGGATGGAAGACAAGGAAAATCCAACATACACATAGGGGATATGCTATATATATATTTAATTTTGAACAACTATAAATAAAAGGATGGAAAAGAACACCATGAAAAAATGGTGGGAAAAAATGGCTCATAGGTGAACTACCTGCACACACGAAACATATACAATAGCACATAAGTAGTTGTGAAATTGAAACTAACAATACAAATGGCATAAAAAATGGATCTCATGAGTGTTAAATGTAAGAAAAAAACAATTGTGGAAAAAATTGCTTATGAGTGAAGAATCTAATCATAAGAAGCCAATGTAATTGTGTGAAAGTGATCAAGATAACAAATCCAATAATGAAAAATATTTGAACTTATCTCTCCCTAATGTATCATGGGCTTAGTCATAGACATTAAATAAGTCACCTTCACTAAATTGGAGAGGGTAGAATTGGTATTTATGCTAGGATTTGGAACATTTTATCACACCTTCATTGTTCTATAGTAAAATGTGACAATCCTCATTCACTTGCTCCAATGTAACTAGTCTTTGATTTAGAGTAGTGGTGTGAAGAATAAGTTTGATAGCTAAATGGATGGAGGGGATCTGACACTTAGTAGGGAAAACTGCCTCTGCCCATGAACAATAAACAAGGGTGTATACCTTCTGGTGTTAATAATATATGTCCTATAGGACCAAAAAGTGGGAAACATAATGGGATGCAAATTAGAGTTGTTCTTTTTTACTATTCATTGTAGGAAGGTTTTCGAGACTTCATTAATGGCCTCAATTTGGAAATTACCGAACATATACCATGGAGGGTTAAACTCATGCATGATGTTATGTTATGTTCTTGAAAGATGTTATGTTCAAAATGTGTTCCATGCTTAGAGATTGATTGTTTAGTGACTTTGAAGTGAGTAATGAAATGGTAGAAAAAGAAGAATATTTCATAGATACAATGTTGTTGAAGGTTGTCATAACTTCTTCCCAATTTGTAAAATTATTGATGACCACAACATTGTCCTTATGGTTTCCAATGAATGTAGAACAATAATCCATAAATTTGATCCCTAAAGTCTTGCAAAATGGATCAACAATGACTATGGGTGAAGGGGAGAAAGTAGATCTTTAGTCTTGGGAGAATGAATCTGACAATTGGCACACTACTTAGTTATTTGGACGAAATCAATGAAACTAAAAGGACAAAAATAACTAGCTTACATGATATTCTAAGTAGTGGACATCCCTAAAACATGGTAACCATGGGAACCACTATGAAAATTGAGATTAATTTAGCCTCTTCATGAATAAGGAAATCACGTAGGATGGTGTTAACTCCTCACTTGTAAAGGACATCACCAATAAGAAGATATCAGGGAGTCTGTGATGCATGGGAATCATTTAATTTATGTTTTATTGACTTTTAGAAGGTCAATTTAGATGAGTTTATTTTGAATAGGAATTAGTTCCTTAATAATAGCGCTAAGTGTGTGCAATAATGACTATTGTTGCCCAAATATGATCTCGAATCTCTTAGATATAGAATGAGGGATTTTTATCTAAATTTAGACCAAGGGTTTCTCCAGTTTGTTGACAGATCCTAATTGTAAGGATCTGGATGGGAATGTAGGGTTTTTAATAATGCCATTTTTTAATCGAATGTGTTTTTGGTGGAATAGAGGAAAAACAAAGTAGTTTCTCTATGTGTACAGAAAAATTAGTCATTTCCTGTTCCAGATAGCCTTATTCATTTTGTGAGTAGTGTCTTTATGGATGATAAACAAATTATTCCAAACTTATATTGTCAATGTTGATTTACAGTGTCATAATAATACCTCCAAGTATGTGTTTATATTGTCTTCATTTTGATCTCTGGATGTACACGTTAACATGATAAGAAGAGGATCTGGCCATTGTTCGGTCTAGAATTGAATGTCATTAGAACCTTCCTGTAATCAATGAATGAAAGAAGGTGTTCTTGCTTGCCAAAGGAATCATTGTAAAAACAGGAAATTGTGGCCAAGGATTATGACTAAAAACAAATGATATCATTTCCTATTGAACATTGTTGATTTGTTTTTACCTTGGCTCTATTCCTTATTGATGAATGGAGTTGTTTCAATCTATGGATCCCTAGTTGTGCGGCCTGGACCATAATCGTGTTTCATAGCTAAATCGAATATTATGTATCCATTGTTAAATTGAAAATTGATCATTGGATCAAGGTAAAGGACAGTCACGATTTTCTTGGAAAGTAAAATATTTTAAGTGTTGTGGTTCAAACTAATACACATCATCAGATGTGAGCCTCATCAATGGCCATTTTACAATCGTGTATCTTTTCAAGCATTGGTCATATTAAAAAAATGGTGTGATGCAATTTTTATTTTAATCGGGGTCGTAGTCTTTTTTTGAATCCACAAAATAAAAAGAAAATTGAAATTTTTGGAATTGAATGGATAGTTGGAGGTTCCACTAAGTTTAGTGGATTGATTTCCATTTACCTTTGTGATAATCATACAACTTTTGAAATAAAAACTTCACCATTTTATATGGAAAAATATCTACTTGTTGCCTGCACCTTTACTAGTATAAGAGAAGAAGGTATTTCGACATCAAATAAATTATTTGTGTCGGGTCATGGCTCACAAGGATGGAAGAGGAGGTTGAAGAGGAAGAAGGCCTATAGAAAATGATAAGGTGATGAGAGTTATGCAATGTTTGGAGGTAAGTCTATATTTCATAGAAGGTGACAGACAAAGGGATCCTGATGATGTTAGTGAGGATGAAGAAGCAGTTCCAGTTCGAGAACTAGCTAAGTTGAGAATGTTGAGACAATTTTTAGGATCCAATTCAAGACCCAATTATGATATATCGAACTATAGTGGTAGTTTGAACCCTAAAGAGCTTATAGTCTGGATCAATGACATGGAAAAGTTGTTTGAATATGAGGAGATGGATGAAGAGAAAAAGGGGAAGTTTGTTGTGACTAAAATAAAAGGGAATGCAAATTTATGGTGGGATGGTGTGTAGGAATAAAGGAGGAAGCATAACCAGCAGAAGATCAAGAGTTGGGATAGGATGTTTTCATAACTAAGAGGTAAATTCTTACCCCAAGATTATGTGGAATAGTTTTATAAAGTAAACATAAGAGCAAGTTATGTGGAATACACTGCAGAGAAGATAACCAGATACATGAATGGACTTAGAATGGACATCCAAGATGAAATGAGCATGTTAACTCCAAGGACAATGGAGGAATATTATCATCTTTCTTTGAAATCATAAGACAAGATTTCAAGGAAGCAGTCTAACAAAGGAAAATGATTTGCTAGAGGAAGAGGACAACAATAAGGCAAATGGAAACCAACAACACAAAGAGATGGAAGAAATGGCTCTAGTCATCTAGGAAAATCAGAATATGACTCCAGAGGAAGAAGATTCTCTCCTAGGGGAAGAGGCAGAGGCAAAGGAAGAGAAAACAGATGCTACATATGTGGCAAGATTGGCCATAGATCCTTTGAGTGTCCAGAGAACAAGGACATGGGCCAAATAAATGTTGTGGTTTCTCGAACAAAAGGAGAAGTAAAGTTACAAGAAGTTGAAAATGTGCCTAAGATAGGTGATTCCTTATTATTGAATAAAGTGTTGTTAAAATCTTAAAAGGAAGTTCTTAACCCAACCCAAAGAAGGGTTGTATTCATGATTATATGTAAATTCAAAGGGAAGTGCTACAAAATGGTGATTGATAGTGGAAGTACATATAATTTGGTGTCTGCAAAATTGGCAGAGAAACTGAACTTGAAAATGATCAAGCACCTAACACCTTATAAAGTTTCATGGCTTCAAAAAGGTTATCATTTATTGGTAAATGCGCAGTGTGAAGTGGATCTGTAGTTGGGAAGGTACAAAGAAATAACTATTTGTGATGTCATGCCAATGGATGTATGGCACATATTATTGGGAAGACCATGGAAATTTGATAGGAATTTCGTACATGAGGGGAAGAAAAACATTTAAAAGTTTTGCAAGGATGGATTAAATCATACCTTGTTGTCATTACAAGAAGAAGGTACAATTGGAAGAAATGAAAAAAAAGCTGTGTTGCGGATTGGTAAGGAATTTCTACAACAAATGGAGGATAATGAGGTAAGTTTTTCTTTAATTTGCAAACCTTAAGTAGTACTTAAATAGATATTGAAATTGTAGATTTACCAATTGAAATTCAGGACATTTTGAATGAATATCATGACATTGTTGTGGATTATTTTCCAAATAAGTTTCTACCCATGAGAAGTATCAGTCATCACATTTATTTGATACCTGGATCAAATATACCTAAAAAAGGTACATACAGAATGACCCCTTAAGAAAATGAAAATATCATGAAGCAAGTATAGGAGTTTCTAGATAAGGAAATGATCCAGGAAAGTCTGAGACCATGTGTAGTACCAACGATACTGAGTCCAAAGAAAGATGGAATTTGGAGGATGTGCATTGATTCAAGGGAAATAAACAAAATTACAATCAGGTACCAATTTCCATTGCCACACATTGATGATTTATTAGACTATTTGAAAGGTTAGAAATGTTTTTCCAAGATTGATTTGAAAAGTGGGTATCATATAATCATAATTAGATAAGGGGATGAATGGAAAATTGCATTTAAGACTAATGATGTTTGTAAGAAGGGTTGTTATTTCCATTTGGATTGTCTAATCCACCCAACACTTTCATGAGATTGATGAATGAAGTGTTAATTTTTTTCATTAGAAACTTTGTCATAGTATATTTAGATGATATCTTAATATACAGTCAGTCCAAAGAATACCATTTGATGAATTTTAAATATGTCATGAGGAAATTGCAACAGGAAAATGGGTAAGTCAACGTGAAGAAATGTTCATTTTTAAATTATGAAATTGTTTATTTTGGATTTTTCATATCTGAAGATGGATTAAAAATGGAATTTGGGAAGCTAAGATAAATTCAAGAATGGTCTTCTCCCAAGAATTTTTTTGAAGTTTGAAGCTTCCATTTTTTGTCAAGTTTCCATAGAAAGTTCATTCAAAACTTTAGTAAGATAAGTGCCCCAATAATTGAGACCATTAAGAAAGACAACCAACCATTCAAATGGACTATTGAAGATGAAAGAAACTTTCAGTTGTTAAAGGAAAAGATTACAGAGAAGCATGTCTTGATTTTACCATATTTCCAAAATCCAGTTCAAGTGAAGTGTGATGCCAGTGGTGAGGCCATAGGGGCTGTTTTAAGCCAAGAAGAGAGACCCATAGAATATTTTAGTGAGAAATTGAATGATTCCAGGAAGAAATAATCATCCTATGATAAAGAATTTTATGTTGTAGTTCAAGCACTTAAAAATTGGTGGCAATATTTTCTGTCAAAAGAGTTTATTTTGTGCTCAGACAATCATGATTTATAGTACATAAATTAGAATCCAAAGATAAATAAAAAAAATACTAAGTGGGTTGAGTATTTGTAGAGTTTTACTTTTGTGTTAAAGCATATTAGTGGATGCTATCGGGGAAAATCCCCCTATACCAGGTCTAGGTACATGCAGAGCATTGACTTCCCTTAAAAGACTATTCTACCCTTAAGCTACACCAAAACTATCTAAATTGAATGAAAAGGGAGAGGAAAGAAGGTCAATAGGTGCACCTTAAGTCCAGGCGGCTGGTGTAGACCTCTTTCACCTTTGCAACTTCCTAGATTGCGGGTCTCCTCCCAAAGATGACTTGTAAAAACTTAGGAAAACAATACTAAAACACATACAATCTCTACTTATAACTTTCGATGTTAAGATATAGACATAAATCAATAAAATCATATAGACATAATGTTTTGGGACAGGAAATAACTCTTTTATTTAATACGAAGATAAAAGAGATTACAACCTTCGTCGACAATCACTCTGCGAACCAGCTCTGGGATCCTCTATCGTGGCTCCAAGTGCATCAGTCCCATGCAAGCTTCTCACAACCAACTTATCACTTAAGAAAGTAGAAAGGGTTGTATAGGGAGAAAGGGTTGGAAGGGAAGGCTGAGGCCAAAACTCGAAATAGGATGCAAAACTTGGGTTAAGAAGGGGAAGGGATTTTGGCAGAGTTTTCTTATTCTCTTTCTTTTCCTTTCAAATGAGACCCCAAGACCTATTTTTATATGAGAAGAAGATGGTTATTCAGTTTAAGGATGGGCTACAATCGGTAAAATAGTTGGGAAACCTTCGATATCCCATAAATTCTGCTGAATTCCTTGCAATTTTATATTTTTTGCAAATTTTTGAGGTAAATGTGGGCTAACTAGTATGAAACTCGCATATGTACATGGGATAACTAGTATGTAGCATGCATGTGTATGCAGGATATCAATTCAACATGGCATGTACACTTTCCAAAAAATAGTTTTTTAAGAAGAAGCCTCAACAATATTTTGGAAAAATATGTAAGTGGAAAGGCCAATGTCATCTATGCATAGGTAAGGCATTTTTGGACTATAACAATGGGCAAGATAAAAAATTGCATATGCTTTGAGAAGAAGGGATTTATTGATGGAAGAAAGTTATATAAAAGTGAAGGGTTTTGATTTTATGAAGGAGTTGTATGGAGAAGATGCAGACTTCAAAGAGGTATTTGAGGCTTGTAAGAATCCAGTAGTAAGGGGAAAAAGTCCATGGATGGAATACATGTTACATGATGGATTGTTATTCGAAAAAAATAATCTTTGATTCCCAAATTTTCAATGAGAGATAACTTCTTCAAAGAAAAGAACAGTGGAGGACTAGGTGGACACTTTTGGCATGATAAAACTTATGAGAAATTGAATAATTTTTACTTTTGTCCGAGGATGAGGATTGATGTTCAAAAATTTGTAAACAATTGTAGAATATGCCAACATGCAAAGGGGAGGAGTCAAAATACAAGTTTGTATACTCCACTCCCAATTCCAAATAGACCTAGGGATTCAATAAGAATGGAATTTGTATTAGGTTTTCCAAAGACACAAAAGGGAAATGATTCAATAGTTATGGTGGTTGATAGATTTTAAAAAATTGTTCATTTATTCCTTTCTTTAAAACTAGTGATGCTACTCACATAGCTAACTTGTTTTTTAAAGAAGTTGTAAGACTGCATGGGATAGTCAAGATCATTGTTTTAGAAAGAGGTACTAATTTTTTAGGGCATTTTTGGAAAACTATGTGGAAAAATATTGGAACAGATATGAGTTATAGTTCAGCTTATCACCCATGGACGGATGGTAAAAATTAAGTAGTTAATACAAGCTTGGGAAATATTCTAAGAAGCTTAGTTGGAGAACATCCCAAATAGTGGGACCAAGTTCTTTCTCAAGTAGACTTTGCCTATAATGATTCTCCAAATAGAAACACCGGCCAAAGTCCATTTCAAATTGTGTATGGAATGCATCTAGGGGAATTTAGGAACTCATAAATTTCATAAGATCTGAGCAAAGAAGTATAGATGGAGAGGAATTTTCTACAAGAATGAAAGAAATCCATGAGTAGGTAAAGAAGAAGCTACAAGAAAGCATCCTTAAATACAAAAGTAGAGAATATATGAAAAGGAGAGAGCATAACTTTGAAGTTGGAGAATTGGTTTTAGCACACCTTAGAAAGGAAATATACCCAAAAGGAGAATATCACAAACTAAAGTTTAAGAAGATTGGAACATGAAAAATTCTAAGTAAATTTTGTAACAATGCTTATGAAATGTAGTTGCCAGCGGGGATGGGCATCTCTTCAACATTTAATTTTTCATATTTGTACAAGTTTCATGTAGGTGAAGTAGATGAACTAGCTCAAGACAATGAATATATTAAAGGAAATAAATTGTTCGAATGGAAAAAGAAAATGCCAGTAGCAGAACCTCTACAGCCAGAGAATATCTTGGACAAGAGAGTGAAGAAGAAGACAAGAGGAAAGGAGTACTTTGAGTACTTAGTGAAGTAGAAAGGACATCCAGTTGAGGATTCAACTTGGATGACTACCACATTGTTACAAAAAAAGAGGTAGCGTTGTTGAATACCTCATGGACAGGAGTCCATGAAAAAAATTCAAGCTTGGGAGTATGATACAGGGCCATCCTTTACTTTTTGTTTTATTGACTTTTAGAAAGTCAATTTAGCTGAGTTTGTTTTGAATAGGAATTAGTTCCTTAATAATAGTGATAAGTGTGTGTAATAATGGCTATTGCTGCTAAAATAGGTTGAGTGGTCATTAGTGTGATCTAGTCATTTCTTAAGGCCTTCATGTCTAATATGCAGTGGCTTGTGTCTAGGATGGCTCACAACTACGAGTTATGAGATTTCCAACATTGACATTTTGGACTAGTTGTGATGGAGGCCTGAATAAGGAGAAGGACTTCCTGAGGGATTGCGTGGCAGAAGAAAGTTGGAGGTTCGTTCTCTCAGGTGGTGCAAGCTGGGTAGAAGAGAGGTGGGTACTTGGATTGTTGTGAGTGTTGGGAAGCCTGTGAGAGCTTGAGAGTTGTCTAGTTTGGGAAGCCAAGTTCACTGTGGAACCATCCTTTTGTTTTCATAGCCCTAGCTCAGGGGTGATGTTGTTTTTGAGATTTGGAGTAGTAGTGTCTACGGTTGGGTTGAAGGTCCTTGGTCTGTAGCCATTTGGTGTCATATTTCATAAAGATAAGTGCTCTCTATTGTGATATTATTATCTGTGTATGAATGTTTTTTCATTGTATATTTAATTATCGTTAATTGAATCTTTAGAACATGCATTTTTGTTGGATATTGATATGCATGTCGTTAATTCTCTTATCTTATGTATCTTTAATAGACAAAGAAGGTATCAGTATGAGAAAGAAGTCTAAGGGTGGGCTTGCAGGTAGCATACCCCAGCCTGTAGTTGGTGGGGGATGTTACAGATTGGTATCAGAGCTTCTGGTTGAAACACCGGGCCGGTTTGGGCCGGGTATGTTGGTCAGAGTCTCTTGGTCGAGATTGAACTATGACCGTGAAATTGAAAATATCAAGAGGAATGGCATTGCAGAAGCTACATAGGAGATGGAACATCATATATCCTCTGTAAGGGTTCGAAGGATCATGACCATTCCTTTTGAATTTGGGAGCGATCGCCACTGTAGGATCAAGAGATATCCGAGATCGTTGGATCGGAGGACAGGTGAACAAGGGTCGTCCAATGAAAAGGAAGAAAGGTTAAGGTCGCGACCATCAGATCCCATTGGAGAGAGATATCAACAACTAACAGGCATTACAGGGAACCGAGTTGCATGGGAGTTAATTTCCCAAGGTGGTCTTGCAATCCAAACCACAGTTTCCCTGAGGGGTTACGTGTCAGCGTCGGGAGAATTGCGGGGAAAAAAGTGGCTTACTCCAAACTGTTGATGCATGCCCCCACAATTTGAAAGGCATGTAGTAATGTGACATGCTGGTACTTGAGCGACGAACCTTCGAAGAGAAGAAGTAGTCGGGGACCATCGATTTGTAGGAGGACATGTGTCAATCAATAGTGTGCTCTGGGTAAAATCACTTCGGGAAAGGGCGAGCAGGAGAAGTTGAGAATTGAGATTTGTGGACCATGGAGATCCGAAGTGAATCTCGACCATCCAATACAGGAGGACACGCGGTAGAAATCCATGCACTTTCGGGGAGAGTAAAGGTTGAGAGTTGAGTTCTCCAAAGTATGAAGACCCAGAAGCATATTGAGCATTGAACTTCCCAAAGCCATGCATCACCAGATCCAGGGCTTTAGATAAAATCCAGTGGGGCCAGATAAGTTTTGAAAAATGAGATTTTCAATAACCGAAGACCCAAAAGGATATCAACCATTTATCTACCATGAGCCATGCATCACCAGATCTAGGGCTTCAGATAAAATCCCATGGGGCTAGATAAATTTTGAAGTTTGAGATTTCTGGATTCCGAAGTCTTGAAGGAATCGTAGTCATTGATCCATAGGGGGCACCTGTTAGAAGTTCGCAAGAGTTGAATAAAAACATTTAAAAAAGAAAAGGTTGAGGTTTGAGAACTCCGAAGTCTAGAGCCCTGAAGTAAAACATAGCCGTCAGATTGAGGAGGACACGTGGAGAAGATCTGTGGAATCTGGGTGAATACCTGAACTGAATCTTAGTCATCTGATCTAGGAGGACACATGACGATAGATTGGCCAGTTTGAGAATTCAAAGTTCAGGATAATTGGAAGTGTGCTAGAATGAAAAATCCTGATGTCCCAAAGCCCGAAGATCCGAAGTAGTGGGGAACGATAACATCAACTAGAGGTGATGTGGACCCATGAATTATGAAGTGATGTGGCTTGCATATGTTACCTGGGATGACGTGGACACATGGGATGTGTGCCACATGTCAGTAATTTTTGAGCATTTGGAGTATTGAAAAGTCGGTTAGAGTGTGACACGTGTCACCCGCTTGATTGGGTCACGTGTCCTCTTCCATTATTTCACCACGTGGTGACAGATCATGCAGTCTGGAGACTAGGCATGCTAGAGGGTAAATATGTGATAGGTGGCGTTCAATTGAAAACTCTTGAAGGCCCGAAGGCCGGAGTGCATCTCGACCATTGATTTCAAAAGACACATGTTGAAGGATCATTGACTTTGGGTGAAATCACTCAGGGAAAACGTGTAGGAGGAAAGTTCGAAACTTCTGAAGCTCGAAGAGCCAAAGCGATTCACAATTATTGATCTGTGGGGAGACACGCATCGACAAATCATGAACTCAGGGTCAAAGCGTTTTGGGAGGAGGCAAGTAAGGAAAATTGAGAGTCACGAAGTGGATCTTGATTGTTGATCATGAAGGAGGATGAGGACCGTTGATATGGTCCTGGTTGAAGGTTCCAAATTCCCGA
This sequence comes from Picea engelmannii, assembly GCA_009831015.1. Classification (NCBI taxonomy): domain Eukaryota; kingdom Viridiplantae; phylum Streptophyta; class Pinopsida; order Pinales; family Pinaceae; genus Picea; species Picea engelmannii. The sequence continues at coordinate 786,426 of ML779002.1, read as the reverse complement.
AGCTCCAAATAAGATCTTTTTCATCGAAGAGTAGGGTCATGGCCATGGTCGTATGCATATTGAGAGATGAGGAAAGAAGGGTTAAGGGATGAATTGGTTGTCTTCGAGACATAAAATTGCTAAGGAATGATTTAGCCACTGTTTCTAGTTGTGGTAACCTGGGAAGGTGGTTTAAAGGAAGCACCTGCGTAGGATGAAATTCTGTGTTAGCCCGGGGATAACAGGATACTGTTATTTTCAGAGAATGGGGATATGATCTCCATGAACAAAAACAAGAAAGAAACCTGTAGCATGGTTTGGCAATTTTTTTCTATCATATGCATAATTATAACAAAATGGTTGCTTGCACATTTTGTAGAATTAAGAGGCTTAAGCACATCATCTCAGGATGTTTATTGAGGAAATGGAAGAAGGTGAGGGAGCCTCCATTCATGATAAGGAGGCCGAAGGCCAGAATACTAGGGTTGGTAATGCAGAGACAAAGTCCAATAGACAGAAGGAAAAGGGAGAGTAGGAAACGTTGATAGAAATGGTAAGAAGATAGAAGATGGAAATGCAGAGCTACAAAGAAGACAATGAGATACTGATGAGAGAGAAAATTTAGATAAATGCTCGAGTGTTGCAGAGCTTAAATCAGTTGCAGAGACAAATGAAGAAGGGATCAAACTCAAGACAAGAGGAAGAAGGCAGGTGTCATGAAAGGATAAATGATCATGGAAGAGTTGGTTATTCGAGAAGTGCTAGAAAATCTCATGGACACCACTCACCTTCATACTCAGAAAGAAATCCTTATGCATTAGATGATCCCATAAGAAGTCCATAGGGGTCCCCTACCAGACAACAAAGAAGGAAACAAGAGGTAGATAGTTTGCAAGGAGAGCTGAGGAAGCTCAGGACACCTTCCTTTGATGGTGAAAGAGAAAGTGAAGATGATGTTGAAGCATGGTTTTTTGGGATCATAACATATTTTGAATTTCATAACTATTCATCAAACCTAGAAGCCAGGGTTGCCACCTACCATTTACATGGGAAAGTTGCAGTGTGGTGGGACCAACTGAGGAAAGTGGAACATGTTAATGAAAGTAGGATCACTTGGAAACAGTTCAAGAAGTACTTCCAGAAGGAGTACCTCTCAGAGCATTTCTACGACAAGAAAATGCAGGAGTTCTTTGAAATCGAGTTGGGAAGCATGACTATGGAAGGGTACGAGAAGACGTTCTTGGGATTACTAAAGTATGTCAAGTACGTAGGTGATGATAAACTGAAGATCCAAAGATTTCCAAGTGGATTGCTAGCCTTTTGTAAGGAAAAGATCAATTATGATGAACCCAAGACCTTCAATGAAGCCATGAGGAAGGATAAATACTTGTATGAGCAAGGCCAGGGAAGAGAAGACAGAGTGAAGACTGTGCACAACATCCAAGAGGATACAACAGCCGAAGATATGGTAATAATCTATGCAACTTTAAATGATCGACAATAAGAGTACCATTCCAATATGATCGAGGTGGAAGGTAAGATCATAAATTAGCCTGTTTCTATTTTGATTGATTCAGGAGCAAGTCATTGTTACATTGATCCTAAGATAGTGGATAAATTACATTTGGAGAAAAGTAAACTTGTAAAAGCAAGCTTGGTTCAATTAGCCACTGGAACCAAAGGAGAATCCATGATATGGTCAGAAGTTGTTCCATAAGTCTTAATGGCGTGAATACTAGTACTGATCTAAATATCATACCATTGGGGTCTTATGATGTTTAGATTGGGATGGATTGGTTGGACAAGAATCATGCTGTCCTAGATTGTCATAATTACAAGACATTTACATGTCTTGATGGAAATGGAAAGAAGAGCACTGTGAAATGAGTTCCAAGACCCATCTCTATAAGAGAGATTTTAGCCTTACAGCTAATGTAACGACCCTTAATTATTAAGATGATTAATTTAATAAATAATCCTAAAAATTAGCTAAACTATAATTAGTTATTAAATAACCTTAACTAATTATTTGTTGTTAATTAGTTACTCTTGACTATGCTTAATTTAAGTATAAT
>ML779002.1:705610-767995 GCA_009831015.1 Picea engelmannii | reverse complement strand
TGGTGGTATAACACTTCCTTTCATACTGCAACAAAAATGACACCATTTATGGCACTTATGGATACCACCCTCCTTCCATCACTTCTTCTCTAAAAGAAAAATCTAAGGTTCAAGCAGTGGAAGATCACATCGAGAATCAACAATAAGTTCTCCAAATCTTAAAGGACAACCTGACCATGGCACAGAATCACATGAAACAACAAGTAGATCAACATCATAGTGAAATAAGTTTTGAAGTAGTGGATTAGGTGTTTTTAAGACTACAACCATACAAACAGATGCCCCTCAAGCAGGCCAAGAAGGATAATAAATTATCACCAAAGTACTATGGCCCTTATAAGGTGTTGCAAAAGATTGGTACTATGGCATACAAATTGGAGCTGCCTGCATCTTCATGAGTACACCCAATTTTCCATGTTTCATGCTTAAAGAAGATTATAGGCGACAAGATCCCAGTTCAAACTATATTGCAAGAACTTGACCATGAAGGAAAAATCATATTGGAGCTTGAAGCCATCACTGACACAAGAATTTGCCAGCTGAGGAATACATCCATTTCAGAGTATCTCATTAAATGGAGGAAACTACAGGCTGAAGATTCCACTTGGGAAGATGAGTATTTTATATAGACGCATCCAAAGTTAATCAAGCGTTGCGGACAACACTTGTCTCAAGGGGAGAGGCATGTTAAGCTCTAATATTGGCTCATTACCCTTTAATTGGGGCATATTATATTAGTAATGTTATTTTATTTATGTCAGCTTTAGGCCATTAGTTGTAATTATACCTCCTAGTCTCCTATATATACCAATGAGACATTTTCATTTTGAATCATCTTGTACTTGAACATTTAAAGTGGGGTAAAATGAGGTTACCCCCTCGAAGAGTCTTATTATCTAAAATTATCTCTTTTTCAAGGCGTTGAGTACTTTTTCTGAGGATTTTCTATGTTATATTGATATTTGGTTCTTAACAAGAAGACATTCATAAGACAACCTTTAGGACCAGGTATGGGCATTATGAATTTGTAGTGGTGCCATTTGGACTGACCAATGCACCAATTGTCTTCTTGTGCTTAATGAATGGAATATTCAAAAATTATTTGACAAGTTTGTCATAATATTCTTGGATTACATACTTATCTATTCTAAGTCTGAAGAGGAGAATGAACATAACTTAAGACTGGTATTGCAAGTAATGAGAGAACATCAATTGTATGCCAAGTTGAGTAAGTGTTCTTTTTATCAAAAGAAATTCCATTACTTGGGACACATTATTTCAGAGTAGGGAATAACAGTAGATACAAAGAAGATCGTAGCCATCAGAGGATGGCCAACACCCATAAATTTGTTAGACGTCAGATATTTTATGGGATTAGTGAGGTACTATTGAAGGTTCATAGTAGGGTTATATAAGATTTCTCATCCCATCACTTCTTTGCAAAAGAAGGGAACTAAATTTGAATGGACATTCAAGTGTGAAAATAATTTTAATCTGTTGAAGGAATTACTTACTAGTGTGCATGTGTTAAACATTCCTGACCCAAATGAAATTTTTGTGGTATGTACAAATGCTTATAAGGAAGGACTTGGGGGAGGCCTCACACAAAATGAACATGTCATTGGATATGAGTCCAGAAAGCTTAAGGAACATGAGAGGAACTATGCCACCCATGACTTGGAAATTACTGCCATTGTTTACGCCTTGAGGATGTGGAGGAATTATCTCATGGGGAAGAAATTCAAATTAAGAACAAATCACATTGGCCTGAAGTATCTTTTTGAACAACCGACCTTAGATGCCAGGAAAACAATATGGATGGAATTTTTAAGTGAGTATGAGTTCAATATCAAGCATATCAAGGAAAAGGAGAATAAAGTTGTCGATGCACTTAGTAGGAGAGTACATATCATGAATGCTACTACTATCACTATGCATCAGTCAGACTTGAAGAGAAGAATTTTAGATGGTCTTTTTACAGATCAACATTACCTAGAGGTAAAAGAAAACCTACAAAAAGGATATGTACAACAAAAAATAAAGGAGTATGAGATAAAGGAAGACAGATTAATCATGCATAAGAATAGAATCTATGTTCCTAGTTCCGGAGAAATGATGAATGTGGTACTGAAGGAAATGCATCATGTTCCTTATGTTGGACATCCCGGTTACTAGAAAATAATTACAACAATAAGAAGCCAGTTCTTTTGGCCAGGAATGAAGAAGGATGTTGCTGATTACATTGCTCGATGTATGGAATGTCAAAAGGTGAAGGACGAGCATAGGCACCTGACGGGTTTGCTACAACCCTTTTCAATTACAGAGAATAAATGGGATGTGATAACCATGGATTTCATCATAGGATTACCCAGAATGAATAAGAAACATGAGTCAATCATGGTGGTGGTTGACAAATTAACGAAGGCTTCTCATTTTGTGCCTATGAAGACAACACATACAACAACTAATATTGCAGAAAGTTTCATGAAGGAAATTGCTAGGTTGCATGGGATACCTAGAACAATCGTCTCGCACAGAGATACAAAGTTTACCTCCAAATTTTGGAGGGGTTTGTTTAAAGTATTTGGCACAAATGTAAACTTTATCACAACATATCATCCCCAGACAGATGGGAAAATAGAGAGGGTCAATCGAATAATTAAAGACATGATGAGAGTGTACGTGATGGATAAGCCATCTAAGTGGGAAGATTAATTACACTTGGTTGTGTTTGCATATAACAATGGGTATCAATATCCGTTGAGAATGATCCCATTTGAATCCTTGTATGGTAGGAAATGCGATACTCTAGTGAGCTAGGACAACCCAACAGATAGAGTGGTACTTGGGCCGGAGTTGCTCAAGGACATGGAAGACCATGTGGTCAAGATTAAGCAGAATTTAAAGGCAGCTCAAGATAGAAAGAAAGTTTATGCAGACAAGAACAAGACAGTCATAGAATTTAGAGTAGGGGAGCATGTACTTTTGAAAGTGAATCCCAAGAAGAGCTCTTTGAAATTTGGTAGTTGTACAAAGCTGGCAGCCAGATTCCGTGGTCCATTTGAAATATTGGATAGAATAGGGCCAATTGCATACATGCTTACATTGTCTGCTTCCATGAATGTGCATAATTTATTTCATGTATATTTACTAAATAAATATGTACATCATCCTAACCATGTTATTGATTGGCATCTGATTTAGGTAGAGACGGAGGGATATTTTTAGGTTCAACCAGTATGGGTATTGGACAGAAAGGTAAAAATGCTCTGGAATAGAGTTATAGTGATGGTAAAAGTTTAGTGGACCTACTATGGTCTTGAATATGATACCTGGGAGCATAAGATTCCATGTAGGCAGAGTACCCACATCGTTTTGAATAAATTTGAGATTTTGATCTTTGTTTTGTATATGCACTAAGGACAATGCCAACATAAGGGGGAGGGGATGTAACACTCTAGGTTTTGAAAGCCCATTTTAAATAATGTATTGTTACAATGCTGAGATGCCAGAGTGCCCAAACAATTATTAAAAGGACAGTGTGCCCAAGAAATGTAATGTTTTTATCATTATTAATAATAAACACATTGTTGGATGCTAGACAGACAAGGACTAGAGTTATAGGGGGATATGATTCCACAAGAGAGGGGGCTTGAGAGGCTAAATGTTTATTCCTATGTTAATTACCTTTCTGCCTAATGGGATGGGATTGGTTACGTGATATTCTTAGGGAAGGTCAGGAGGTTCTTGATTTCCCCACGAGGTTACTTAAACCCATCCCTAGTCTGATTGTGTGGTTGGTTGTTGGTCATTGGCTTGTTCGCTCCATCACCTTTGTGTTACCTCATTTTTACCCTCATGCACTCCAATACATTTACCTACCTCCTCCATCCATCCTCACATTTGTATTGGTCTCGGGAAGGGGGACTGAACTGTGAAAGAATTAGCCAAGGGATAGTTGGTTGTAGTGGCCACTAGTGTGATCCACTTGTTGCTTGAGGCCTGCATGTCTGAGATGTAGTGGCTTGTATCCAACATGTCTCACATCTATGGGTCTTGAGAGTTCCATCGTTGATATTCTGGACCAGTTGCATTGGAGGCCCGAATAACGAGAAGGACTGCCTAAGGGACTGCATGGCAGAGAAAGGTGGAGGTCCATTCTCTTGGGTGGTGCAAGCTGGGTAGAAGAGAGTTGGGTACTTGGATTGTTGTGAGTGTAGGGAAGCCTGTGAGAGATTGAGAGATGACTAGTTTGGGAATCCAAGTTCACTGTGGAACTGTCCTTGTGGATTCATAGCCCTAGCTCGGGAGTGACGTTGTTGTTGAGATTTGGAGCAGTAGTGTCTATGGTTAGGTGGAATGTCCTTGGTCTGCATCCAGTTGGTGTCACATTTCATAAAGATAAGTGCTCTCTTTTGTGATATTATTATATGTGTATGAATGTTTTTTCGTTGTATATTTAATTATCATTAATTGAATCTTTAGAACCTGCATGTTTGCTGGATATTGCTATGCATGTCGTTAATTCTCTTATATTATGTATCTTTAATAGACAAAGAAGGTTTCAATATGAGAAATAAGTCCAAGGGTGGTCTTGTAGGTAGCATACCCTGGCCTGTGGCTGGCGGGGGATGTTACAAGATAGCCCTATTCATTTTTTGAATAGTGTCTCTTTGGATGATAAAATAAAATATGCCAAACGTATATTGCCAATGTTGATTTACAGTGTCATAACAATACCTGCAAGTCTATGTTTACATTGTCTGCATTTTGATCTCTGCATGTACATGTTAATATAATAAGAAGATGATTCGGTCATTATCTAGTCTCGAAGTCAATGCCATTACAACCTACCTGTAATTGATGAATGAAAGAAGGATTTATTTCTTGTCAAAGGAATCATTGTAAACACGGGAAATTGTGGCCAGGGATTGTGACTAAGAACAAATGATATTGTTTCATATTAAACATTGTTGATCTCTTTTTATCTTGGTTCTATTCCTTATTGATGAATGGATTTGTTTCAATCTCTGGAACCCTAGTTGTGTGGCCTGCAACATAATCGCCTTCCATAGATAAATTGAATAGTATGTATCTATTGTGATATCAAAAATTGATCATTGGATCAAGGTAAGGGACAATCACAATTTTCTTGGAAAGTCAAACATTTTAATTCTTCTGGTTCAAACTAATACACATCGTCATATGTGAGCCTCATCAATGGCCATTGTGCAATCATGTGTCTTTCCAAGCATTGGTCATATTAAACAAATGGTGTGATGCAATTTTTATTTTAATGGTGGTGTAGTCTTTGTTTGAATCCACAAGATAAGAAGCCAATTGAAATTTGTGGAATTGAATGGATAATTGGAGGTTCCACTAAGTTTGGTGGATTGAGTTCCATTTACCTTTGTGATAAGCATACACCTTTTGAAATAGAAACTTCACCATTTTATGTGGAAAAATATCTACTTGTCGCCTGCACCTATTTGGTGACATATATTCCATGTATCATATTGTGAAAGACTGGGACCAAATTTGTGGGTGTGCAAATAAATGAAAATATCACCATACCAAGTGTCCTCCAATAAAATGGAAAAAAGGTGTTCATTAGGAAAGTAGTGATTAAGAGGAATATATACTATGGTCATGGTTTGAGCTCGACAAGGGCCAAGGATTGGATTTCTTATATTTGGAGTAAAAATTTTGATATCATATTTATGGAGGATAAAAATCCAATGAATGATTTTACCATTAATAAACAAATATCCCAAAACATACTACATGTGATTTAAATTAGTGACAACCTTGCTTTTCCATAGCAATTTTTAGTAAGGAAGTTTCTAGATAAAACAGTTTATCATCATGATTATAAGTAGGTGGCGGTCCAATTAGGTCCCTAATCACATAATAGAATATGTTTCACAATAATCCTCTCCTTGTTGAACTAACATGAAAATCATTGAAAAGGGTGAGGAAAAGCGTAAAGGATATAATCCTTTATAAAGTCAAGGGGAATGATGAAAGGATTGCATGCTTTAATTCATTAAAGTATTTCTGATATTGGTCATCCCATACAAATGGTATGTCTTGATGTAATAAACACAAGAACCTATGATCATACGTGGCATAATTTATAATGATGCAATCAATAAAATTGGTTTTTCTTTGGATGCTTTGCAATTGGCAAAAATTTTCTAGCGGGGGAAGTTGAAGAATGGCCTAAAATTTCATTGGGACCGGAGACAATACATCCCAAAAGACACACTTGAGTGGGTTTGAGTGAATGTTGTACTTTTGACATTGAGGAAAAATAATGTGGATTGTGATGATATCGACCGAATCGTGAAAACAATATGACATGACATGTTATAAGGTGGTGCTAGCATTCTATAGGTAAAATGGTGTAACACAACAAGTGAACATCCCCCGTGGCATAATGAAGGAAATCTTGCATTGATCACATGAGTGGATCCAAATATAGTCATAGCTTGAGAACCCAACCATGAAGAATAGAACTTCATGATTGGTACAAGCATTGATTATTTTATTGAAGAAATGCATAGTGTAATTTTCTTTGGGACATGTCCTATTAAGATCATGGAAATGAGTGAAAACATCAATTTTACTTTGTTTGTTATTAACAATGAAATTTTTAGATGCCCAACACATATAAGAGATTGGATAAATAAAATTTATGTGGCGAAGTTTATCGATTTCAGATTTGATGGTTGGATCTTGGTGAAATGGATAGGCCTTTGTTGTTTTCAAACAAGGGATTCATATGGAAATGTGTTGATACAATGTTCAACAATGTTATAGTTGATTTTGGGAATTTCCAAATAAGGCCATGGAAAAATATCACAAAATTCTTAAAGAAGTACTTTTTAAGAAACAACGTTTTTAGGGGAAGAAGAGGCTCCAATAAGGATGTTTTCAATGACAATGACGGTAATGGAAATGTCTAACTTAATGGTAGGAGAAGTGTTGGCATTGTTTTTTTAATTGAAGGAACCTATAGTAGGAATCAAAATATTGAACCAATTTACATGATGAGGAGGTACAAAATGCTTGGTTTCAATGGAATATTGATTGGAGGAACTTTTACGGGTAAAGTCATCTTGAGAATGTAAATAAGAATGATGATTCATATCATCACATGGATAATAAAGAGTGGTCATGGCTTCTATAATATCTTTATCTGAATGAAAGTTATGGGTATTAGAGCTGGTGGAATTGGGTGTGACAATTGAGGTAGTTGATGTGATAATAGTGGAGGTGTTGGGTTCTCTACCAAGACCATAGATGTGTGATGTTTGGCTCACATATGAAACACCCACAATTGTTGAAACAAAACACATGAGAGGAGGTTCAATCCATGGTCAATTTTATGGTAAATTACTGATGGATGGAAAACCAATGTCTATCCCTATTGAAAAAGAAGGGTCACTACGATACATGGAATCTATGAAAGAAGAGATACAACACATATTGATATAATTCATAGTATCTATAATAGGTGTAGGAAACTCCCATTGACTAGGATCAACATGTTATTTAGTCAATGACCAAAATTATTGAACAATATCTAAGAAATATTGGAAATAAGGGAGTTCAAGACAATGATGGGAGTAATGGACATATGTTTGGCATAAGGAAAATGTTTGGTTGGTGTACAATGATGGATTTAAATTTCATGTGATATCTTTTGATGACTTGGGGAGTGTGACTTATACTAGTGGGATAGATTCAATGAAAGCTACCATGGGTGGATGAAACAAATTTCACAACTATGGGAAAACAAGGCACTTGCTGGTGACTTGGCCATTGACATTGAGAAAAGAATAAGAGGGTACAACCTAAGTATGCACAATTATCATAGTGGAGATAGATGGCCCAGTAGTATTAGTGCCCTTAGCTTTCATTTTATTTCCCCCAAATACCAAATTGTCTTTTTCAACCTCAGTATGAGGGATGTTGTCCTTAAGTCATTTTTAGGTTGACGATGCAAGAACCCTCAAAGGTTTCACATGAGATAATATTAAATGTAGATATCATTCCATGGAGGAATTTGGATTGGGGGAATTAAGGTACCAAATATGAATTCCCAAAGTGAGACCATGGAGACTCAATGTACTCAACAAAATGATCCCAACCACATGGGGAGGAAAAACTTAAAGGTATTTGAGTAATGAAATACTATATACATGAAACCTCTCTTAATTATGGTATGGAAGAGGATGAATTAACATGATAATTTGGTACCCTAGTCATAATTCTACAAAAAAGAGAATTTCTTGATGATGAACTAAGTCGAGGGGTATCATGATATTTCCCAAGAAAGGTCGAGCATTTGAAGATGCCAATACCCACCTCAGTAAATGAATGCATGGATTAATATCCCTTAAGGTTGGGTAGGACATTGTTTATATTAGACTATCATTTTGAATCATAATATGTATGTTGATACAAGGACATGATCTTTTTTTTATGGGGATACATCATGAGGTTGAAAATAGATGAGATATACACCTTCATAGCATACATATAACTACAACTAAGGAGAATATTGTAGTCAAGTTGGGAATCTACAACTGCAGTCTCTATCATGACCATCTTACAAGTTATCTCAATGGGGACATTTTGTAAAAGTACTTTGGGTTGGGAATGAAAACCATCATAAGAATGTAGAGTGATTATGGATATAACTAGCTCAATAGAACCTAACGTTTTCCATTCATCAGTGAACATGATGCACATGGATGCACCTTCATCAATGATACAATAGTGGACATCAAGACTTTTTATTATAACCATAATCTAAAACATAACTAACAATGGAAGACGAATATCTACATATAAGTAAAAGATAATCAACCTAACATTTGAAGGATTGGTCACATCGGAAGTAGATAGTAAGGACTTCCATTATGATGGAAAGTTATAAAAATCTCAAGGATAGACATGGCAGCAAGGGACTATTCCATGTCATACTATACTATAACTATAAGCATCCCTTTCATGTCGATTACGAGAGATGTGATGTAAATGTGGATTTGGTACTATAGGAGTAGTCTCAATATTATGTTGTGGGATATACAAGGGACCACTAGTGGAGGGTGGGACATCATCACATTCTAATGAAGGGGCCGAGGGGTACTCCATATTATTAGTTTTTAGTATGAATATTCATATCCATAGAGTTCATGTAAATGTTCCAGAAGGAAGGATATCCAAGTGGGGATAGATATAAATGGTTGACTCAAAGATGGAGCTCCCAATGGGTAGATACTAACCCTTGTAGTGGGAAGGGGTTTTGCAACACTGACAACTAGGAAGTAGGATGGTGACATTTCCCTAAATATATAATTAAGATTTTCCAAAATCATGTATAGAAACACGACCTTCTAATTACCCTCAAAGAATGGTTATGAAGTCCCCCAAAGGAGTGATTGATTGTATGGAAGAGTTATCTATAGTTAAGGGCATAGGGGGAATCTACCAAAAACCAGTAACTATTTTTATTAGGTTACTTCTTACTTAAGAGAGCCACCTTTGGTGAAAACCTAGTGAACTTCCACTAACATACCTCTTCATAAATGACTACATAGGGTTTCAAACTTCTAACAATCAAGGGTCCAACCAAAATATTGAAAGAGATAAGTCACTACTGTTAAATTTGGTAGCATCGACAATCATTCTCCAATGAGAGGCCATATGGGCCACCCTGAGGCTAGCCAGGGAGATTTGGAGAATCAACCAGTCTTGTGAGGTATTGACAAAAGCCAGGGGGAACAAACAACCTCTGTGAGTCAAACCAAAAGTCAGGACAAACGAGATGCTATGTGAGTCTAATGTAAAAGTCAGGGGGGAATGTACAACATCTGTAAGCATACATAGTCTAGTGAAAAAGTCAGGGGGAACGTACAACCTCTGTGAGCATAGACAGACTAGAGAAAAAGTCAGGGGGAGCATACAACCTCTATGATACCAATAAAAACTTATGAGCCATGAGTAAAAGTCAAGGTATCTATCAAAAGTTAGGTTGAATGTAAAATTCCTATGAGCTAGAAACAAACGATATTCCTAATATTGCAAATGATGTAATTGTATTGATCTAGTGCGCTGACACGTGTAAACATTATCCACCATGAAGAGAATTTTGAATTGCCTTGTCAAGAGTTGTAACTAAAGTCTTGAGTTTAGTTATATGTTAGAACTAAAGTGTAATGTTGAGTTGCAACTAAAGTCTCGAGTCTAGTTCTATTTTAGTGATGTTGAGTTGCAACTAAAGTCTTGAGTCTAGTTCTATTTTAGAACTAAAGTGTAATGTCGAGTTGCAACTAAAGTCTTGAGTCTAGTTCTATTGTAGAACTAAAGTGTAATGTTGAGTTGCAACTAAAGTATTAAGTCTAGTTCTAAGTTTGAACTAAAGCATGCCAGTCTCAAGTCTAGTTCTAAGTTCGAACATAATGTAATGATGAGTTGTAACCAATCTCAAGTCTAGTTCTAAGTTCGAGCTAAAGTGTAAAACTGATTTGTAACCAATCTCAAGTCTAGTTCTAAGTTTGAAATAAAGCATGAAGCTGAGTTATGTTTAATGCATGTAATCGGGTTACTATTTTGAGCTTCCCCTCTTCCCCTCTTCAACCTATATAAGAAGAGGTTGAACACTCTCTTCAATAGAGTTTTTCAACACAATTTTGAAACTAATTTTTCATATGCAGGTTGAGGGTGAAGTAATAGAGGAGAACATCATTGATAAAGAGGCATCATATCAAAGGTGTATTCCAGCAAGGTCTTGTAAGTCTTTGTCAGGTCAGAGTCATCTTGGCAAGCTCTTTGAGAGAAGTACATTCATGGTGGATATTTGTAAGAGATCTTACATTATTAATGCAATAAAGGAATATTGTTTTCTGGGGTTTTTCTCTCTGTACATGGTTTCCCCAAGGTATATATGTTGTTGATATGCATTTTTACTTATCTACATAATTATTTCTATTCGATTATGGTTTGAAATTGTTGAGGTGTATTAAGATGGAATCAAAGTATTGAAGAAAATAAAAGAATTAATATGCATAAGAAATCAAGATTATAATTTAACATGGTATCAGAGCTTAGGGTGTGTTAAACGTGTTGAAGTGTAGCAACAGGTACACACAGATCCAATAGAGATTGATTACATTTCCAGTGTGAGGACCATGGAATCCTCCATTTCAGTGAGGGCCTAAGATAGGCTCGAAGGAGATACCAACTTTAATGTGTGGAAACTCCGTATAACAAATATATTGCAAGAGCATGATCTTGAGAAGTATGTGACCACAGTGGTGGTGGAACCAACGAATAATGTAGGAAGAACAACTTTAAGGAAGATTCAAGCAAAGTCCAAGCGAATCATCTTTGACTCAGTCAAAGAAATTATAATGCCTAGAATGACTTCGTTGATAACTGCCAAGGATTGTATGGATACCTTGGTGAATCTATATGAGAAATAAGCTCCAAGTCAGAAGAGGACACTTAAGCACAAGATTAAGTATTTGAAAATGGAGAAAGGTGAATCAGTGGCATCTTTCTTTTCTAGGATAGCTCAGATTAGAGATCAACTTTTGGTCATAGGGGTGACAATAGACAATGATGATTTAGTGCAGCCCATTTTTGACGGTCTTCCTTCTTCATGGGAGACCTTCTTATCCAGTGTAAGTGGGAGAGATATTTAGCCCATGTTTGAGAGGTTATGGCATGATTTCCTCCAGGAGGAGAGTCACACAGCTACCAGAAGCGAGCCAATGAAATAAGAGCACTCAACTTTAGCATCAAGATTCAAGGGAAAGAAGAAAGGCACTTTCCAGAAAGGCTCTCAATGGAAGCCAAACATCAAAGGTACATTCAAAGGTAAGAATATTGATACATCTAAGATTAAATGCTTTAGTTGTAATAAGTTGGGTCATTTTGCTAAAGATTGTTGGTTTAGAAAGAAATATCCTAGGAAAGGGAAACATCATGTCTCAACTGCTAAGGATGATGAATCCAAAAGAGATTTGAAAAGTCCTTCCAATGAGAAAGAAAATAGGAAATAATATTATTTGGTTTCTACTTTATCCATTTTAGTTTCCATGGGGCCGAAAACTTGGTTAGTAGACAATGGTGCATCAAAGAAAATGATAGGGTACAAGGAGATCCTCTCAGATTTCGAGACAAAATGTTTTGTAGAGTAGGTCGATCTTTGGGTTGAAAATTGTTACAAGATAGAGGGAGTGGGCTCTATCTCCTTCAGATTGGAATCTGGGGCTAGACTTCATGTTGATGAAGTATTATATGTTTCAGGGCTCAAGAATAATCTACTATCAGTTGAAACCCTTGAGGACAAGGGATATTGGGTGATCTTCAAAGAAAGGAAGGCACTACTATGGGATAAAGGTAGCCACTTAATTACAGAAGAACCCATTGGAGATCACAGTGGAGGACTGTACGTCGTGTCAGGATGGTCAGTTCAGGCATTGGCTCATGATGCGACTAGCTCCAGCGAGTTGTGGTACAAAATACTTGGACATATTCATTACAAAGCTCTTCCAGAGCTACAGAACATGGTATGTGGCATGCCCTCTATTTCTCTTATTAAAAATGAAATTTGTAAGGGATGCATGCTAGGTAAAAATATAAAGAAAGCATTTCCTAGTAGTGACAACAGAGCTCAGGGCATATTAGATCTGGTTCATTCTGATGTATGTGGTCCCATGTCATCTCCCTCACTCAGTGGTTGTTTGTATTATGTCATTTTTATTGATGATTACTCAAGAAAATGTTGGATAAATTTTCTTAAAGCTAAAAGTGACACATTTGATAAATTCAAAGAGTATAAAGTCTTTATTGAAAAGAAGACAGGGAAACACATTAGAATCCTTATAACAAACAATGAAGGAGAGTTTGAATCTCTTCTGTTTGAGGATTTCTGCAAGTTAGCAGAAATCAAGGGATATTTTACTGTGCCATATAACCCTCAGCGAAATGGTGTTGATGAGAGGAAAAACAAGACTATTTGTGAGGTAGCGAAAACAATGATGTTTGACCAGGATCTGCCAAAGTCTTTATGGGAAAAAACTACCTCCACTATTGTGTATATTTAGAACAGATGTCCACATTCTATTTTGAAGGACAAGACTCCTTAAGAGGTATTCTCAGGGATCAAACCTGAAGTAGGACATCTAAGGATATTTGGATGTCCTATGTATATTCATGTCCCTAAGGAGAAAAGGAAAAAAAGATGGAACCCTCAGGAAAGAAAGAGTTTTCTATGGGGTACAGTGAGAACTCCAAAGCTTACAGGATTTATGTACCAGGTCAGAGGAAAATAGAGGTAAGTAGAGATGTGACTTTCCATGAGGAATCCAGATTTAAGAAATCCAGAGAGACTAAGCAGGATTCGGAAGAAGTTCGACCAACTTCACCCTCTTCTGAAAATGAAGAGTCAGATGATCAGAGGGAGGAACCTCGTGAAGGGCCAAGTAATGAGCCTATAGAACTCGTTGAAGTGTTAGAAAGAACCCTTGAAGAACCTACAACCAAAAGGAAGCCATGGTGGATTACATAAATAGTACCAGAAGTAGAAAGGATAGTTGCTCCCAAAGGAACTTTCAAGGAAAGGAAGAGGCCTCATAGGTTTGGAGGTTATGTTGCACGGATGAGCAACATTAGTGATGTCGAACCTTCTTCATTTGAAGAATAAGATAAATTACAAGTATGGAAGGATTCCATGCTTGAGGAATACAAGTCTATTATAAAGAACCATGTTTGGGACATTGTGCCAAGGCCAAAAGACAAATCAGTGGTTTCTTCCAAATGGATCTATAAGATCAAACATGTAGCTAATGGAAGTGTGGAAAAGTTCAAAGAAATATTTGTAGCTAGAGGCTTCACTCAGAAAGAAGGAATCAACTATGAAGAGACTGTTTCTCCTATAGCTAGGTATACCTCCATTTGAGCTATTATTTCTTTAGCTTCCGTACTTGGTTGGAAACTACATCAGATGGATGTAAAAAAAACATTCTTGAATGGAAAGATTGAACATGAGGTATTTGTGGAACAACCAGATGGTTTTATACTGCATAACAAAGGCACTCATGTATGGAAGCTAAGGAAGGCCTTGTATGGTCTTAAGCAGGCTCCCAAAGTTTGGTATGTTAGGATTGATGGCTTTCTTAAAAGCATGGGCTTTCAGAAAAGTGATGTTGATGCAAATCTATACTTCAAGGTAAGAGGTAACCAACCTATTATACTAATCCTATATGTTGATGATCTATTTCTAATAGGAAATGAAAGGATAATAGCCTGGTGTAAGAGGGAGCTAACCTCGAAACTCGATATGAAATACTTAGGCTTTATGCATTACTTCCTAGGATTGGAAGTGTGGCAAAGACAGGGCGAGATATTTCTGGCACAAGGAAAATACACAGTGGATGTACTAAAGAGGTTTGGTATGATGGATTGCAAATCCATGTCTACTCTGATGGTTACCAACCTGAAAAAGTTGCATGATTCTAATACAGGTTCAAATTTGGTTGATCCCACCATGTATAGGCAGCTGATTGGATCATTGATGTACATGATCCACACTAGGCCAGATATATGCTATGCAATGATTTCAATGAGTCAGTTCATGACTGAACCAAGATAGAGACACTGGGTAGAATCAAAGCACATCTTGAGATATCTCAGAGGGACCATTACTTATGGTATGATATATACATCCAATGGTGGTTTATTTTTGCATGGGTATGCAGATGCTGACTGGGTAGGAACCCCAGTGGATCAGAAGAGTACTTCTGGATACTACTTCAGTTTAGGATCCACTATGATCTCTTGGTCAAGCTGAAAGCAGGGATCCATTGCACAGAATACAACAGAGGCTGAGTACATTGCAAAAAGTGATGCTAACAAGGAAGCAGTATGGCTCAGAAAATTGGTTTCTAGGTTGTTTGGTGACAAGATCAAGATGACGGTGGTTCACTGCGATAAACAATGTTGCATAAAATTAATATAGAACCCAATATTTCACGATGGTTCAAAACATATTGACATGAGGTACCACTACATCCAAGACTTGCTCCAGAGAAAAACTGTAAAGTTACAGTACATAGCCACGAGCGAGCAGGTAGCTGATATCCTGATCAAGCCTCTGACCTCGAGATAATTTGTGCAGCTGAGAGGAAAGCTTGGTGTGGCTGAGAATGACTCCTTCGCTGAGAGGGAGTGTTAAATTTGGTAGCATCGACAGTCATTCTCCAATGAGAGGCCATATGGGCCACCCTAAGGCTAGCCAAGGATATTTGGAGAACCAACCAGTCTTGTGAGGTATTGACAAAATCCAGGGGGAACGAACAACCTCTATGAGTAAAAAAATAAGTAAGGATGAATGAGATGCTATGCGAGTCTAATGCAAAAGTCAGGGGGAATGTACAACCTCTATGAGCATACACAGTCTAGTTCAAAATTCAGGGGGAACGTACAACCTTTGTGAGCATAGACAGACTAGTGCAAACATTAGGGGGAACATACAACCTCTGTGAGCCTAGTCAAACCTTGTGAGCCATGAGTAAAATTCAAGGTATCTAGAAAAAGTTAGGTTGAATGTAAAATTCCTATGATCTAGAAACAAATGATATTCCTAACATTGCAAATGATGTAATTGTATTGATCTATTGCATTGGCACGTGTAAACATTATCCACCATGAAGAGAATTTCGAATTGCCTTGTCAAGAGTTGTAACTAAAGTCTTGAGTCTAGTTCTATGTTAGAACTAAAGTGTAATGTTGAGTTGCAACTAAAGTCTTGAGTCTAGTTCTATTTTAGAACTAAAGTGTAATGTTGAGTTGCAACTAAAGTCTTCAGTCTAGTTCTATTTTAGAACTAAAGTGTAATGTTGAGTTGCAACTAAAGTATTAAGTCTAGTTCTAAGTTCGAACTAAAGCATGTTAGTCTCAAGTCTAGTTCTAAGTTTGAACTTAATGTAATGATGAGTTGTAACCAATCTCAAGTCTAGTTCTAAGTTCGAACTAAAGTGTAAAGATGAGTTGTAACCAATCTCAAGTCTAGCTCTAAGCTTGAACTAAAGTGTAAATATGAGTTGTAACCAATCTCAAGTCTAGTTCTAAGTTCGAACTAAAGCATGAAGCTGAGTTATGTTTAATGCATGTAATCAGGTTACTATTTCGAGCTTCCCCTCTTTCCCTCTTCAGCCTATATAAGAAGAGGTTGAACCCTCTCTTCAATACAGTTTTGAAACACAATTTTGAAACAAATTTTTCATATGGAGGTTGAGGGTGAAGTAATAGAGGAACACATCAGTGATAAAGAGGTAGCATATCAAAGGTGTATTTCAGCAAGGTCTTGTAAGTCTTTGTTAGTTCAGATTCATCTTGGCAAGCTCTCTGAGAGAAGTATATTCAAGGTGGAAATTTGTAAGAGATCTTACATTATTAATGAAATAAAGGAATATTGTTTTTTGGGGTTTTTCTCCCTGTACAGGGTTTCGCCAGGGTATATGTGTTGTTGATATGCATTTTTACTTATCTACATAATTATTGCTACTCGATTATGATTTGAAATTGTTGAAGTGTATTAAGCTGGACTCAAAGTATTGAAGAAAATAAAATAAGTAATCTGCATAAGAAATCAAGCTCATAATTTAACAACTACTACATATATGTGGAAACATTGATGCCATACTCCGACATTACGAATAAAATTGGTCATACTGTTGGATTTTACTTGCAAATTTTGTATTTTTTTAAAAAGCCCCAAATTTCATCGACTATGTGACGAAAGCGAATTTATCGTTGGGTAGCTTAGAATAAAGTCCCTTTCATTGGATATTTGATGTAGACCCCCTTCTCTTCAAAGGGATGCATGACCTCCAGGTCAAGGATCTTCAATTCCAAACCGAAATGGCTCTATGAGACCTTAATGGTCTCACTTACAAATTAACACGGGCCCTTTTTGTCCTCTGGTGAATGTTCTATGGCATCCACCTCCTCTTTCTTCGTGCTATTAAACTTAGGTTTTAAGCACAAGCTACTCTCTTGTTATCCTCTTCCCGAATGTGGCCCCGGTCTATGTCCTTGCGTAAACGCATGATTGTGGGTGTGCCCAAGAGTGGTTTGGGTTCAACCTTCTTTTCTTGCTGCAATTTATCTTCAACTGCCACATACCCCTTTTACGATACCGTGGTTTGGATTGTGGCCTGCCCTCGAAATTTTAACGTCCAAGCACTTTGTGGCCCCACAATCAATCATAAACGTCGATATCGCGATCTCGAGTGGATACTCTCGATAAATGATCCAGATCTATTCTCTTATTCTTCCTTCTCCCCAGATCACGCTATCCCAGATCTCTACGATCTGTCATTAAGTTTCCCTTTCAATCGAAAGATGACTCAGATGAACTTTGACTCTCCGGCCTTCGAAATTTCTTATTCAATCCACTCCTTTTTCTACCAGAGTGAATTTTTCTGAAGTGGTAGATCCTCTGCCATGTGTCCTCCTCAATCGATGGCTCTAATCTACTTGAGGAATTCGACACTTTCTACCAAGACCAGATCAACAGTCTTCATCACCCTTCTCGATCAACGAATGAGATTCGCTTCGAGGCTTCGATGCTTTCACCCTCTACTTCCCTCTGGGGTATTTTGTACCCATATTTCTGGATCTAACGCCATGTATCCACCTGAAATCAACTACTTTCATCCACTTCGGAACTTTGACCTTTGGGAGTATCACCCCCTCTATGCTCGCTTGCTCCTGAATCATTTCACCCAGAGTCCACAATATAACGATGTGTGTCCCCCAGCAGATCGATAACTCCCAGCTACTTCGGCTATTTGGGGTTTGGGGATTCCAAATTCTCCTCCTTCACATTCTTTAGGAGTTCCTTCACCTGAAGACTATGATTTTTCGACGCGTTTCCTTCTGGATCTGACGGTCCAGATTCACTTCAGCTATTCGGGCTTCGAAAGTTTCAATTCTCAACCAAAATCCTTGAAGTGAGATTTTTCGGAGTCTTAGATTTGCTAACACGTACTCCCTCTGAAGGCTAATGATCAAGATTTTCTTCAGAGATTTAACTTCTTCCTCGTTCACAATCTTCCAAAGTTGTGGATCTCACACCACCTGTCCCTGCTGATGATGGACGGTTCCTAGTCACTTCAAGACTTCAAAACTTTGGCATTCCACTCTACTCTATGCTTCAAGAAACTTAAATCTCATGTATATTTTCCAGATCCAATGACATGGAAATATCTTTGCTCCCTCCTGGACATATCTTAGCTGGTGATTTGAGAAACCTTCAAAATTATTACTTTCTTTGAATATCTTTCCCGCTATCTCTCTTGACCTTTCTCACCTCCTTCTCCTTTGACTTCTTAAAAAGCCACTTCAACACTTAGTCAAATTTTAGATCTGTGCACCCCTTGCAGCAGATTCTTACACAAGGTTTGGGTTCTTTCAGGTGACTGTGCATGCCTTGTAGCAGTCACTTTGCACTCCTTGCAAAGGGAAAGTTTCATGCTATCTATTTTGATATTTGAAATCAAAACAGACTCCATCAACACATTCCTTGTAGACTCTGTGCAGAATTTGTACAGACTCAATCGAAGAGATACAATTGAAACTTATGAAAACATCTCACAATTTCATATATTCGTAACGAAATTCATTCATTCATGAAAACAACAATAACATGGAATTGAAAACAATAACAACACCATGCATTGGATCAATTCTCCTTGGTTATATCCATCCAAAAGTAAATGGATATAGTTATGATCAAAACAACAACTAAAAATTCAGAAATTTCCTACTAACTCGCAACATCCTCATTTGGGTGTACAAAACCTCTATTTATTTCAGAGGGTTATTAGGCTTCCCCCCCGACTACTCGTCTACTCGAAAAACAAAACCTAATTGCTACCTTAGTTCAGTTACATTCAAGACGAGGAGTGAAAACCCCCATATCACTCGTGATCATTCATCTTCCAAGCATTTGATCTTCTTTCATTTTTCAATCAGCTCCAAAAGATTCACAGTAAACACCAGCGTTTAAGATTCCAAAATGATTCCAAGGTATTGATTTGTCATGCCGCGTGTGCTCTATGACGATGCTCCTACATCATACTTCCCTGGATAAAAATTCTTGGACTCCTATCCATGAGCTCCTACACTGACTTCCCATGTTTCTGGATATCAACTTCATTTTCCCAACTGGCATCTTCTATTGGGTGTCCCTTCCAGTTGACCAAATATTCAAAATAGGTCTTCCTCCTAGTCTTTTTTCCAATCCTCTGATCAACGATCTTCTCCATCTATGGTTTTTCTTCTATAGGCATTTGTTTCTCCCACTGAATCTTCTCTTGATATTTTTATCCCTCTGTGTCATCTCCCTTGTAAGGGTACATGCCTGAAATGTTAAATATGGGTGATATGCCCACATCATCTGGCAGCTCAATCTCATAGGCATTTGCACCAAACTTTCTTAAGATCTTACATGGGCCTATCTTCTTCATCTTTAACTTGTTATATGTCCCCCTAGGGAACCTTTCTTTCTTGAGATGTGCCAAAACCTCATATCCTACTTCAAATTGAAGTTCCCTAAGATGTTGATAAACTCTGTGCTTGTACTCTTGGCTATATCTATACAACTATCCTTTGATCTGGTTATGGAGCTTTTGCATTTCTGTATCAAAATCTTCTGCTCCAGCGCTTCTGATCTCACTTTTCTCCAAGTCTCTCAACTCAGATACTCCCCTTGGTTGCATTCCATGCAATATTTGGAATGGGATCTTTCCAGTGCTCCCGTTTGGTGAGTCATTGTATGCAAATTCTTCTTGTGGAAGAATCTGGTCCCACTGATTATGATTCTCAGTGACCAGACTACTTAAAAAGTTTCCCAAACTTTTGTTTACCACCTTAGTCTATCCATATGTATGAGGGTGATAAGTTGAGTTGAAGGGAAAATCTATCCCCAAATTATTTCACAGTGTTCTCTAGAAATGACCAAAACATTTAGTGTCTCTGTCTGAGACAATGCTCCTGGGTAATCCATGAAGTCTCACAACTTCCTTGAAAACAAATTTGCAACATGTTTCTCATCACTAGTCTTCTGGCATGGGATAAAGTATCCCATATTTTAAAATCTATCCACCACCAAAAATATGGAATCACATCCTCTTTGCGTTATTGGAAGTCCCAACAAAAAATCCATGCTTATTGCATCCCAAGGCCTCTATGGTATTGGCAATGGTTGATACAATCCAGTGTTCTGTCTTTTACCCTTTGCATGTTGGCAGATTCTACACCTGTTCACAAATTTTATCACTTATGTTCTCATACCTGGCCAATAGTATGAACTGGTCAACTATGCAAATGTTTAATCATAGCCGAAATGTCCATCCAATCCTCCATTATTATTTTCCTTCAAAAGGTTATCACTCATTGAGAATTTTGGTATGCACAACTAATTTCCCTTGAACAACAATCCCTCTTGAATCATATACGTTTTCCACTGACTCCTGTCTCTCAGCACAATATTTTCACATGCTTCGTATGCTTCCTTGAAATATGGATCATCAAAATACATATCCTTCAGGTGTTCAAACCCCAAGGTCTTCACCTGAAACTCCTACAGAATCAAACATCTCCTGCTTAATGCATCATCAACTTTGTTAGCATTTCCAACAATATGTTTTATAAAAAAAGTAAAATTCTTCATAAACTCAATCCACTTTGCATGCCTCTGATTCAATTTTTCCTGTTTAGTTATAAATTGTAAATCTTGGTTGTCGCTATACAAGACAAATTCCGATGGAACAAGGTAGTGCCTCCATTTCTTCAGTGATTGAATTATGGCATAAAACTCCTTATCATATGTGGAGTATTTTCTCTTAGTCTCATTCATCATATTGAATCTCCTTCTATATATTGAAGATCCTTCAATATATTAAAGCTCCTCTTGGCCTCTTCTGTCCATTTAAAAGAGTTGTGCCTCTTCTTCACTATATCTATCATTGGTGCACAAGTCCCACTAAAATTTATGATGAACTTCCTATAGAAACTTTCTAATCCATGGAAGCTTCTTACCTCAAACATACTCCTTGGTGATGGCCATTCTTTGATTGATTTCACCTTCTCTGGATCCATATTCAGTTCATTTGAAGAGATCACAAAACCCAAGCAAATGAGCTCTGTCTTCATAAAAGAGGACTTCTTCAGTTTTATAAACAACTTCTCCTATTGTAGTCTCCTCATCACTAGTGTCAGGTGTCTCAAATGCTCCTCTTTAGTCCTGCTAAAGACCAGTATATCATCCATATATACAACCAAAAACTTGCCAATGAAATATTTCAGTATTTTATTCATCAACCTCATAAATGTTCTCAGGGAATTTGTTAATCCAAATGGAATAACAAGTCACTCATACAAACCTTCATTTGTCTTAAAGGATGTCTTCCACTCATCACATTGTCTCATTCTTATCTGGTTATATCCTCTTTTAAAATCTATCTTAGAAACTAAATTCACTCCACTTAAACAGTCCATTAAATGATCCATTCCTGGCAAAGGGAATCTATACCTGATGGTGATATTTTTAATGGCTCTTGAGTCTATAGAAATTCTCCATCCTCCATCCTTATTTGGAATCAATACAGTTGGCACTACACATGGACTCAAGATCTCTCTGACCAAACCCTTGTCTAACAATTCCTAGCCTTGGTTCCTTACCTCCTCATTCTCTTAGGGTGTCAATCTATATGTTACGTTGTTTGGCAGACTTGCTCCTAGTATCAAATCAATATGATGGTTGATACTTATGATGGGTGGAAATGAGTTAGGAAGCTCATCCACCACTATTTCAAAAACAATTATCCAACAATTCCTGAACTTCTTCAGGTAAATCATCCATTGAAGTACTTGTAAGGATAACTGTGGGTTTCCTCATCACAACAAACTGCATCTCCTATTCTCTCTTAACTTATTTCAAGAGTTCCTTCCCTCTCATGAGAAGTATGCTTGTTTTGGATTCCTCTTTCTCTTTCTTCTCTTCTATTGGAAGCAACATGTGTGTCCTACCATTCTTCTCCATCATGTATGTATTCTTCCTCCCATCATGAATGACATTCCTGTCAAACTACCATAGTATTCCCAACAAGATATGACATACATCCATGGGAATTACATCACATAGAACTTCATCTCTATATCCTCCTATCTTAAATTTAACAAGATATTGTTTAGTAACCATTACCTGGTGTCCTTTTTGCAACCATGAGACTTTGTATGGCTTCGGATGTGCAGTTGTCTCCAGCTCCAATTTATCCACCATATCTATGGATACTAAGTTATCAGTTCTCCCACTATCAATTATCACCTTGCATACTCTCTCTTTAGTCTTGCAAGATGTCCTGAATAGGGTATTCCTCTTCACTGCCTTTTCAACTTCTGCTTCTGGTTTTAAGAGAACCTTTCTCAACATCAGGGATGTTCCATCCTCTAATCCTTATGCTTCAACATTCCTCCTATGTGCTTCCGAAATGTGAGCTTCACCTCCTCCTTCTTTAATTTTATCGAGACATTCCCAAGACATTTTCCATGTCTTTCCATAGGCATAGAACCTTACTTCTCCTCCTCTACTTCTTCCTCTTCCTCTAGAATAACTTCTTCCACCACCCTGTCTTCCTTGGGAACTTCCTCCTTTTTATGAGTGTCTGAGCGGTTTCTCAGTCTCGTCTTTGGATTTATGTGACTTGTCATGGGAAACTCACTTGCCTCTATTTTGGGTCGGGCTCCTAGGTCTTCCTCATTGAATTTTCTTTCTGGAAAACTTCTCCTATGCCTTCAGTGCAAACTAATAAGCATCCTCCATTGTCCTCACTGACATCATTCTAATCTCATCCGAGATTTCATAGCTCGGTCAATTTATATACCTGAAAAATGTTTATTCATATTTCTCTCTTTGTCCAGTTCTGATGTTCAACTTGTAGAACTCCTCTGTGTACTCTTTAGCTGTCATACCATTCTGTCTCAGGTTTTGCAACTTCCTGAATAGATTGATCTGATAATATTTGGGCATGAATTTGGACTTCATCTTGGCTACCATTCTATCTCAATTCTTTATCTTATGTTTTCCCTGGATTCTCCTCTTAGCCTACAGTTCATCCCACCACAGTGTTGCATGTCCTTTTAAATTGGTGAAAAAATGTCTCACCCTTTTCTCCTCATCGACATCTTCACAGTTGAAATATTTGTCCATGGATATTATCCAATCCAACAGTTTTTCAACATCCAAATTTCCTTCATACATTGGGATCTCTATCTTGGATCTAGCTCCCAATCTAACAATTTCTCTTAGCAAGTTTTCTTTGAAAACATTTTCCCTTGCAACTTCTTTGACTTCTACTTCCCCACTCTCTGCATTGTTGATGTCTCCAGAATTAGGTGCCCTCCTCTCTGATTCCTCCATTGCTTCTAGTCTTGTACGAAGATCTCATATTTGTCTTTCTAAAACATGATTGGCTAAAGGTGGCTCCACTCGTAACCATGGTGGAATTGTGCTGACTGTCTCTCTCACATAGAGTACACCTTTGAGCTTCTTTGTCTCCTCTCCATTTCCTGTTGTCTGCAAGAAAAAAATAATCTCTGATACCACTTGATGCAGAACCCGTTCTCTCCCAAGGGTTGTGCGGCCTCCCGGTCAAGGATATTCAATTCTGAACTGAATTGTCTCTTTCAGACCTTAATGGTCTCACTTACAAATTAACATGGGCCCTTTTAATCCTCTAGTGTAGGTTCTATGGCAACTGTGACCTCTTTCTTCATGCTACTGAACTCGCAGGTTTCAGGTGCAAGCTCCTCTCCCGTTAGTCACTTCCCGCATGTGGCCTCGAGCTATTCCCTTGCATAAACACACGATTGTGGGTGCGCCCAAGAGTGGTTTGGGGTCAACCTGCGTTTGTCCCCACAATTTACCTTCATCTACAACATACCCCTTTTTTGATACTGTGGTTCCAATTGCGGCCTGCCCTAGAAATTTTAACGTCCGAGCACATTTTGGCCCTGCAATCAAGCGTGCCCATCGATCTAGCGATATTGGGTGGATCCTCTCGATCAACGGTCGACATATGTTTTCTTATTCTTCATTATCCACGGAGCATGCTATCCCATATCTCCACGATATGTTAACACATGTCCCTTTCAATCAAAGAATGAATTAGATGAACTCTGACTCTTCGACATTTAGGATTTCTTGTTCAATCCACTGCTTTTTCTCCTAGAGTGACTTTCTCCAAAGTGGTGGATCCTCTGCCACATGTCCTCTTCAATCAATGGCTCTAATAATCTTTGGGACTTCGACACTTTCTACCAAGACTAGATCAACGGTATTCGTCACCCTTCTCGATCAAGGATCGAGATTCTCTTTGGGGCTTCAGTGCTTTCACCCTCTGCTTCCCGCTAGGGTATTTTGTACATAGATTTCTGGATCTAATTCCAAACATCCTCCTCAAATCAACGACTTTCGCCCACTTCAGGACTTCATCCTTCGGGAGTCTCACCCCCTCTATGCTCGCTTTCTCCTGGAGCATTTCACTCGAAGTCCACGATATAATGACGCGTGTCCTCCTGTAGATTGATGAATCCCAGCTAATTCGGCTATTCGGGGTTCGACAATTCCAAATTCTCCTCCACATTCTTCCAGAGTGCCTTCACTTGGAGATTACGATTTTTCGATGCATGTCCTTCTCGATCTGACGGTCTAGATTCACTTTGGCTATTTAGGCTTTGGGAGTTTCAATTCTCAACTGAAATCCTTGAAGAGATATTTTCCAAAGTCTTAGATTTGCTGACACGTACTCCCCATGATGACTAACGATCAGGATTTACTTCGGTGATTTCACTTCTTCATCATCCACAATATTCTAAAGTTGTGGATCTCATGCCACCTGTCCCTCTTGACGATGGATGGTTCCTAGTCACTTTGGGACTTCAAAACTTTGGTAGTGCTCTCTACTCTGTGCTTCAATAAACTTAAATATCATGCATCTTGGCCAGATCCAACGATCTGGAATGCTCTCTGCTCCCTTCTGGATCAATCTTAGCCATTGATTCAGGAAACCTTAGCCAATGATTCAAGAAACCTTCAAAATTCTTACTTTCCTTGAATATCTTTCCCGCTATATCTCCTGATCTTTCTCTCCTCCTGATCCTTTGACTTGTTAAAGAGCCACTTCAAAACATAGTCGAATTTTGGATCTGTGCACTCCTTGCAACAGATTCTTATGCAAGGTTTGGGTTCTTGCAGGCAACTATGCATGCCTTGCAGTAATCACTTTTCAATCCTTACAAAGGGAAAGTTTTGTGTTATCTCTTATGAGCTTCAGAATCGAAACAGACTTTGTCAACGCACTCCTTATGGACAGTGTGCACACCTTGCACAGAATCAATCAAAGATATACAATTGAAACTTATGAAAACATATCACAATTTCATATATTCATAACGAAATTCATTCATTCTTGAAAAAAACAATATCAGGCAATTCAAACAATAACAACACCATGAATTGGATCAATTCTCCTTAGTTATATCCATTCAAAAGTAAATGGCTACAGTTATGATCAAAACAACAACTAAAAATTCAGAAATTTCCTACTAACTTGCATCAGCCTCATTTGGGCGTACAAAACCTTTATTTATCTCAGAGGGTTCTTAGGGTTCCCCCCGACTACTCGTCTAATCGAAAAAAAAAACCTAAATTCTACCTTAGTTCATCTACATTCAATACTAGGAATGAAAACTCCTAGATCACTCGTGATCATTCATCTTACAAGCATTTGTTGTTCTTCCATTTTTCAATCAACTTCAGAAGATTCGTAGTAAACGCCAACATTTAAGATTCTGAAATGATTCCAAGGCGTTGAGTTGTCCTGCCACACGTGCTCGCTGACGATGGTCCTGCATCATACTCCCCTAGAAAAAAATTCATGGACTCCTGTCCATCATATCCTGCACCGACTTCGCATGTTTCTAGATATCAGCTTCATTTTCCCAACTGGCATCCTCTATTGGGTTTCCCTTCCACTTGACCAAATATTCAAAATAGGTCTTCCTCCTGGTCTTTTTTCCAATCCTCTGATCAACGATCTTCTCCATTTGTGGTTTTTATTCTATAGGTATTTGTTTCTCCCACTGAATCTTCTCTTGATATTCTTATCCCTCTGTTTCATCTTCCCTATAAGGGTGCATGTCTGAAATGTTAAATATGGGTGATATGCCTGCATCATCTGACAACTCAATCTCATAGGCGTTTGCATCAAAATTTCTTAAGATATTACATGGGCCTATGTTCTTCATCTTTAAATTGTTATATGTTCCACTAGGGAACCTTTCTTTCCTGATATGTGCCAAAACCTCATCTCCTAATTCAAATTGAAGTTCCCTACGATGTTGATCATCTATGTGCTTGTACTCTTGGCTAGATCTATGCAACTATCCTCTAATCCAATTATGGATATTCTGCATTTCTGCAGCAAAATCTTCTTCTCCAGCGCTTCTGATGTCACTCTGTTCCAAGTCTCTCAACTCAGATACTCCTCTTGGTTGTGTTATCCATGATTTTTAGGGATAACCAGGAGATCATGTCTCAAGGCCCAAAGGACCTAGACATGGAGTATTGAGAGCAGGATTGACCTGAGCATGGCCCTAGAAGGCCCATCTTTCTCTTCTCTCATCACACTTGTCTTGTCAGAAGCAACAACATCCATCACCATTGGCTTGGTCTTGTATCGGAGAAGGCTCTTGCTCCATGAGGTAATTGGTTCAGGTATCATGGTATGTGTCACTTTTGATCATTATAACCTTTGGATGTATGCACCTGATTCCTTTTATCTCTAACAACTGCTTAGATTTTAAATTAGCCCACTTGACCATGCTTGGGGAGATTGATTGGGTACCCTAGTGACCCTATACCCATAGGTTTTGGTTTGCCTTTGGGGGATTACTGAAGAGCCATTGTCCACTCCCTACATACTATCATATTTTCACGTTATCTCTCGCTCATCTATCCAATTCCCCTCTTCTAGGAATTAGGATGACATGTTTGTAGGGTTGCACATTATCTCGTGGGAAGAAGGGGCTCAAGGCCCAGAAGGTAAAAGCAGCTTGTAAAAGATAAAAGCCTAAAATTGAAACCTCGAGATGCTTTCACCCAGGGATCCCCGAGAAGGCAATAAAAATCCTCTCAGTAAGAACAAGAGGGACCTAAGACAACCTATTATGTTCATGGGTACCTAATACAATAACATTTCCATCATCTGGTTACCATGCCAGGGAAATGAACTTTGGTTGCATGGCCAAGGGAAAGGGGGTCTCATCACGAGCCAAATTTATCATCTCTGTGAAAGTACTTGTGGGTAACACTATCAACTCTAGTCACCATGCCAAGGTAGTGTCCTCCGATTAGTCCTTGGGTAAAAAGAATGAAAAGAAAAAAAATCAATAAAGAAAGGAATAAAAGGAAAAAGAGGGCTTGGAAAAAACTTGCATCCATGATAGGTATAGCTCGCCTTCTACAAAGGCACCCACAAGTAAAACCATGCATCCCTAGCTCTCACTCTACCCTATGTTTGAACATCCCTTTGCCACACCGCATCATTTGCATGGCTTGAATCAAAACCCTTGGGAAACTTTCCTTTTCTTATGGATACTAGCCCAATAGGTTGTCTTTCTCACTTTCCTCATATTTGTATTGTAGGATTTTGTAATGTCTTAGAGCTATTGAATGACATATTAGGGTTTTCATGCATATGTTTGATAATAGTAATGATGAGATGTGATTGACATTGCTATGATCCGTATGACTAATGAGCCCATGGAGGGCGTATTTTTTGATGTGCAGGACCATCCCTGACGGACAGGTACCATTTGGACCGGTACACATGGGGAGATGATTAGTTCAGACCTCCATATGGCTAAAGAGCCAATTAGATGGTTGTTGAGACTCCATCAGAAGGGCAGAGACAGGACAGTGTTTGATCGAGGTTTTGCACCAGAGAAGAAGAGGACGTTTCACCATAGGCACTTTATGAGAGACCAACCTAGGGGGAATGACCCCTTTTTAGTGGAACGTTGGCCTTGGAAGGATCAGAGCGTCTCCACCCTTACCATGATGTCATCCAGCCTCATGTTTATTCTTGGAGGCAGACTGGGCAGTAGTGGCACGTGTGGCATGTTGGAGAAGCCCCTGGGGGCTAACGTTTTTCTCCTGGATGTCTCATTTGCCCTAAAAGGGGCTTGAGCCTCCCTTGAAGGGTATTTTACCTATATTACAACTCATTTAGGGTTTTAATTTGAAAATTTAATGTAAAAACAATATGATTTTGGTTTATAGCCTTGTCGGCTAATTTTTATGACCTAAAATTAATTAAGGTCATTGATACACTATATATTGAGGAGTTTTATCCTCATTTTGACAGGACTCATCACTCACTCTCATAGTGAGGTATGATTTTTTCACCCTATTGTGGTTATTGGCTATTTTGAGGAAGGAACACTTGTTTGGAGAAGAGATTTTTGGAAAATTTTGTTGTTTTCCTTGAAGGAAGGTTTACAACTAGTGTTTGCATGCTACATTCATGGTGATTTGTAAGTATTTATCTGCAAAACTTCTTGATTGAATGGTTGTAGTTTAATTTCTTGCAATTGTTTATAAAAATTGTTGAATCAAAACCTTAGGGGACAAACACACAAGTAGGTCATTGTCTCATGTCCCATGATAGAAAAACCGTTTAGCCATTGAAGGAAAAGAAGAGAGCCTAGCCATTGCTACACTCTCTCTTTCTTCTTCCCTTAAAGCTAGCTGTACTCTTAGACTTCAAGAGAAAGAGGACATCCCAGGCCTAGGTTATCTACACCTAGGGCGGTTTTTCTTTTAGGGTTTGATGAAAGAGACTTGCCTTTGCAACACTCTCCCTCTTTAAACTCTCTTGTCTTGATATTTACTTGTCTTTGAGCTAGCTGATTGCCGGAAAGGAGGAGAGAGCCCGAGGCCTTACTTAAGCAACATCGGAGTGAGCCTCTCTCCCCTAGGGTTCTGTCTTTAAGGCCCTGCCATTGCAACACCTTGAAACCTTTGTCTCTTGTCCTTTGAATCTCTTCCCCTTCGACCTATGTGTCCTTCATCTTTTGACTCCATATCCCTAGGCACTAATCCTTGACCTCCAACGTTGAAGTGAAAGTGACAAACAAACTCTCAAACTTTTATAAACCGAAACCCTAACTAACAAACTAACCCTAATAAGGCTGACATCATTCTTGGTTATTCCATCTTGACACAAACAAATTGTCTTTATAAGAAATTAGATGGTGTTTTGAAGCATTTATTGATTAAGAGACTGATTGAATACATTGTTTGCTGCATCATCTCAATATTTATTGATGAATTGATATTGTTCCATTGCTATTTTTGATAGACATTGATTTCGTCAATATCTGTTGTATAATTGCTAATATATTGATATCAGATAGTTGTATGAAGTGCTAACCCTTTGAATTATAACCTGCATATATTGTTCTGTTGTTGCTTTGTTCTGGGCATGTGTTCTCATCTGGGATTATACTTCATTATTGGCTGATTAAGTTGTACTATCTGATATTGGTGGTAACCTGTGAGGAGGAACTTCTACTTTGACCTTTATACCTTTGCCTCTTCAAAACCCCAGGTTATCGGGGACCTCTCCCCTGGGGTAACCTCCCTGAATAGAAAGAGCCTCCCCATTGTGGTGACATTGGGTGGGGTAGGATCCTGTTATGCCAATTTGGCCTTTATCATCCAACCTTTTGACTTAGCTACAAACTGTGTGATAACATTTTGGCACCGTTGCTAGGGAAAACTGAGTCAATTCTCCTCAAATGAAAAATATTCTTGGTAAGCCTTGCCTCAGAGCCTCTTCTTACAGGCTTACTTGGTGACTCCACTAGGGTGTTTTCCCTTATCCTTTGATAGTTTTAGGCAAATTATCTGGTGTTTCCACTAATATTTATCAGTGTGCCACCTTACAATCTGTGATATTTCGAAATTATGTGATCATGGCACACTGGGAACAAATGTATCTGAGTATTGATTTCATAAGTCTTCAAGGATACCCAAATTTATTTGATACAAAATGGCTAAACAACTCTCCAACGTTTTTGGGCCTCACAAATCCTCACATCGTAAATGTTTTGGAGAATTTAAGCGAGATAAAGTTGGGAGGAGAGGATGCTCTTATATAGTTATTCATACTCACTCTGCCATCTTACTTGCAAGATCAGTTTAAGAGTTGTTGCAAAGACATGGGTATATCATATTTCATACACCTCATCAGTAGGTTCATTGACCTTACCAAACCATACTGCCAAACGTATGAAGATGCCCTTCATGATATCACAATAGCCTTGGAACATGGGGGATTCACTACTAATATTGTGGCAGATCTCATAAATGCATATCATGTTCAACATCAAGAATCCTCTGATGTGAAAGAAGATATTTATGAAGACCATTATCAACCCCTTGAAGAGGAGCAACATCTCTCCCATAGTCCAATAGAATACAATGAAGATGTAACTAGAAATGCAGATTATGAGGATGAAGCACCAGTAACTTCTCCTCCATCCGAAAAAGCTCTCCAAGATCCTTTTCCATCTACAAAAAATGAAGAGAATGAGGTAAGTTATTTTCCTCTCAAAATTTTTGATGATACCTTATTCTATGACTCAAACAGTGAAGAAAAAATGGAGCCCTCGGACAAACTAGAGGATGTAGAGGCAAGTCTTCCACTTGATGAAGACACCCAAGTAATTGAATCTCCTACACAGGAAGAAGCAAGCAAGGTGAGTTACTTCCCTTTCTAAATTTCTAATGAGCCCCTATTTTATGATATGGAAAGTGAAGAAGTTCTGGATGTTTTAACCTCTTCATGTTATGATAAAGACAATGACTTTGTTGATAATTTTGATGAATTCATGCATGTCAGGAAATGTGGATGGGATATGATTAGATATGATGGCAATACCATGTATGACATTGATGGTCCCTTCCAGAGTTTGCCTTTGCATTTATCACATGAATTTACCAATAATTTTGACATTTGGCAACAAGGACCTGACCTCATTCAGACACCCAGGGATGACCTAATGCTATGCTCTCCGATTAAATTTCTGTCATACCTTGAGGAATTTGATGATTATCCATATGAGCATTTAGACTTATCCTATGATGAAAGTTATCACCCAACGTTATGCTCATATATTGATAAAAATGAGGAAGTTACTTCCCTAAAGAAGGATACTTGTGATAAGATTTTCCACCCCCCGTTAATCACTTCACCTCCCTATCTCACTGAAGGTGTGGTTTGGAATCATGTCCCTTGTCCCAAGTCTCCTGTAAGGGAAAACCTCATTCTGGATTTTAGGGGAAAATTGAGTGCCTCAAGAAGAAGCCTGTCATCACATTTTTCCAGCCTCCCCTTTAGAAATGGCCAGTCATCCTTTTAGCTTTTGCTAATCCCTACTTAGGCCTCAAATTGTGAGGAAGTCCAAGGTAGCCAACATTCAGATTCCTCGAGTCAGTCTCCTAAACCTTTGGCTTTTCACAATCCATTCCTGAGATGGATTGAGCACTCCCCTGAGAGTATGTATTGGGATCACTTTTTCCCTCCCACCCACCTCCATGAGTTAGACTTTTCGATTCCCGATGATCTGATGCATATTCTAACCCATGTTATTTTTGTTCTTGACTTATATCTATTTTGGTTTATGATGAAGCACAAAGGTAGGTACCATGGGACATTGCTGGATTGGCTTCACTGGTTGTTTGACTACACCAACATCCAGCCAATAGGTAAGCACAGGTAAGTACTTCACTTTATATTCGCATTTATGATTGTTTTACTTTCAATCTATATATATATATATATATATATGTATGTATGTATGTATGTATGTATGTATGTATGTATGTATGTATGTATGTATGTATGTTGGGGTGGAATTACCACCCCATTTTATTACTAATTCCCCTATCAAGTTGAGCATGTCTGTAGGTTATGAAAGATATGCTGAGGTTCTCATGTGCTCTACGGTGAGCACATGTCCCCGAGTTGGAGATAGATGTTATCCTTGATTTTTAGGGATAACCAGGAGATCATGTCTTGAGGCCCACATGACCTAGACATGGAGTATCGAGAGCAGGATTGACCTGAGCATGGCCTTGGAGGACCCATCTCTCTCTTCTCTCATCAAGCTTCTCTTGTTAGTAGCAACAACATCCATCACCATCGGCTTGGTCTTGTATCGGAGAAGGCTCTTGCTCCAGGAGGTAATTGGTCCAGGTATCATGGTATGTGTCACTTTTGATCATTATAACCTTTGGATGTATGCATCTAATTCCTTTTATCTCTGACAACTACTTGGATCTTACATTAGCCCACTTGACCATGATTGGGGATATTGACTGGGTACCCTAGTGAGCCTGTACCCATAGGTTTTGGTTTGCCACTGGGTAATTTCTGAAGAGCCATCGTCCACTCCCTACATACTATCATCTTTTCACCTTATCTCTCGCTCATCTATCCCATTCCCCTCGTATGGGAATTAGGATGACCTGTTTGTAGGGTTTCACCTTATCTCGTGGGAAGAAGGGTCTAAAGGACCAGAAGGTAAAAGAAGCTGGTAAAAGATAAAATCCTTAAATTGAAACCTCGATATGCTTTCGCCCAGGGATCCCCAAGAAGGCAATAAAAAGACTCTTAGTAAGAACAAGAGGGACCTGAGAAAAATAAACAAACAAGACCTAATTAAGAGGATAGGGGATCTCATCACGAGCCAACCTATTATGTTCATGGGTACGTAACAACATGACATTGCCATCATCTAGTTACCACACCAGGGAAATGACCTTTGGTTGCATGGCCAAGAGAAAGGGGGTCTCATCATGAGCCAGCCTTATCATCTCTTTGAAAGTACTTGTGGGTAACACTGTCAGCTTTGGTCACCACACCAAGGCAGTGTCCTCTGATTAGTCCTTGGGTAAAAAGAATGAAAAGAACAAAAAAAAATAAAGAAAATAATAAAATGCAAAAGGGGGCTTGGAAAAAACTTGCATCCATGACAGGTACAACTTGCCTTCTACAAAAGCACCCATAGGTAAAACCATGCATCCCTGGATCTCACTCTACCCTATGTCTGGACATCCCTTTGCCACACTGCATCATTTACATGGCTTGAATCAAAACCCTTGGGAAACTTTCCTTTTCTTATGGATACTAGCCTAATAGGTTGTCTTGCTCACTTTCCTCAGATTTGTATTGTAGGATTTTGTAATGTCTTAGATCTATTGAATGAAATATCAGGGTTTTCATGCATATGTTTGATAATATTAATGATGAGATGTGATTGACATTTCTATGATCCTTGTGACTAATGAGCCCATGGAGGGAGTAGTTTTTGATGTGTAGGACCATGCCCGATGGACAGGTATCATTTGGATCGGTACACATGGGGAGATGATTAGTTCTGACCTCCATAGGGCTGAAGAGCCTATCAAATGGTTGTTGAGACCCCATCATACGGGTAGAGACATGAGAGTGTTTGGCCGAGGTTTTTCACTTGAGAAGAAGAGGATGTTTCACCACAGCCACTTTGGCAAAGCCCGACCTAGGGGGAATGACCCCTTTTTAGTGGAACGTTGGCCTTGGAAGGATCAAAGCATCCCCATCCTTACCATGATGTCATCCAGCTTCATGGTCATTCTTGGAGGTAGACTGGGAAGCAGTGGCATGTGTGGCATGTTGGAGAAGCCCCTAGGGGGCTAACGTTTTTCTCCTGGATGTCTCATCTTCCCTAAAAGGGGCTCACGCCTCCCTTGAAGGGTATTTTACCTTTATTACAACTCATTTAGGGTTTTAATTTGACAATTTAATGTAAAAACAATATGATTTTGGTTTATAGCTTTGTCGACTAATGTTTATGACCTAAAATTAATTAAGGTCATTGATACACTAATATTGAGGAGTTTTATCCTCATTTTGACAGGACTCATCACTCACTCTCATAGTGAGGTATGGTTTTTGCACCCTATTGGGGTTATTGGCTATTTTGAGGAAGGAACACTTGTTTGGAGAAGAGATTTTTGGCAAATTTTGGTGTTTTCCTTGAAGGAAGGTTTACAACTAGTGTTTGCATGCTACGTTCATGGTGATTTGTAAGTATTTATCTGCAAAACTTCTTGATTGAATGGTTGTAGTTTAATTTCTTGCATTTGTTTATAAATATTGTTGAATCAAAACCTTAGGGGACAAACACACAAGTAGGTCATTGTCTCATGTCCCATGATAGAAAAACTGTTTAGCCATTGAAGAAAAAGAAGAGAGCCTAGCCATTGCTACACTCTCTCTTTCTTATTCCATTAAAGATATCCATACTCTTAGACTTCAAGAGAAAGAGGACGTCCCAGGCCTAGGTTATCTACACCTAGGGTCATTTTTCTTTTAGGGTTTGATGAAAGAGCCTTGCCTTTGCAACACTATCCCTCTTTAAACTCTCTTGTCTTGATCTTTACTTGTCTTTGAGCTAGCTGATTGTCGAGAAGGAGGAGAGAGCACGAGGCCTTGCTTAAGCAACACCAGAGTTAGCCTCTCTCCCCTAGGGTTCTGTCTTTAAGGCCCTGCCATTGCAACACCTTGAAACCTTTCCCTCTTGTCCTTTGAATCTCTTCCCCTTCAACCTGTGCATCCTTCATCTTTTGACTCCATAACCCTAGGCACTGATCCTTGACCTCCAACCTTGAAGTGAAAGTGAGAAACAAACTCTCAAACTTTTATAAACTGAAACCCTGACTAACAAACTAACCCTAATAAGGCTAATGTCATTCTTGGTTATTCCATCTTGATGCAACAAATTTGTATTTATAAGAAATTAGATGGTGTTTTGAATCATTTATTGAGTAAGAGACTGATTGAATACATTATTTGCTGCATCATCTCAATATTTATGGATGAATTGATATTGTTCCATTGCTATTTTTGATAGACATTGATTTCATCAATATCTGTTGTATAATTGAAAATATATTGATATCAGATAGTTGTATGAAGTGATAACCCTTTGAATTATAGCCTGCATATATTGTTCTGTTGTTTCTTTGTTCTCGGTAGGTGTTCTCATCTGGGACTATACTTCATTATTGGTTGATTAAGACGTACTATCTGATATTGGTGGTAACCTGTGACGAGGAACTTCCACTTTGGCCTTTATACCTTTGCCTCTTCAAAACCCCAGGTTACCGGGGACGTCTCCCCTAGGATAACCTCCCTGAATAGAAAGAGCCTCCCCATTGTGGTGACATTGGGTGGGGTAGGCTCCTGTTACGCCAGTTTGGCCTTTATCATCCAACCTTTTGACCTAGCTACAAACCATGCGATAACAGGTTGCATTCCATACAATATTTGGAATGGTATCTTTCTCGTGGTCCTTTTTGGTGAGTCATTGTATGCAAATTATTCTTGTGGAAGAATCTGATCCCACTGATTATGATGCTCAGTGACCATAATCATCAATAAGTTTCCCAAACTTTTGTTTACCACCTTAGTATATCCATCTGTTTGAGGGTGATAAGTTGAGCTAAAGGACAAATCTGTCCCCAACTTCTTCCACAGTGTTCCCTAGAAATGAAAAACAAATTTAGTGTCTTTGTCTGAGACAATTCCTCTAGGTAGTCCATGAAGTCTCAAAAATTCCACGAAAAAAAATTTGCAACATGTGTCGCATCACTAGTATTCTAGCATGGGATAAAGTGTGCCATATTTTAAAATCTATCCACCACCAAAAATACGGAATCATATCCTCTTTGCGTTCTTGGGAGTCCAAACACAAAATCCATGCTTATTGCATCCCAAGGACTCTCTAGTATTGGCAATGGTTGATACAATCTAGTGTTCTGTCTTTTACCCTTTGCATGTTGGCAAATTCTACATCTGTTCACAAATTTTATCACTTTTGTTCTCATACCTGGCCAATAGTATGAACTGCTCAACTGTGAAAATGTTTTATTATGGCCGAAATGTCCATCCAATCCTCCACTATGATTTTCCTTCAAAAGGTTATCCCTCATTGAGCATTTTGGAATGCACAACTGATTTCCCTTGAACAACAATCTCTCTTGAATCATATACTCTATCCACTGGCTCCTGTCTCTCAACACAGGATTTGCACATGCTTTGTATGCTTCCTTGAAATATGGATCATCAAAATACATATCCTTCAGGTGTTCAAACCCCAAGGTCTTCACCTGAAACTCCTGCAGAATCAAACATATCCTTCTTAATCAATCAACAATTGTTTTAGCATTCCCAACAATATGTTTTATGAAAAAAGTAAAATTCTGCATAAACTCAATCCACTTTCCATGCCTTTGATTCAATTTTTCCTGTCTGGTTATGAATGTTAAAGCTTGGTTGTCGCTATACAAGAAAAATTCATGTGGAACAAGGTAGTGCTTCCATTTATTTAGGGCTTGAATTATGGCATAAAACTCCGTATCATATGTGGAGTATTTTCTCTTAGTGTCATTTATCTTCTCACTGAAATAGAAACAAGTCTATTATCCTGGCTCAAAACTGCTCCAATTGCAACTCCATTTGCATCACATATCACTTGAAATGTCTTTCCAAAATTTTGTAAGACCATAATTGGTCATTCTGTTATTTTCTCCTTCAGTATATTGAATCTCCTCTCGGCCTCCTCTATCCATTTAAAAGACTTGTGCCTCTTCTTCACTATATCCTTCATTGGAGCACAAATCCCACTAAAATATCTAATGAAATTCCTATATAAATTTCTAATCCATGGAAGCTTCTTACCTCAAACATACTCCTTGGCGATGGCCATTATTTGATTTCTTTCACCTTCTCTGGATCCATGTTCAGTTCATTTGAAGAGATCACAAAACCCAATTAAATGAACTTTGTTTTTATAAAAGAGAACTACTTCAGGTTT
This sequence comes from Picea engelmannii, assembly GCA_009831015.1. Lineage (NCBI taxonomy): Eukaryota > Viridiplantae > Streptophyta > Pinopsida > Pinales > Pinaceae > Picea > Picea engelmannii. The sequence continues at coordinate 730,921 of ML779002.1, read as the reverse complement.
ATCAACAACTTCTCTTGTTGTAGTCTCCTCATCACTAGTGTCAAGTGTCTCAAATGTTCCTCTTTAGTCCTGCTAAATACCAATATATCATCCATATATATAACCACAAACTTGCAAATAAAATCTTTCAGTATTTCATTCATCAACCTCATAAAATTACTAGGGGCATTTGTTAAGACAAATGGCATAAAAAGACACTCGTACAAACCTTCATTTGTCTTAAAGTTTTTCTTCCACTCATCACCTTCTCTCATTATTATCTGGTGATATCCACTTTTCAAATCTATCTTAGAAAATAAATTTTCTTCACTTAAACAATCCATTCTTGGCAAAGGGAATCTATACCTGGTGGTTATCTTGTTAATGTCTCTTGAGTCTGTACAAATTCTCCATCCTCCATGCTTATTTTGACTCAACACAGTTGGCACTGCGCATGGACTCAAGCTCTCTCTGACCAAACCCTTGTCTACCATTTCCTCAACTTGGTTCTTTACCTCCTCATTCTCTTGGAGTGTCATTTTGTATGTTTCTTTGTTTGGCATACTTTCTCCTGGTATCAAATCAATATGATGGTTGATACTTCTGATGGGTGGCAATGAGTTAGGTGTCTCATCCACCACTATGTCAACAAAATTATCTAACAATTCCTAAACTTATTTAGGTAAATCATCCATCGAAGTACTTGTAAGGATAACTATGGGTTTTCTCACCACAACAAACTGCATCTCCTATTCTTTCTTGACTTCTTTCAGGAGTTCCTTTCTACTCATGAGAAGTATGCTTGTGTTGGATTCCTCTTTCAATTTCATCTCTTCTATTGGCAGCAACATGTGTGTCCTACCATTCTTATCAAAGGTGTATGCATTATTCCTCCCATAATGAATGATATTCCTATCAAACCGCCAAAGTATTCCCAACAAGATATGAAATACATCAATGGGAATTACATCGCATAGAATTTCATCTCTATATCCTCCTATCTTCAATTCAACATGACATTCTTTAGTAGCCATTACCTGGTGTCCTTTCTACAACCATGAGACTTTGTATGGATTCGTATGTGTAGTTGTCTCCATATCCAATTTCTCCACCATCTCTTTGGATACTAAGTTATCAGTGCTCCCACTGTCAATTATCACCTTGCATACTCCGTCTTTAGTCTTGCAAGTTGTCTTGAATAGACTGTTCCTCTGCACTGGCTTTTCAACTTCTGCCTTTGGTTTTAAGAGAACCTTTCTCAACATTAGAGATGTTCCATCCTCTGCTCCTTGTACTTCAACATTCCTTCTGTGTGCTTCTGAAACGTGAGCTTCACCTCCTCTTTATTTATTTTTCTCGGGACATTCTCAATACATGTGCCTTGTCCTTCCATGAGCATAGCACCTTACTTCTCCTCCTTTGCTTCTTCCTCTTCCTCTAGAAGAACTTCTTCCACCACCCTATCTTCCTCGATAGCTTCCTCCTCTTTATGAGTGATTGTGAAATTTCTCAGTCTCGTATTTGGATTTATGTGCCTTGTCATGGGAAACTCACTTGCCTTTGTTCAGGGCTAGGCTCCTACCTCTGCCTTGTTGATTTTGTTTTTTGGCCAACTTCTCCTATGACTTCAGTGAAAACTGATAAGCATCCTCCACTATCCTCACTGACATCATGCTGATATCATCCTGGATTTCATACCTTAGGCCATTTATATACCTGGGAACTTTTTCTTCATCTTTCTCTCTTTGTCCAGTTTTGATGTTCAGCTTGTAGAACTCCTCTGTGTACTCTTTAACTGTCATACCCTTCTATCTTAGGTTTTGTAGCTTCCTAAACAAATTCATCTAATAATATTTGGGCATGAATTTAGCCTTCGACTTGGCTACCATTCTGTCCCAATTCTTTATCTTTTGTTTTACCTTGCTTATCCTCTCATCCTATAGTTCATCCCACCACAGTGTTGCATGTCCTTTTATCCTGGTGACATCATGTCTCACCCTTTTCTCCTCATCGACATATTCATAGTCGAAATATTTGACCATGGATCTTATCCAATCCAACAACTCTTCATCATCCAAATTTCCTATATCCCACATAGTGACTTGGATGTAAGGTGTTGGAACAAGGGCAGACCCAAGGTTCAATGCTCAAGAGTGCACCATCAACACCCTAACTACCAGCCCTTTTGACAACACCTTTGAAGAAGATGAAGTATCACCCGAGGTAGAGACAGGGGTGGTTGCAGGACTCCAGTGTCTGCAGCCTTAGCTGGGACACATATCTATGATTATAACACCTTATCAAAGAACTTAGCAACTCGTTGGTAGCCCTACATATTTTCACTTTTTAAAAATGACAAATGATAATTTATGTAGATGCCTACACGTGGTCATGGGGTTATTGCTTTTCGAAAGTAGCTTTGAACTGTAAATATGATGTTTCGGTTATTCCTAGTTTTTTGTTCCTCTTCATTTTCGTGCTTCGTTCATGACTGAAAGCATGAACGAAACACTAAAACTTATAATTGTATCGCCATTTTTTTTAAGGTTTATGAAAGATAGATGTCTTTACATATTTTTTTTAATGAAGGATATTTTGCTATGAAGCTCATCTTGTTGATTGCTCTAAAGTGGCTCATCAATTGTGAAGTGGGATTTAATTTTTGTTTGTGTAAAACACCAAGACTCCTTTAAACTTAAAATAGGTTATATATCATTGAGGCTCTTGGTAAGACCTATTCCTATCAATACACTTTGGTTCACTAATTTTTTCTTTATCTAAACCTTAGAAATCAACTCCGCTTTGTTGCACGATGATAAAATTTGAATGAACCTTGTCGTATCTTCTACCCTGTGGGAGGTGGAAGCCTGACAACGAGAAGCCCATCATTTCAGTTTAAGTCTCAGGTTTTGTATGTACTCTTGGCACTCATTTCGTAAAATGAATTTTGTGTTTCAAAACCCCTTTTCATGCGTGCTAGGGTATTGATGAGTCTCGTGCCTGAGATTTCGCTCTGGCCTTCTCTATCCTAGAAACATTTCATACTCAATGTGTTTTTCTTTTTGCCTTCCGAACCCTCATGTCCTTGATCGTAAGGATTGAGCCCAATGTCTCACAAACCCTACTCCTATGTGACGATTCAAGGGAGGACCTTAAGGGTCAGGGATGGCTTGATTTTCTTGAGACATTTCAGGGTTTTAACTTGCAAACCCCTCAGAAATTTTCCCTTTCTTTTGATGGCTGCCGAGCCAAGGTAGGAGACATTCAAGTCGAGGTCACAGAGGAATTTTTAGGCCAAGCGATAGCTCTTCCACTTAGCAAACATAAGTGGTTTAAAAATGCCAAGGTCGAGGAGGTACCGTGGAGCTTCTTCTTCACCTTTAGGAAAATCAACTGTTGTGATAAAGATATGCATGTATCCTTGTTGAAAACTCAGTGGCATGGTTTGCTAGCAATCCTGAGAAAATTCGTGACATGCGAGGGTCTCTTTGGTCTTGTTTTCCTATATCACATATGTTTGTTGATGAATTTCATCAGGTTTCAGTTAAATATGCCCTATTATTTATTGAGAAGCCTGTATAAGATGACAAAAATGTATAAGAGATAGTGTTTAAATTCCATTCTGTTTCATCACCGTTTGATAAATATATTGTTAGTTCATCAACTAAAGTTGCAAAATGATATTTGGGATGCCTTCCTAATCTGAAATGGTTTCGTTACACCCAGTACCGTAGAGGTTGATAAGTCCATGATGGAAGAAACCACATTCCCTTCCATTGATAGAGCAGTTCCTTCATCTAAAGGAGCCTGTGTTACGACCATCCTTAATCAACCTATGCCCGAGCAAACAGATGTTGAGACGACAACCTTTGAATTGCATGGCCATGAACAACATGCCTATCCTAACACCTCTGCTAAGAATGCAAACATGCCTTCATAGAAACCATCTAAGGGTGACACAGATATAGGGTTTAAAAACAAAAGGGTAGGGAGATTAATTTCCAGAAGTCTAGGAAAAAAAACAAAATCTCATGCAAGCTCGGGTAAAACGATTGATATCCTTGATGACTATTATTCTGAAATTGAAAGATTTTTGGAAGAGGAAGAACCAGGTTACCATAGAACTGTTCCAAATCATCCCTATGATTTCGTATATAATCTACCACCCTTCCTAAAGAATGAAAAAAACTTCCCTGGGATCAAACTCAGTCAAAATTCCACATTGGATAGTGGGAGCCTGTTGATACACAGTCATTCATCCCCTCAATCAACAGTTCCGGACCTGCAGTGTGAAGTGCGTTTATTCTGGATAGAAAAATACTACACAGATGTGCCCTCCCTGCAAGCTAAAATCAAGGCCTTCATAAGCTAGATTGACTCATTAACGACTAAAAATCACAAACTCAAACTAAATGCACAAAGACCGGGGAAACGCTTGAAGAGAACTAGTAATATAATAATAAAGAATGTTGAGTATGTCAAAGATGTGGTTAAATCTGAAGTCTTATGATTCAGATTGAGTTTTCAGTTGAAGGTAAAGATTTGTTTTAATCTTAAATTGTGTTTTTATTTTACTATTTTTTAATATAGAATAAATTAGATTTGTTTTGCTAAAATAAGACTAGCTATAGAATTAGTAGATTATGTAGCCAGTCTATTCTTATTCGAAATTTGGAAGAATTGGTTAAATTTATATCTGAATTTATTTATTTCATCCTTTTCTTTCAGGATATCTGGCAGTTTATGGTGATCAAATGATATGAAAAATTTCTGGGCTTATTAGCCATATCTTTGGGTCATTTTTTGTAAATAGGAACAAACTTTTTATACTTATAAGAGATAGAATGTGATATGGAGTGGTTATATTTCCCTCTATTTTGTAATCAACAAATCATTTTGGAGATTTAATCTTATCCCACAAGATAAGATATTTATCTTTTCTAAACTCTTTAAATACTTGTAATTTTTGTAATCAAGGCATCCTCACCTGGGGCATAAGATGGACGTTTGATTTAGAGACTTTAATGGAACAACAATGCACATTTTGGCTTTAGCTTCTTATGGATGGTGTCTTCATTTAAGTTTTTATTTATCTTGATATGATAATAAGTTTTGATAGCTTTAGTGTTCATCATTTATTATGTTATTGGGATAATTTCTTTATAAATGTTGTCCATAACTAATGCTTCTGATATTAATCGTGTGATCATCCATTCAGTTTTAATTACAAGATTTCTCCTTTGATTTTCATTGAAAGATTAAATGCAAGCATGTTTGCTAACCGATTTTTCTTAATGCAATAACTTGCAATCATGAGATCATAGTCACTAATTGCATCTCTCATTATGTTATTGAAACTCAATAATCAACATATTGTTCTTCATTTATTCCGAACAGTTTCAAGATTCATTGTAGGTTTACCTCTTGGACAAGTTGGTTGGATGTTCTCTAATCGTACAGATGTTTGGGTGCATGCCGATTAACTCATTAACATGTTAGTTTATTTATTTTTGTCTTTTGTTTGTCTTTGAAACTCAAATATATGGTCTGGCTTTGACCATCCACATACTTTTGTTTCATAGTATATTTTTCTATTTTAGTTTAGATTAATAAAGAGAAAACATAAAAAATATCTTATGTTCTTTCTTTATCTACTTTTGTTAAAGCAATGATTTTTATAGAGTTTAGTAAGTTTAGATTAAAACTTACAACTTGTAAATAATGTATATAAATGAGAGTTATTTATATTTTTCTTAAATACGCCCATTACATTCACATTAGATCATATGTACATATTTATATATATAGCATTTAGTAATTAGTAATTTCTTTTTTTTCTTTTTTTTGTTTCTTTTAGGATTCTTATATTGGCCAACTGAGCCATTAAACCCGTCAGAACGAGTTATACCAAACGACTTGGGTTACTTAGACAACCCCAGACTAGACTCATTCTTCCATTTGACGGATGATCATTTTTACCCATCAACACAACTATAGTTCATCAGTTTTTAATATTAGTTAATAGTGCAGTTAAAACCCTAATTACAGAGCATCACAGTATTCAACCAGATCTAGTATATTCAAGCACTAAGCACATCCACATAGGTCAGATATAGCATTCATCCATATTATTAAGCACGTATCATCAACAGATCTATCTATCATTCATCTATATCAAAGCATCTAAACACATAAACACATCAGTATATTGCACAAAGAAACCAGAACACAAGATGTACGTGGTTCACCCCCACCCTGGGGCTATGTCCACCAACTCTTCGTCTTCTTTATTAGATTTTATCGATCTTCTACAGGAATAAAGTGTTAAAATCCTACTCGGGATAGGCTAGGAGATATGCACACACTATGCCAGATCCTCCTTCCCTGAGTAGTTCTAGGAATAGAGCCTCACACAATATGCACACAAAGCACTACAGATGACTTACACTTAGCTCTGCAAGTATTAATCACGTATTTTTTCACATAGCTAGTACTAGCACTCACCTACGGGTATTTCTTACATCACCTAGATTTCTATTTACGTATTAAAAAATAGGCCTAAGCATGGGTAAAGCCATGGGCCGACATCCCCATACCTGTTACATAATTCCAAAACCCAAAAATCCCTAAAAAGGGGTTGAGATCTCGTGATCTCTGCTTTGGATTGTGATCCACCTTCGACATCCTATCGAAGTCCCAGAATAGTTCAAACATGACCAAGGATCCTCAAAACTTAGTCAAGGGCCAACAGGCCCCCAACACTCACCTTTGGCTCGTTCCGAGTCACTCTTCTCTAGGTAGCTCTTGCTCAAAATCCTCGATCTTGGCTAGAGTTTCTCCAACCTGTTGTTGTGCCATGACCTCCTATTCAACAAAATCTTGAATGATTGCTTTGTTGACAGGTCCCTCTAAGCATTGTTTATTTGTAGTGATGAATTGCTCAAGTTTTTCTCCTCATCTTTCGATCTCTACGAACAGTAGAAAGCCTTGTCTTGTATAGGTCGGAGCCTCTGAGTCACTTCCATGAATCTTCTCTGAATGGTGGGGATATGATATTGAGTAGTGCGTTGTTCTTGGGATCGCTTCATCCTCTCAACGTCAGACAGGGGCTTCAACTGCACCTGTACTATTTCTTATTTTTGCTTCGCTTCTTGGAGCTGTGACTCCAGTGCCTTTAATTCAGGATCCTCATTAATTTTCTCGTAAGTCTGAGCACTGTGATCACTTAGGCATTTACATGCCATAGCGAGGCATTTGATCCTTTCAACTGTGCCTCGAGAAAGTTATTCTCTTTGATCTTGCACATCCTGTGGAGTACTGGGCACTATTCTTAGCTCCAGATCTGTGATTCTTTGTTGGAGTTGATGGATGGCTTCCACGAGCTGCGCTACTTGGTGTTCTATTTTTTCTTCCTCCTTCTGCTCCAATCCTGTCACATAGAGAAGTTCTCTGTTGACTACTTCTTTACTCCAACCTGCTCTACAAGAAACGTCTCTTTCTCTTATTGGGTTTGTTCCCTCTCTTCTTCAAACTTCTCTTGAAGAGCGTCCTTTTCCTATTTCAAATCCTGCATTGCTCTATAACTTCCTCATGTTCTTGTTTCAGGGATGTTGTGGCCTGTTATTTCTCATCTTGTGCTCGATGAAGGCAGGCTTCAGCCACATCAACCAATACGCGGAGTTGAGTAGGCTCATCTCCCAAGTCTAGTTCTTCTAAGGGTAGGGGCGCAGTGGACATTGTGCAGCTCGAATAAAGTGCTTGATGTACACCTCTTACTTTTTCTTCAATTCTATCATACATGGTTTCTTGTTTTTCTTCATTTCTTTGAAAAATATCTTCTAAGGCATCTCCTATTGCTGAAGTAATGAACTCAAAGTCATCGACCATGAGTACATTCTGCAACTTTGGCTTATTGGATTTGGAATTTTTCCGCAATGAAGGTTTTGTGGGGGAAACCTTCCTTTTCTTAGATGGATCAATGTCATCAGGGATGTTATGTGGTGGTGTTACTTCACCGTTCTTATCTTCTTTTTGTGAGTGGGCCTTCAAACAGGCTCTGATACCATGTTTGACAACACAGGTATTCCAATAGAGGACGAAAACCTTTAGTAACCACTCACATAACCATATCAAAGATCAACACACAGATGTTCTCACGTTGTAAAACCCCTACGAGGATACATTTGTGGCCCCAACCAACGCGCCCACTTGGAGAAGTTTATTAATGCAAAATAAAAATATTACAAAGATATTTTACAAGAGAGTTTCTCACAATCGATCATCGGAAAATGACCCTCCATTCTCTTTAAATAGATATCATGGACCAATCGGGTGTTAAGCCACAAATCAATGGCCATTAATATCGAGGAGAGTATGAACCATCATATCACTCTATGGCGGGAACATATCGTGACTGTCATATTTCCTAACAACAAATGCATACTAAGTAAACACACTAAGAAACACTCGTTTACCTAACGACACATTAGACCAAGTAGATCTTAACTAACTCCTAAGTGTCTAAATATCCTAACATAAATTTTTATCACATCTACTTGGATATGTTTCCGCAATGGCCTCCCAATTTCACATTCTGAATCATTCTAGAAAAGGAGTCATTGCGAAAATGGTGAGATGACTTGTAAATAACATACCTTAGAAAGAAGCATCAAAAGAATTTATCCTCCCTTGAATTTCGGTCTTATTTTCTTCACCTTCCCTCTAAAATTCATCTTATATATCCTTTGGTTACCTCAGTCACTTTTAGATATTCAATATTCTCAAGTGTGTTTTAAAATGACAGAACACTGCCTCTTATTTATACTTTCATGTATCTTCCTCAAAGGGTTACCTCTTAACCATCTTAATGCACTTTCTTTATCTCAAGGTTAACCCACTTCTAACCACTTGTCCACTTAGTAATTTATCCATTAACTTTATTACTTAAATGGTTGATTTTGTATCCACTTTAAATTATAGTACACTCATCACTTCACTTTACCTTAAGGGGTTACCTTCTAACCGTCTTAAACCACTTTCCTTATTTTAGGGCTAACCCACTTCTAACCACTTGTCCACATAGTAATTTCTCCATTAACTTTATTATTTAAATAATTTATTTTGTATTCACTTTGACTTATAGTATTCTCATCACTTCACCTTATTATTTACCTTCTAAAATATCTTAAACTACTTTGACTACTTTAACCTTTTGGGGCTTCTAGATGACTCATTAGGGTTCTCCAACTTGACATGGCCATAACTCTCTAACCACGAGGAGTTATGTGACATTCCACATACCACCAGAAATGGAATGACATGTACTATCCATATAGAATATTCATACATGGAAATATATCAAAACTCATACCATTATCCATAAAACAAACTTGGTTCCATTACCCAAACCTTTCTCCAACTTCACATGGCCATAACTCTCTATCCATGAGGAGTTATATGACGTTCCACATACCACCAGCAATTGCATGACATGTAATATCCATATAGAATAGTCTTAGCTACAAATATCAAAACTAATACCATTATCCATCAAACAAACTTGGGTCCATTAGCCAAACCTTTGTGCTTATGGAATGTGCTACCAGACTTTGTTCAAGGGTTGACATCAATCAAAACCAACCCAAATAATCAATAATGTCAAGGAACATATTAATACAGTAAATCTCATATTCTATTACTAATTGTATGAAATACAAAAGACTGTAAAATGCAAAAACACACAAGCTATCTAGAATGGGGATATCATATCCTTGCGAAGAGATGTATCGGTTACGCTAATTCGCAAGAAGATGATTATAATGAGGCTCCAAAGTATTTTTTTAACTTAAATTAGAAAAAATGAGAAAATCATAAACATAAAAAAACCTAACCCTAGGAGATGAAGAACCAAAATTCATGTGGGCCTTGATGGGGTAAGTTGGTACATCAACTTCTCGGGGTCATAACGTTTTCACACAATTTTCGTTTGAGGTGCATGATAGCTCGTTGGAAAGAACTATCCGAGGACTACACACTTTTTTGTCACACTCTGTCATTGACCATATTCTAGACCAAAAAGTGCTTAAGAACCTAATGTCTCGATCGAAGATAATATTTTGTGGGAGCCCAAAATGAATCTAAAAATGTGTGAAGAAGAGCTTGGTGGTTGGCTCGACTATGATGTTATTATTGCAGGGTGACAAAATTTCCATCTTAGAGAATTGATCAATGCACAAAAAGATACAATCCTTCCCATGCCTGGTTGAATGTAGATCGAACATTAGTCCATGGACATGGACTCCCAAGGCATATCCAGAGTACGAAGAGGGTTGTATAGCCCATGTTTCTTGATGGTGGGTTTGGAAATGGCACAAAAAGTGTAGGATATGATGTATATGATGTAATTTTGAACATCTTGTCGAAGCTTTGGCCAATAAAAATGATTTCGCAATACTTCCACTATCCTTTCTACACCAAAATGTCTCATTTCTTCGCTGTAATAAAATTCCCAGATCAACTTGAAACACTCGCTTGAAGGAACAATGATATGGCTTAGATGGGATAACAATCTATCCTGGAGATGAAAGTCAAGAATCATTTTTCCTACACTCAATGTATGATGGGAGATAGAGAAGGAAGAGTCATTATTATATGATTGTGTCCATCCATATGTCTCATGTCCATAAGAGTTAATAATTGTTAGTATAGCTTCCACTTGGGGACACTTGAGGCAATATGTGACATGGTTGGTGCTACCCTTCTTGTACTTGATATTCAAGTTTAATTATTGTAGGTACATGTGCCATTTATAATGGGGGTCATTCTATAACTTTCCTTGTGTTTGCATGAATTGCAGAGGCCCGTGATCAGTGTGGATGATCATTTCCTTCCCCAAAATGTAATTCTTCCATGGTCGACATGTCTGGATAATGGAGTACATATATTTGTCATAGGTGGGTTATATGTGAACATAATCAGATAGATTTTCACTATGATAGGATACCATATTCCCATGTTGAGTGAGTACTACACCGATAGCATAATTTGAAGCATTTGTCTCAATCTCAAATGGATGTTGCAGGTTTGGTAGAATGAGGACTGGTGTTGAGTAGAGGAAGAATTTAAAATCTTTGAATTATTTATGTTGGGGCATGAACCATGAAGACCTGGCCTCCGCGCCACCCTTGGTCACCTAGATTGGGGCCCAAGTGATATGAGAGAACCCCAACACAAACCATCGATAGAAGTTGGTGAGGCCCAAGAAGCTATGAAGCTTGGTCATTGTTTTTGGGGATGGCCAATCAGAGATGAATTGGATCTTGGATGGATCCACATGTACAACCTTCTTATCCATGATATATCCCAAATATTGGATTCTTAGCATGTTTAAGGAAAACTTCTCCAAATTGGCATATAACTTGTGTTGTCACAGGGTGTGCAATGCCTGTTGAATATGCTCTAAATGTTGCTTTCAAGTTTTGTTGAAGATGAGGATATCATCAAATTATACAACCATAAATGAGTTTGTGAATGTAGGTAATATATCACCCATCATCTGCATGAATTTGGGAAAGGATTTAGTCAAGATGAAAGGCATGAATAGCCACTCAAAGAGGCCTTATTTAGACTTGAAGGTTGTCTTCCACACATCCGTTTTCTCAATCAAACCCTGGTGGTAGTCTAACTTCAGATCAATCTTACTGAAAAACTTGGATCCCTTGAGCTGATCGTGAAGATCATTTTTCCATGGAATTGGGTATTGGTTCTTGACTGTGATCATGTTTAGGGATTTTTAATCAATACACATTCTCCATTTCTTTTCCTTCAACTTTACCAGAATAATTGGGCTGCCACAAGGCGAGGATCTTGGTATAATGTGGCCCTTCAGAATTATCTCTTAAATTTGGTGTTTGATTTCTTCATTTTTCATAATAGAACTCATGTATACAAGGTTGTTAGGAAGACGAGAATCATGTGTCATATAAATGGAGTGATTTACCTAACAGTGCATAAGAACCCCAACAGGCAAGGAGAATATGTCTTTGTACTCCTATAATATTTCATCCAGCTATTGCTGCTAGGAAGAGAGACCCTGTGAAGAGATTTTGGTGGTTTTTGTGACCTTTCGTTCACGTTTCAATCAAACCATGTAGAGGAAAAATCTATTGGTCTAAGAGACCACCATTTTGCATTGCTTCTTAGAGATCAAAGAGACCACAATGTTTGGGACTCCCTCTGGTACCCTATAGAGTTGATATCGCAAAGTAATAATGACATTGTTAGCACTAGAAGTCTCATCTAGAATGTTATAGGTGTGAGCCAAATAACCATCAAAAAACTTGTAGGTTTGTAAAAGATAAGAGTTTAGTTCAATGTGTAGCGAATGGGTGAGAAACGCAGTTTAAAATATCAACACAAAACCTCCATAAAATATACATCAACAAGCAAGGCTTGAATAGTCTCAAACCAATATTTAGAATATAAATGGAAAGGTACAAGACTTAGCAGAAAATGTAAAATAGATGCATCTGGTTACATCAAGTAATTCTAAAACGAATACAATAGAAATATCGCCAAGTAAGAACCTCCTAATCAACAAGAGAGTACTTTGATAACACTTGCACGAGTTAACAAACAATAAATCATTCACGACATTAAGGAAACAAGTACTAAGATGAATCCTTCACGAATAGACGGACAAACAAAAATCCAACAAACTGCTAGATTTCAGAAAGTTGTTAGCAATGTTAAATACAACTGCAACGAACTCATTGCATGTAGATTTAATGAAGGTGGATGTTAGGTACAAGTGCCCCTTGGTTTCTAAATACAAATCCCTAAAAAGGGGTTGATATCTCGTGATCTCTGCTTTGGATTGTGCTCCACCTTCGACATCCTATCGAAGTCCCAGAATAGTTCAAACATGACCAAGGATCCTAAAAACTTAGTCAAGGGCCAACAGGCCCCCAACACTCACCTTTGGCTCGTTCCGAGTCACTCTTCTCTAGGTAGCTCTTGCTCAAAATCCTTGATCTTGGCTCGAGCTTCTCCAACCTGTTGTTGTGCCACAACCTCCTATTCAACAAAATCTTGAATGATTGCTTTGTTGACAGGTCCCTCTAAGCATTGTTTAGTTGTAGTGACGAATTGCTCAAGTTTTTCTCCTCATCTTTCGATCTCTATGAACAGTAGAAAGCCTCGTCTTGTATAGGTTGGAGCCTCTAAGTCACTTCCATGACTCTTCTCTGAATGGTGGGGATATTATATTGAGCAGTGCGTTCTTCTTGGGATCGCTTCATCCTCTCAACGTTAGACAGGGGCTTCAACTGCACCTGTACTATTTCTGCTTTTTGCTTCACTTCCTGGAGCTGTGACTCCAGTGCCTTTAATTCAGGATCCTCATTAATTTTCTCGTATGTCTGAGCACTGTGATCACTTAGGCATTTACATGCCATAGCGAGGCATTTGATCCTTTCAACTGTGCCTCGATAAATTTATTCTCTTTGATCTTGCACATCCTGTGGAGTACTGGGCACTATTCTTAGCTCCAGATTTGTGATTCTTTATTGGAGTTGATGGATGGCTTCCACGAGCTGCGCTACTTGGTGTTCTATTTTTTCTTCCTCCTTCTGCTCCAATCCTGTCACATAGAGAAGTTCTATGCTGACTACTTCTTTACTCCGACCTGCTCTACAAGAAACGTTTCTTTCTCTTATTGGGTTTGTGCTTTCTCTTCTTCAAACTTCTCTTGAAGAGCGTCCTTTTCCTGTTTCAAATCCTGCATTTCTCTATAAATTCCTCATGTTGTTGTTTCAGGGATGTTGTGGCCTGGTATTTCTCATCTTGTGCTCGATGAAGGTGGGCTTCAGCCACATCAACCAGTATGCGGAGTTGAGTAGGCTCATCTCCCAAGTCTAGTTCTTCTAAGGGTAGGGGCGCAGTGGACATTGTGCAGCTCGAATAAAGTGCTTGATGTACACCTCTTAGTTTTTCTTCAATTCTATCATACATGGTTTCTTGTTTTTCTTCATTTCTTTGCAAAATATCTTCTAAGGCATCTCCTATTGCTGAAGTAATGACCTCGAAGTCATCGACCATGAGTACATTCTGCAATTTTGGCTTATTGGATTTGGAATTTTTCCGCAATGAAGGTTTTGTGGGGGAAACCTTCCTTTTCTTAGATGGATCAATGTCATCAGGGATGTTATGTGGTGGTGTTACTTCACCTTTCTTATCTTCTTTTTGTGAGTGGGCCTTCAAACAGGCTCTGATACCATGTTTGACAACACAGGTATTCCAACAGAGGACGAAAACCTTTAGTAACCACTCACATAACCATATCAAAGATCAACACACAAATGTTCTCACGTTGTAAAACCCCTACGAGGATACATTTGTGGCCCCAGCCAACGCGCCCACTTGGAGAAGTTTATTAATGCAAAATAAAAAGATTACAAAGATATTTTACAAGAGAGTTTCTCACAATCGATCATCGGAAAATGACCCTCCATTCTCTTTAAATAGATATCATGGACCAATCGGGTGTTAAGCCACAAATCAATGGCCGTTAATATCGAGGAGAGTATGAGCCATCAAATCACTCTATGGCAGGAACATATCGTGACTGTCATATTTCCTAACAACAAATGCATACTAAGTAAACACACTAAGAAACACTCGTTTACCTAATGACACATTAGACCAAGTAGATCTTAACTAACTCCTAAGTGTCTAAATATCCTAACATAAATTTTTATCACATCTACTTGGATATGTTTCCGCAATGGCCTCCCAATTTCACATTCTGAATCATTCTAGAAAATGAGTCATTGCGAAAATGGTGAGATGACTTGTAAATAACATACCTTAGAAAGCAGCATCAAAATAATTTATCCTCCCTTGAATTTCGGTCTTATTTTCTTCACCTTCCCTCTAAAATTCATCTTATATATCCTTTGGTTACCTCAGTCACTTTTAGATATTCAATATGCTCAAGTGTGTTTTAAAATGACAGAACACTGCCTCTTATTTATACTTTCATGTATCTTCCTCAAGGGGTTACCTCTTAACCATCTTAATGCACTTTCTTTATCTCAAGGTTAACCCACTTCTAACCACTTGTCCACTTAGTAATTTATCCATTAACTTTATTACTTAAATGGTTGATTTTGTATCCACTTTAAATTATAGTACACTCATCACTTCACTTTACCTTAAGGGGTTACCTTCTAACCGTCTTAAACCACTTTCCTTATTTTAGGGCTAACCCACTTCTAACCACTTGTCCACATAGTAATTTCTCCATTAACTTTATTATTTAAATAATTTATTTTGTATTCACTTTGACTTATAGTATTCTCATCACTTCACCTTATTATTTACCTTCTAAAATATCTTAAACTACTTTGACTACTTTAACCTTTTGGGGCTTCTAGATGACTCATTAGGGTTCTCCAACTTGACATGGCCATAACTCTCTAACCACGAGGAGTTATGTGACATTCCACATACCACCAGAAATGGAATGACATGTACTATCCATATAGAATATTCATACATGGAAATATATCAAAACTCATACCATTATCCATAAAACAAACTTGGTTCCATTACCCAAACCTTTCTCCAACTTCACATGGCCATAACTCTCTATCCATGAGGAGTTATATGACGTTCCACATACCACCAGCAATTGCATGACATGTAATATCCATATAGAATAGTCTTAGCTACAAATATCAAAACTAATACCATTATCCATCAAACAAACTTGGGTCCATTAGCCAAACCTTTGTGCTTATGGAATGTGCTACCAGACTTTGTTCAAGGGTTGACATCAATCAAAACCAACCCAAATAATCAATAATGTCAAGGAACATATTAATACAGTAAATCTCATATTCTATTACTAATTGTATGAAATACAAAAGACTGTAAAATGCAAAAACACACAAGCTATCTAGAATGGGGATATCATATCCTTGCGAAGAGATGTATCGGTTACGCTAATTCGCAAGAAGATGATTATAATGAGGCTCCAAAGTATTTTTTTAACTTAAATTAGAAAAAATGAGAAAATCATAAACATAAAAAAACCTAACCCTAGGAGATGAAGAACCAAAATTCATGTGGGCCTTGATGGGGTAAGTTGGTACATCAACTTCTCGGGGTCATAACGTTTTCACACAATTTTCGTTTGAGGTGCATGATAGCTCGTTGGAAAGAACTATCCGAGGACTACACACTTTTTTGTCACACTCTGTCATTGACCATATTCTAGACCAAAAAGTGCTTAAGAACCTAATGTCTCGATCGAAGATAATATTTTGTGGGAGCCCAAAATGAATCTAAAAATGTGTGAAGAAGAGCTTGGTGGTTGGCTCGACTATGATGTTATTATTGCAGGGTGACAAAATTTCCATCTTAGAGAATTGATCAATGCACAAAAAGATACAATCCTTCCCATGCCTGGTTGAATGTAGATCGAACATTAGTCCATGGACATGGACTCCCAAGGCATATCCAGAGTACGAAGAGGGTTGTATAGCCCATGTTTCTTGATGGTGGGTTTGGAAATGGCACAAAAAGTGTAGGATATGATGTATATGATGTAATTTTGAACATCTTGTCGAAGCTTTGGCCAATAAAAATGATTTCGCAATACTTCCACTATCCTTTCTACACCAAAATGTCTCATTTCTTCGCTGTAATAAAATTCCCAGATCAACTTGAAACACTCGCTTGAAGGAACAATGATATGGCTTAGATGGGATAACAATCTATCCTGGAGATGAAAGTCAAGAATCATTTTTCCTACACTCAATGTATGATGGGAGATAGAGAAGGAAGAGTCATTATTATATGATTGTGTCCATCCATATGTCTCATGTCCATAAGAGTTAATAATTGTTAGTATAGCTTCCACTTGGGGACACTTGAGGCAATATGTGACATGGTTGGTGCTACCCTTCTTGTACTTGATATTCAAGTTTAATTATTGTAGGTACATGTGCCATTTATAATGGGGGTCATTCTATAACTTTCCTTGTGTTTGCATGAATTGCAGAGGCCCGTGATCAGTGTGGATGATCATTTCCTTCCCCAAAATGTAATTCTTCCATGGTCGACATGTCTGGATAATGGAGTACATATATTTGTCATAGGTGGGTTATATGTGAACATAATCAGATAGATTTTCACTATGATAGGATACCATATTCCCATGTTGAGTGAGTACTACACCGATAGCATAATTTGAAGCATTTGTCTCAATCTCAAATGGATGTTGCAGGTTTGGTAGAATGAGGACTGGTGTTGAGTAGAGGAAGAATTTAAAATCTTTGAATTATTTATGTTGGGGCATGAACCATGAAGACCTGGCCTCCGCGCCACCCTTGGTCACCTAGATTGGGGCCCAAGTGATATGAGAGAACCCCAACACAAACCATCGATAGAAGTTGGTGAGGCCCAAGAAGCTATGAAGCTTGGTCATTGTTTTTGGGGATGGCCAATCAGAGATGAATTGGATCTTGGATGGATCCACATGTACAACCTTCTTATCCATGATATATCCCAAATATTGGATTCTTAGCATGTTTAAGGAAAACTTCTCCAAATTGGCATATAACTTGTGTTGTCACAGGGTGTGCAATGCCTGTTGAATATGCTCTAAATGTTGCTTTCAAGTTTTGTTGAAGATGAGGATATCATCAAATTATACAACCATAAATGAGTTTGTGAATGTAGGTAATATATCACCCATCATCTGCATGAATTTGGGAAAGGATTTAGTCAAGATGAAAGGCATGAATAGCCACTCAAAGAGGCCTTATTTAGACTTGAAGGTTGTCTTCCACACATCCGTTTTCTCAATCAAACCCTGGTGGTAGTCTAACTTCAGATCAATCTTACTGAAAAACTTGGATCCCTTGAGCTGATCGTGAAGATCATTTTTCCATGGAATTGGGTATTGGTTCTTGACTGTGATCATGTTTAGGGATTTTTAATCAATACACATTCTCCATTTCTTTTCCTTCAACTTTACCAGAATAATTGGGCTGCCACAAGGCGAGGATCTTGGTATAATGTGGCCCTTCAGAATTATCTCTTAAATTTGGTGTTTGATTTCTTCATTTTTCATAATAGAACTCATGTATACAAGGTTGTTAGGAAGACGAGAATCATGTGTCATATAAATGGAGTGATTTACCTAACAGTGCATAAGAACCCCAACAGGCAAGGAGAATATGTCTTTGTACTCCTATAATATTTCATCCAGCTATTGCTGCTAGGAAGAGAGACCCTGTGAAGAGATTTTGGTGGTTTTTGTGACCTTTCGTTCACGTTTCAATCAAACCATGTAGAGGAAAAATCTATTGGTCTAAGAGACCACCATTTTGCATTGCTTCTTAGAGATCAAAGAGACCACAATGTTTGGGACTCCCTCTGGTACCCTATAGAGTTGATATCGCAAAGTAATAATGACATTGTTAGCACTAGAAGTCTCATCTAGAATGTTATAGGTGTGAGCCTAATAACCATCAGAAAACTTGTAGGCTTGTAAAAGATACGAGTTTAGTTCAATGTGTAGCGAATGGGTGAGAAACTCAGTTTAAAATATCAACACAAAACCTCAATAAAATATACATCAACAAGAAAGGATTGAATAGTCTCAAACCAATATTTAGAATATAAATGGAAAGGTGGAAGACTTAGCAGAAAATGTAAAATAGATGCACTTGGTTACATCAAGTAATTCTAAAACGAATACAATAGAAATATCGCCAAGTAAGAACCTCCTAATCAACAAGAGAGTACTTTGATAACACTTGCACGAGTTAACAAACAATAAATCAGTCATGACATTAAGGAAACAAGTACTAAGATGAATCTTCACCAATAGACGGACAAACAAAAATCCAACAAACTGCTAGATTTCAGAAAGTTGTTAGCAATGTTAAATACAACTGCAACGAACTCATTGCATGTAGATTTAATGAAGCTGGATGTTAGGTACAAGTGTCCCTTGGTTTCTAAATACAACCTTTCGAACCATTTGAACCTCCTCATATAGGTGTTATCCCTCCTACAAATTGGATTTATCAGACTGTTAGAGTTTGCAGCGCAACTACTGGATTTACTACAAACTTTATTATAGGTGATGTTTTCAAAATTTTCTGCCAAACAATAAATTGTGTCAGGATGATTTTTGGTCTGCAAGTCGAAGACATTATGTTTCTCCTCCACAATTTTTTTTAGAAAAACCCAGTTCATATATTTAAATATATTATGAAAATACAACTTTGTTTCTTACTAATTTGCAGCAAACAATTTTAATTTTAGTAGTTAGAAACACCTTCAATAGAATGTGCTGCGAACTTCTTGTAGATGTCATTTTTCTTTCCGATCACTACAAATAATGTAAAAACCATGAAGACAAGATTCAAACCTCTTCTCATTCCTTGTATAAACTTTGATCCATGTAGGAAGACTCCCAAAAACATCAAGTGAGCAAAATCATGAACAACATAAGACAAAAATGTTCTTTAGAGTTGTGAACCAACATATATGAGGAACCATGAAAAAAATGATATACTGTTGCAAAAAAAATGGTTCTCCAACTTCTCCTTTAATTGTTGCACTTATTCCTTTGGTTAGTATCCATGACAACTAAATAAAAATCCCCCTATGATAGCAACTACTTCCAAAGTAAGTGATGGGAACTAGTAAATGAACGTTTTACCGCTAGATTTGTAAGAATTAGTTTTTGTTGGAAAAATGATTTGTTCTTAAAGACAAAATGTAGAAACTGAAATATAATGAAACAGAGAAATCGAGGTAAATATAACAATCTAAAACTGAAAGAAACCTCCAATAGAAAAATTTCCAAGCAATTATGTAAAACAGATGGTTTGCAGCGCAAGGTCTCAGTTTTAAGTGAATTCACAATTTGTAGCAACAAATTTTTAGTCTAGGGTTTCATTAGAAAGATTTTCAATTTCAAAGGTAAGGAGAGGAATATGATGTTGAGTGAGGTGATGTTTTTCAAACCTAAGTGAAAGCGAGGTCATCATGGGTTTTAGAAAATGTGTAAAAGGAGGATTTGTAGCGCAGTTTGCGAAGAATTCAGAGTTTGTAGCAACTGAGGTTTGCAACAAGTAGGGTTTTGACAATAGGATTTTAGGTAAAACATGAAACAAGTACCTGACATCAAATACCACTCTCTATTGCAAAGAACGAAGCCTATCATCCCTTTAATCTTTCAACAATTGACATCTTCAGAGAGTTTGCAATGAAACAATCTGCAGCGCTAGTTAGGAGCAAGTCTATCAATTTGTAGCACCAGTTACAATTCGCAGCGAGCTGAACCAGTTTGAAGTGACTTCTTTACAAAAGTAAAGGAAGCTATAAATGATAGACCCTTCCTTGGAAAAATACCCTTTATAGATGCTTGATTATGTGATGGCACTGAAAAATATAGTTCATCATTAGAGACTTTTGCAAGATGATAATCATAAAAATATTCATCACATGCTCTATTTCTGAATTGTTGCAAATTTTAGGAGAGTCTCTTGAATCTTGAACTTTCCATGTGTTAACATATGGCTCCGTGTGGGATGACATGATCCATGGAATATTCCAAGAACATTGTAGTTCTGGTTCCTTATCTGTCAGTTGAATATGATTTTGATTTCAAGAGCTTTTCACCTGCTTGCAAGTTTAATAATCTTACAGAGACCAGCTGCCAGTTCCATTGGGCATGGAGTCATTATTATCTCTTTAATATATAACATACTCAACAAAACAAATATGCATGCTCTAATGCAATCTTATTCCTCACACACCCTACTTCTAACCAAATAAATCAAGTTGATTATGTGAAAGAGAATTTCCAATGCAACCATGTAATCATTTTTCCGACATAATGATCTTGTCATTTGCAGCAAAATGAATAGGTGAAAAAATAATAAAGGATCAGAAATGTAATCAACAACTCATAATAATTGCTACAAGATTCTTATATGTTGAATGATAAAACATTGAAAACATTTGGAAAGGCCATCTCCATGTAACTGGCCATCGCGTCATGAAAATCACGACAGAACTCCTGCTGATGTAGAATCTTGAACTGTTCATCTATCATTTCTATTCTATTTACAATACTAACATCCACTTGATCTCCTTGAAGAAGCTCAAAATCAACACTTATTTCATTATGATCGAGGACAAAAAAAAATCCCTTTAATCTATCCACAAGGATTTTGAGAAAAAATATCTTTTACATCATCCAAAGAAAGAGCATCAAGATGAGAAAATAACAGACTATATTCATAAATTTCAGCAGCAGGAACTATATAATCAATAAAACTTTCATTTTTTTGGATTGTTTCATTGTCTTCAATAGAATCAAATGCAAGATTATCATTCAAAGGCTTGTACAACTCTATATGTGTTGATGCAAAAGATTGTTCCTCTAAATCATCCCTATAACTATAAAAGAAAGGTCTCCATAGACATTCTAAACAACCAATCCATTACTATAAGAAACTTTTCACACAATATCAAAGGTATCTTTAATTTGAATATCATCATCTACAACATGAATACACTGTTGGACATCCTTTTTCTGAATATAAAAACTAGATAAGAGTTCATCAGCTAATGAGTCTTCTTGTGCTTCATAAATATTTAACTCTTTCTCATTATCATCGTATTCATCATAAACTAGAGAAGCCTTATAAGTTTCTAATGAAAAATATGCATATTTCTATTTTTTTATACTATCATAAACAATATGACTTTCAAACATGTTTGGAACAACTATCTTATCATAGTTATACTACTAGAAATATTTGGATAATTGACAACTACATCTAACGTATCACTTCCATCATCTTCAATTAGAATTTTGAAAATCTTCCTACTATAAAACACAATTAGAAGAAGATGCGGTAGAGAATGAGTCTTCTTCCTCTTCCACAACATAATCATCCACTTCCTCTACACTTCTAGAAGAATCAACTACTAAATACTGGGTTTATGATGTACATCCTTCGGAACAAACCTAAAAAAAACTCTCAATTGGATAAAATTTCTTGTAATATGAATAAAAATCAACATGAAAATCCTTCAAAGATGAAATACTAGAGGCAGGAAGAGTTTTGTACCATTTTCTTGCATAGCCATCTAATGAATACATAAACATTTTCATCAACACACCATCATGATATACATCCCGTTGATCCATTGTTATAGTGAGATTTGCCTCACCCTATGCAATCTTGCAGAAAGGGCCTTTTTCCATTTCCCTAAGAAAACATTTCATCCCTTTTTGCAAAATCCCAGAGCTAAAAATACATTTTTCCATGTGTACGCACCTTGCCTACTATACAACATGCATATATGTAGATTGCACCACTACATCTAGCGTACATCAGGATTTGCACCCAAAAATGAAAAATGGTGTTGGGTTTCCATGTCACAACATGAGATATATGATCCTTGGCCTTCCATATACTGGAAATGTTCCAACTCAACCTTTCCGTTCCATTTGAAGGCTATAAATGGGCCAATTCCGAGCTATTGAAAGGAGGATAAAGAATTAAACTTTGAGAGAAAAGTTACTCTGGATAAATTACTCACTTCATATTGAGCCTGCATCCCTTTGTCCTTTAAGTTTGAACACAGTGGTCATTCCCCAAGCTCTTCCCTTATTAATTGAGAAATTCATTGTCTCTCTTCTATGAGCTTGCCTTTGGTGGAGGATTGAAGTGGTGGAGGCCCATCTAGAAGGAACTTAGTTTCTCGGTTCTGAACCATGCCAAGACGAAAGTCTGTAACTTTTTGACTTCTGCTAATCATATATTAATAGAAATACTCTTTTCCCATCCAATTGATATCTTGCAAATATTTGAATAATTATTCGATGGGCATATTTGTTATGTATATTAATGGATTATGTTATTGAATGTGATAACATCATATATTATCACCATATGCCTGCGTTTCTTGGTTTTTGAGGACTAGTTGCATATAGTGCTTTGAGTCAAGTGCTCAACAATGAACTTCATCGAACGTTTGGACGAGGTATGCCTTTTATCTTCTCTTGCTAGCATATTTTTTTATATAATATACTTGAGAATAGAGTTGATTTCTACAGTCATTTTCCGTTTGTTATGGTTTTCCCTAGCCATAGAGAGATTTTTCTCGTAACATAATTGGCGACCATACATGGGATTGAATCTTATTTCCTAGGGTTTGGAGTGCTTTTATCCTTATATTTATCTCGTTCATATTGTTGTTTTTGTCGTATCATTACTTGACAACTTCTGTTCACTCTGGGTCTGAGTCTTTAATCCTTCTCCTTTGCTTAGTTTTTTTTTTGAAACATATAGATGGGTTTTTCTTGATAGTCTCATATATATGCATGTTGTCCTTCTGCAAGTTTCATACATACACATTTTTTCCTTGAACATTCACGTACATCAACCTCTTTTGCCTGGTTTCTAGGTTTGGTGGTTGTTGGGTAGGTTTTGATGATTTTTGAGTCTTATTGGGTCTCTGTAGTGGTTGCTAAGTGTCTGTGGGATGACATGAAACCTGTCTTTGGTTGAATTTTTGGGAGGAGTCTTTCTCATCGTATTCTCATTTTGATTTTCCTTGTACATTGGGCTAGGTGTTTTTATCCTTGGTATCCTACTTGAGTTGTCTCTTTCTATACACAATAGAGTCTATATATCAAGTTGTTGTTCAATCCATGCATTTTCATTTTTATTATATTGAAAATAAAAAAATATTAGGCATTTTTAATTGATTGGAATTTTGATCTTTTGAGTCTTTTCCATTTATCTTAGTGCATGTAAAGAAATATTTCATTTTTATTTTAGAATTGCAGAGTTGAAATTTAAAATTGTATTGTTTTGGGAAGCATATCATTCATTAAAAATTGAAGTTAGGACTTTGCATTGTATTCATATGTATTTTACTTGCTGAGTCATAACATCATGAGTTTCACTACCATATATTTTTGAGTAAGAATGACCATTAAAATTAACGCTATAATTTAAAATTGATTAGTCATGATTTTATTTTCTAGGGTGCATAAACTAGCTTAGGATTTAGTGCCTTGGAATAGGATTTTGTGATTAAAATTATCCAAGGATATTAAATAAACATATGTGTATGAATAAGGGAGTGGGGAAATCCATTGTAAAATCGGTAATATCAGGAGGCTCCGCTTACTCCGAAGTTAATCATGAGGTCACGTGAGGTTGGTTGAAGGGATATCCCCCATATACCTTCTTAGCATTATAGATATTTATGGGGATATATTTATATTTGGGGATCTTGTTAGTGCCCTTACCTCCGTGAGAGGAAGTGATTTCAAGGTTTTAGGCTTTTCTACCTTTCCCATATGGTGGACCTAACTTACGACTTCTCTCTTGTGCATCGGTTATACATTGGTTTCTTATTTTTTTGACTTAGTTGCCACATAGGTTACTTGCAGGGGTTATTCTGCAGGTACATTGGGTCAGATAAGGGTTGGATAACACACAACCTTTTTGGAGGATTACCTCTTCGAGGGGATCTAACTGACTGGTTGTTAAACCCACGAGGGCCCTTATAACTGATTCTGATACCTCTGATCTTTAACAGGGATTCTCAGGCCCCTCTTGGGTGAGACATACCTTCATTAGGGAGGGAGGCCCCTTTCAACCACTTTACCCCGTTTGTGTGCATATTGGTTGTTTGATTGTGTTCTCTTTGACAACTAGTTGGCCTTAGGAGTTTATATTGAGTTTTCATTATCATGGATAATGGAGTTACTTTGGCTCCCTCATTTATCGCTACCCCCCCATGATGTTCACTCATTTCATGGGGACAAATCCATCTTCTTTTCAAAATGGTACGTAGAATTATGAAGATCAGTTCATGCCTTGGGTATCTAATCATTTTTTTGTTGATATGTCAAATGTGACTTCACCCTTCCCATCCTCTCCCTATCCCACTTATATAAATCCTAGCATTGGATCCGAGGGCACCATGTCCCCACTGACTACATCTTAGTTTGATATGATTCATGGCTCTCAACCACCTCCCATATGGGAGGTTGGAACCTCCCCTCTTATGGATCCAATCCTAGTTATGTTCTTTCAGGATCCAGTAGTCAAATGGGTGCCTATTCTACTTGTTACTGTTAGGCGAAATATATGTCGTTATAGTACTTGCCCAACTATTTAATTGTCAACCCGGGGTACGTAGACTGACGAAGCACACGCACTGTATATGCAGGACTGAAGTAGAACTAATCTAATCTAATCTATGTTGCTGAAA
>ML779002.1:668040-697728 GCA_009831015.1 Picea engelmannii | reverse complement strand
AATGAATAAAGTGGAAAATAATAATGTGAAACCCAAATGTATTTATGAAAATGGTATGATGAAGGTTTAATGGGGCGATGAAATGTAAGGAATAGTGAAGGGAAAGGTGGATGAAAATACGACATTTCTGAGTCCCAACAATTACACCCCATCTATGTATCATCCATCTTCCATGCCGGTTCCTTTGAACACTTTTCCCATGGCAGGTCCGCATATATCCTCAGGTCTTTCATACAGGGATAATTTTTTTTATGATTTGGGCTACCCTTTTCATGGAACTACTTCACATGGGGGAAACATATATCCTCACTTGAATAATCCTTATCATGCCTCCGTCTCTTCGCAAATTTCAGTGATGATTCCCGTACAAACCTCTATGGATCATTTAGGGAGAGGATAATATATTTCTGGAAACGGATAGGGGGTAACCCATGACCCTTCTTGGCTTGGAATGTTTCAAATCCAATCTTTCCCTCAACCTTGGTATCAAATGCCACAACCCACCGCTAGTCCATTCACTACTAGTCATACTAGAGCTCCATTACCAACCTCTGCAAGTCATGTTGAATACCCGTAACCAACCACTACTAGTCATGCTAGTGGCATCAATCTAGTCACCACAAGTCATATTGATATCACATATCAAACCTCTGTAGATCATGTCACCAGCCATTGTGAATGACGTTGGTGGCATTGAGAAGCCTAGACATCTCAAACGTAAACCTAAATTCCTTTGCAGGACTTGCGAAGGAAATCACCTTACTCATTTTTGTTCTATTACTGTTGGGATACCAAAAGTGTGGGGATCACCTAAGGGCCCTTTGAATTTTGAGGCATCTTTGGTTTCCCCACAACATATTTCTCTGTTGATTAACACAACAATCATGATGATGTAATCTTCCCCTGACCATAACCTCGTTGTTGAGGGTGATGTGTCCCTTATCCCTGTTATCATGCATCCTCTTCAACCTAGAAATGAAGAAGTGGTCATACCAGTAAAAGATATGGTCAATCTAACTCTCCTTTTAGAGGGTGATGCTTCCTTCAACCATGTCAACAGTACTGTTGATAGGGCTCCTTCTGAACAAGAGAGAGTTTCACTCTCCCCGAGTACTCTCCCTCCAAGTCCTGGAGAAGTTCCCATTGATTTGGATGGTGCTGTGGGGTATCCGATGCCCCCGCCTATGTCCTTTATAGTAAGAGACATTATCCAATATATCACGGAGATGATAACCTCCGCTAGCACTTTATCCTCCTCAACTTGGAGAGCTTTGGGTTTTCCCAGTCATATGTCGATTATTCGTAAGATATTGATATTCCATAGAAGTCCATCATGGGAGCCTTGGCCTCCCCCATGACTTTCTGCCTAGAAAATCCCAATCGAGTTTAATTTAATCTCTTTTCCAACTCATCTTCAAAACGTGAAAATATTTTCGAGTGAACTTGTCTCTTTCACACTTGTAATTTAGACTTGAAAGGAAATCTATTTGGTACAAGTTTATCCTTTTTTCAAACCAAGTTGACTACGATATGAAAAAGGAAACTTTTTGGCGTTAAGTTGTGATTGCATCTCATGCCCTTGCTTGCAGTATTAAGCCTATAGTTGGTTCTCACTTTGCATTATAAACTGTTTGCCTCAACATTTTTGCATCCTCAACCAAGCAGAGCCTCTTTTATATCCTTCGCAATTTGACACCCTATATCCAGAAGGGAACATTTCCATGAGTGTCCATCCCCTGCATGCATCTCTTTTCATTGAGAATAAGTATGTTCCACTGTGAGAACTAGTTTTTCTTACTTGTGACACTCATTTCCTCCTCTGTATCATAACATTCATTTGAATATGAAAAACAAAAAAAAACAGGCCGGAAGGG
Organism: Picea engelmannii; assembly: GCA_009831015.1. Lineage (NCBI taxonomy): Eukaryota > Viridiplantae > Streptophyta > Pinopsida > Pinales > Pinaceae > Picea > Picea engelmannii. Next base: position 695,854 of record ML779002.1, on the reverse strand, counting down.
AGTATTATTTTATATTGGCAGTAGTCATGTCGCCTTTGAATAGAGAACAAAGTTATTGAGTCCATTTTTCATCATAATTTTGGGTTTATCATGGCCTTAGGAAGCTGATCTCATTAGAAAGAATTTTCTCCACCAACTGGTTACTCTTCCAGTCCCTAAGGATAACTTGATTGATTCCTCCTACATATGATGGTTTCATCATCGAGTCTATGTTGTCTGAGTCCTCCATATGTCCCATGCTCTTGTTAAAAGGAATTCTATCAACCTGTGTCGACCATTCCTCAGAAATCTTGATTTTGCATGTTGGCCATACCCTGAGTTTGTCTCAGAATCACATGATGTTGTAGTCCTATCACTCACCCTGGTCCTACTTTCATCATTGGTAGGTAACCTTAAACCCAATAGTTGACATTTCATCATTGCTCATTGACTGGGTGGTTTACCTTATGTTTGATGGCAAGACATCTATTCACACATTGGGATTTGTGAAGTGTCTTGGATTCCATTATCCTTATTGGTGGTTTCCTTTCCTTTGTCAATAGTTTTCTTCATTGGTTTCTATTCAAAGTGTCTTTTTCATGTACCTCTTTCACTTGGCACACCTGAAATATGCACAAGGTCGTTGGTTCGTGAACATGTTCTTCGTCCGATTTCCTCCAAATCATGAAGCTCTTGCTTTGTACCTCATGTTGAATGATGAGAGATGCCTCAATTCTCTCCTTTAAGTGGGTCTCCTTCCATTGAATTCATCTCATATACTCTAGAAATGAGACCTAGAGTCCTATGAGTATCTTGAGGCTTGCAATCATTAGTGGTAGGTTCTCTCACCATCGATAGTTGGGAATACATCAATGTCTCATGATTGATGGATTATTCAAGTGTCAGACTTTGAATCCTTTATTAACACTTGTAAGAATGTACTTGATTCCTTGATACCTACTTTCATCATCTATAGGTTGTCTCTCATTTGTTAACGGTATACCTCAATGATCGGTAATCAAACAATGTCTCATTGTGTTCGAACTCAACTACTTTATTCACATGATGTAGGTTTGGACCTTTGGAGGATTGTGTACAAGACTTGAAGACATTATTATGTGGCCACAACTTTCCTGAGTTTTTGCTTCCTTTTCATTGGACCAATACCTATATGACGTCAGTGATCATGGGATATCAGATTGTACTCCACGGTATATAGATATCTTCAGATTAATTTTGAGACTGGTTCTACTGGGCCTTGTTCGTAACTATGAAAACCTATGTCATGTAACCACATATTTTCCTATTCATGGCCATGAATGGTTGTTTGGTATGTTTTCAGATGGATATGCAATGTAATTCAAATTGGCAACCATGTATGCAAAGTCAGTGCGGAATGTAATGAGAAACTATTTCTTCCAGTTGGTTCCCCATCACTCCACTTCTGGGTTTTTATGATGCATTTCAGCCATCACAGATACTCCTTTGACCTCACACATTAGGGGGCATATTTTATAGCGAGATTTGCCTCACCCTATGCAATATTTCACAGAGGGCCTTTTTCCACTTCCCTATGCATACTTTTCATCCCTTTTTGAAAAATCCCAGAGCTAAACATACATTTTCTCCACATGTATGCACCTTTCCTAATATACAACATGTGTATATGCAGGTTGCATCACTACATCCCGTGTACATTGGGATTTGTGTCCAAAAATGGAAAATGGTGTCGGGTTTCCAATTCTGTTATGAAGAAAATCTCTCTATGGCTAGGGAAAACCACAACACATGGAAACGACTACATAAATCAACTCTATTCTCCAGAAAAATATATAAACAAATATGTTAGCAATACAAGATAAAATGCCTACCTAATCTAGATGTTCGATAATATCCATCGTTGAGCACTTGACCCAAATCACTATACCTGCAACTAGTCCTCAACAACCAATCAAAGAAAGCATATGGTGACAATATATGATGTTAGCACATTCAATAACATAATCCATTAATATACATAACAAATACCCCCATAGAATAATTTTTCAAATATTTGCAACATATCAATTGGACAGGAAAAGAGTATTTATATTAATATATGATCAACAAAAGTGAAAAAGTTATAGAATTTAGTGCCATCATGGTTCAGAACCGAGAAACTAAGTTCCTTCTAGTTGAGCCGCCACCACTTCAATCCTCCACAAAAGGAAATCTCGTAGAAGAGAGACAATGAAGTTATTAATCAATAAGGGAAGAGCTTGGGGGTTGAACACTATGTTCGGATTTAAAGGAAAAAGGGATGCAGACTCAATATGAAGTGAATAGTTTCTCCAGAGTAACTTTTTTCTCAAAGTTGAATTCTTTATCCTCCTTTCTATAGCTCGGAATTGACCTATTTATAGCCTTCAAATCGAACTGAAGGGTCGAGACAAAATGTTTCCAGTATATGGAAGGCCAATGATCATAGATCTCCTATGGCAACATGGAAACCTGACACCATTTTTCATTTTTGGGCACAAATCCTGATGTACGCAGGCTGTAGTGGTGCAGCCTCCGTATACACATGTTATATAGTAGGAAAGGTGCGTACATGTGGAAAAAATGTATTTTTAGCTCTGGGATTTTGCAAAAAGGGATTAAAAGTATGCATGGGGAAATGGAAAAAGGCCCTCTATGCAATATTGCATAGGGTTAGGAAAATCTCTCTATAACATCCATGCATTGATGAAACTTAATGAGATGTTGTGTAAAATTATCCTCCTTCCTTTCTATGAATATAGGAAGAAAATCTCTTGATTCTGACATGTGAGGTATTGGATGTGGGAAACCAGGAACTATAGAAAAGTTAATAGGTGCAAACCTCTGAGCCAAAACAACAACAAATTCCTTCAACTTTCTAAAAATGTCGAGTCACCACTAGATCTTTCCTTCATGTAATTACCAGGTGCAATAAAAAATTTGTTTGTTTACTGGTTTCTGTACACTAACAAAACGAGTAGTATCCTTGTATTATATCCTAGGGAAAGATCTTAAATTTCTCCTCCATGACAACAGTGCCAAAAATATTAGCACTAGAAGTCTCTTCTAGACTGCTATAGGTGTGAGCCTAATACCCATTAGAAAAAATTTAGGTTTGTAAAACATAAGAGTTTAGTTCAATGTCTAGCAAATGGGTGAGAAAATAAGTTTAAAATATCAACACAAAACCTTCACAAAATATACATCAACAAGCAAGGCTTGAATAGTCCCAAACTAGTATTTAGATTATAAATGGAAATATGAAAGACTTACCTGAAAATGTAAAATACATGGATCATGTAATTCTGAAACACATACAATATAAATCTCATCAAATATGAACCCACTAATCAACAAGAAAGTACTTTGATAACACTTGCACCAATTAACAAACAATGAATCATTCACTGCATTAAGGAACCAAGTACTAAGATGAAACCTTCACCAATAGCTAGTATCAAAGTAAGATTGAAACACATATATGGAATTATAAGAAGAAAGTGATCATTAACTTATACAAGATTCTTAAGTCTCATTACATACAGTCTGGAAAAGTTTATAGTTGAAAGTAAAGAAATGAGTTTCACAATAGCCACTCTCCTCTCTCTAAGAGTTACATCCATCATAAAATAGAAAAATACATCAAAAATATATCTAGGAGGTCACAACTTGCTCCATGCATTGGATTTTGTGCTTTGGAAATATGTGGCAATAGACAGACAGACAAAAATCCAACAAACTGCTAGAGTTCAGGAAGATGTTAGCAGTACTAAATACAACTGCAGCCAACTCATTGCATGGAGATTTAATGAAGTTTTATGTTAGGTACAAGTGTCCTTTGGTTTCCAAATTCCTCCTAGGGAACCATACTAACCTCCTGATATAGGTGGAAACCCTCCTACAACTTGGATTTATGAGACTATTAGATTTTGCAGCACAACTGCATCATTCACTGTAAACTTTCCTATCGGTGATGTTTTGAAGGTTTATTCCAAATGAAAAACTAGGACCAGATGATTGGTGGTCAGAAAGTCAAAGACATTATGTTTCTCCTCCAAAAACAATTTCCAAAGATCTAAATTCATATATTTCAATATATAATGAAAATACAACTTTTATACTTACTAATTTGATGCAAATTGTTTTAATTTTAACAATTAGCAGTGCCTTCAGCAGAATGCACTACGAACTTCCTGTAGATGTCATTTTTCTTTTTTATCACTAGAACGGATGTCAAAGAAATTAATACAAGATTAAAACCTATGATGATTCCTTGTATAACCTCTGACCCATGCAGGATGACTCCCAAAAAAATCAAGTGAGAAAAATCATGAACAACATAAGACAATAATGTTCTTTAGAGTTGTGAACCAACATATATGAGGAACCATGAGAAAATTGATATACTGCTACAAAAAAAAATGGTGCTTCATCTACTCCTTTAATTTTTTCACTTCTTCCTTCCATGAGTATCCATGAAAACTAAATCAAAACCCCACTTTGATAACATATTCTACCATAGTAAGTGATGGAAACTAGTAAATGAAGGTTTTACTGCTAGATTTGTAAGAAATAGGGTTTGTTGCAAAATGATTTTTTCTTAAAGAAACAATGCAAGAACTAAAATAGAATGAAACTAAGAAATGGAGGTAAAGATAACAATCTAAAACTAAAATAAACCTCCAATAGAAAAATTCCAAGCAACTGTGTAAAATAGAGGGTTTTCAATGCAATTTCTCAATTTGCAGCGAATTGAGAATTTGCAGCAACAAATTTTTAGTCTAGGGTTTCATAAAAAAGATTTGCAATTTCATAGTTAATGAGAGGAATATGATTTTGATTGAGGTGATATTTTTCAAACCTGAGTGACAACAAGGTCATCTTGGGTTTTAGAAATTTTTTAAAACAAAGGATTCGTAGCATATTTTGCAACGAATTTGGAGTTTGTAGTAATTGGGGTTTACAACAAGTAGGGTTTTGAAAATAGGATTTTAGGTAAAACATGAAACAAGTTCCTCAGATCAAAGCCCACTCCTTGATGAAGATAACCAATCTTATCATCCCTTTAATATTTCCACCATCAACCTCTTCAGAGAGTTTGCAGCGAAACAATCTTCAACACCTGTTAGGAGCAAGTCTATCAGTCTGTAGTGCCAATTACAATTTTCAACGAACTAAACTAGTCTCCAACACCTTCTTTACAAAAGGAAAAGAATATTTAAAATTATAAACCCTCCCTTTTAAAATGACCCTTTACAGTTTCTTGATGATGTGATGGCACTAAAGACTAGATTTCATGATTAGAGACTTTTGCAAAATAATAATCATAAAAATATTTGGCACCTGATCTATTTTTGAATTGTTGACAATTTTAGGAGAGTCACTTGACTCATGAACATTCCATGTGTTAATAGACACTATGGGGCCTAGATTTATAAAAACAATGACGCTTTCACATATACGTTTGTCCCAGACAAACATCACTAACTTAAAGGGGGGAAATATCACACAATACCTCATCTTTGAAGGGTTTGATGTCGTAGTGGAGGTAACATTGTTGGTTGATGCATATGTCGTGTCCCTAGCTGAGACAAACTATGGTGTATAGATGAGGATGCAACGTCGTTGTTAGGTAAAACCTCTTGACAACCTCTATTGAGATCAAGTTCCTCTTGCTACCACTGTGCTAACAGGAAAGAATAACCAATCAATCAGATGAGGGAAAATTCCTGATGGTTGGTCCCAATTAGACCCAATCTCATTTGAGGTAATGCTTTCAACCAGATTTTGGCCTAGTTACCAACTAACTAAAAATACTAACTAAATATGAATCTGAGAACCGAAGGTTCTCAAATGAATTAAAAATGAAATAAAAGAAATAAATGCAATTAAATAAAGTTAAGATAAGGTGTATGATTATTATTCTAAGATGCATTTTCTCAAATAATATTAAACTAGCCTATCATGATGAGGATAAAACTAGAAAAGTAAATGTATACAATGAATAATGTTTATTACTTGCGTAGAATAAATTCATGCAGATAGAAGTGATGCATAAGTTTAATAATAGAACCGATAAGAACCAAAGAATTAATTAATTCACAAAATTATACCATCGTTGTACTCATCCTGAAAACCATGATAAATGCAAGTTGTAAACATTAATTAAGAAGTAATTCATCAACTAATATTAACAGACTACAATATGAAAGGTGCATGAACAAAATAATCACATTTGTACATGTCAATACCATAATCTCCAACTTCAAAAATGTCTCTCGTATTCAAATTAAATTGTATTATAACTACTTCCATGCTACATTCAAAAACCAAAATCCCTTTCAAATGGGAAGTTCCCCCTCTTTATAGTGAGGGGTGATTGCTTAAAATCATTTTTATTGTAAATAATGAAATTAGGGTTGTTTAACAAAAAGGGTCTCTTTGTATTCAAAATTAGATTACAACATTCAAACAAAACAACATCTGAAAGGAACTGTGGAATTCTTTAATCATGACCTGGCATGTAACTATAGTTGGTATTGGTATTCTTTCCAAATGGAATGGTGGTTTAAAATTCTCTTGAGTTCGCTTGATTGCAATATATCTAAGACTGACTCTCCATTATAGAATTTTATAGACACTTGTTGATACAACCACTCTGATGGGGCCTTTACAAAGGATTGGATTTTGTGGGTGAGTCGGGCACATTGCAACAAGTGTTCTTCAATTGATTTTTCTTCAAATTGCATCAGACTCTGGATGTTCACCTAGATAGATTTATTTAGATCTTCCACCTCAACCATTCTAGCACTAGTAGAATTAATTTCATCGATGGAATACACTGGTTTTACCCCTGCCTCTTTGACAAGATAATTTACATATTTCCACATTTTTGTGCAAGTGTCTTCCAATTACCCCCTAGGTGGAGAAGGCACTCATGAAGAATGGTTTGTTGGTGTCAAAGAGAATTTGGTACCTGATTCTTTACCTCTTCGAATATACCAGTAGGGTGGTAGGTGGAGGTTGGTGCATGTCTTTCTAATTGATCATCTCTTAAAATGATTCACCCACTTCCTGATACCTTCCTTGAGTCTCTATCAAAGTGATTTTTAACCTAAGTTGTTCCTGTTGCTCAGTCCATATGCTAATTAATAGATCGAGGAGATCATTTTTTATAATTGTTAATTTTTCACTTAATGCTAGTGGTTGTGCCTTGATGGATTCCATGGTGCATGTCGAGGCTTTGGTATTTTCTAGGGAAGTATTGAGTTTATGTCTTTCCACCTCTAACTTGTTTTTATCGGTGTCCCTTTCGATTTGCATCCTCTTTTCAAATTATTCATTCATGTTGTCTCCTTGTGCCTATAGGGAACTATTGATATTCGTTGAATTGAGACCTTCAACTGCTTTTACAACTTCCTCTACATCTATGGTAAATTGGTCCTTTACACCTTTCAAATTTGTCTCCAACTCGACTACTTGGTTCCTGGTCATGTTGGAGGAATTATTTACCTCAAGGATAGAGGAGGAATTTAAACTTGCAAAGGAATTATGCATTGAATTTTATTGGACCACATTCTCTTTTGAGTCAGGCCCTACCTTCCACTTCAATACCCTTCTTGCGGTTGAATTTCACATGGTGTCTTCTCCTCTTTTACTCTTTGTCGATATTTTCTCGGTGTTTCTCATTCTGTAGTATCTAATAGCCACTACAAAGACCTCAAATTTTAGGGCTTGGCAGGAGAGGGGGGATTCTCCTAGAATGGTGCTTATGGGGGTGTGCTCTGGAGGAGGTATGTTCACAATTCATAGGTTTGGTGTCGACGAAGTGATTTGTGTCTGGCTTAAATTATTCTTCAGTATCTCATCAACTTTTTTATTTTCTTCAACCTTATCGACCAATCATTTTGCCTCTTCTTCTTCAAAAAAATTATTGTCTTGTGCTTCATCTGCTAATCTCTTGGCTTCTTCTCTTCAGCCAACCTTTTGGCTTCTTCATATTTATTTTTTTGTAGATTATCCTGTTGTGACATGTTCTCATGTTCTTTCCTATTCTTCTCCTCATTGTTTCTTTTTTGATAATATTTCTCACCTTGGATCCTTTTATGTTCAAGTTGCTCTTATTTGTTTGTCTTCTTCTACTCTTTGGTGTTGCTGGTATCTTGTTCTCACTAAAGAAACTATTTTTATCGTCCTTTTCTTACCTAGGAGAAAAAATTTAAGAATGGTTCATTTAAAGAGCATGTGGAGGAGAGAAGAAGATATTTGGAGCCATTGTCTTCAGGTCTGAGGGATTTTATTCACTTCCCCTGTTTTCTCATGATGTAAACTGTAGTAGCGCCAAACTGTCTAAGGCACCATTGTGCTTCCTTGTTGTATGGGAAGAGTTGTGGTTGGGAAGCTACTAGATGAATACCACTTTTCAGGATATTCTGCTACACTTCTAAATCTTCTTCATCTACAGGAAAATCTATAGAGTCAAATATCATGTAGATTTATTCATTGTCGGGGAAATGGTATTCACTAGTGTGAGGAATAGTATCAGTCATTAGAGATTCAAATGTCTAAGATGATGATTCAAGACCTACATCACCCTGTAAGTACACTGATCTCTTCCACCTCTTGGGGTTTTGGATTGCCATGATGAATTACCAAATTTCCTGGTATTAACACATTAAAAAAAGTATCAACATAATTAAATAGAATGCTTTAATGGTAATAGAGAAAGGTTGATTAAATGACATAACATGGGTTACCTGTAATCAAATGATTAAAGTAATAGTTTAGGGGCACTCAACTAAATACAGATCAAGATAAAAAAAAATCTTTGTAAACTATGTTTCATAAACTTATGATGTAAGTTGTGTCTAAATACGAGTGATTTATAGCTCATAATGCATATCAACCTAACACACGTATGTCATAACTTGGGTGTGTACAAGGATATTAATAAATTCGGTCTTAACTTCCATTTTTAATGTCCAATATCCCTATCATTAAATCTCATTAAGTCTAATGAATTCCTATATTTATGCATCAGAGGTTGTGCCAAGTTGTGTTTAAAAGGAGACTATTTTCGAGATCGTGCATTCAGAGGATGAGAGATTATAGGTTGTTTTGAGCTCCAATGGGAAGGGTATCAAAGGTATATTCCATCATACGTGGACCATCAGGTGGACCTAGCACATCAACCAATAAGTAGCATTATGGAAAGAGGTGGGACTTGTTCAGGTCTTGGTGTCAGGGGTGGTCAGGGTGAGGTTGAAAATAAACCTCGAGGGGAAGGTAGAATCAAAATATTTATTTTTTCTAGAAAGGAATTCCAAATGTGTGCTTTATAATATTTCAAAACATATATGTCGGATCTTTGAAGGACGGGGAGATACTTAATCTCTCGCGGAGACGACATCGAAGGATATTCTTTCGGCCTGGGGGAAAGTACGTGAGACATAAGTGGGAATGTTTGAGAGGCTATTAGAGTTTTATATTCATATTTTGAGAGCATGGGGCACAAAATGGGTTCCGACGAGAAAGTTATTGAAGGGAATGTTCCTTAAACAAAAGGTGTCGAGTCCCAACAACAATTAAGGAAACTTATAAAGGAATGTTAAACTGAGAATTCAAGTGTCCAATATTGGGATGCCATTTGGGGAGGTGGCCGTTTGAAAAGTCATATTTACTCGGGGGGATGAGATAGGTTAGATTTGATGTAATGAGCCACATGTGTGTCGTGAAGGGAAAGCAATGCATGTGCTGAAGTCATTGAAGTGTGATGATCAAAATTAAAGTTGATGCGTGAAGTATGGGACTTCGACGAACACGATCCCAAAAAAATTATGAGTTAATATTGTATTGCCTTAGTAAATTAAGGATATAGGCCTTGTAGGGTAAAAAACAGGCACAAAAGGAAAAGAAAATAAAGGGACCCATAAAATTTAAAAAAAGTGGGTACTTGTGGGAGGTGAGCCACAACAAATGGCGACTTATTGGGAAGAACTAGTTATCTCTGAGTTCAAAAAGAGAGAGAATTCACCTATATTTGAAGATAAATTTACCTTATAATAGTCCATTTAGTACTCAACTTAGAGACCCATAGTGAAATAGTGAGAGTGACACCATAGAGAAAATTTTGACAACTGATAAAGAATGGAATGTTTTCCTCACCTCTATTTCCTGACAATTCTTCGCTGCCACCAAACGTTTATAGCCTCGATGATGATTCCTTAGTATCATACAAGAATGGACTTGCTACCATCAAGCATCCATATCCCCAATGTGTTTAATTGTGTTTCTCAGGTTCTTAGTAGCGTTTTCAACTTCCTTATGATTATGCTTTTGTATCCTCCTTTTAGATATAGAATTTAGATATTTTGATTGCAATATAGGTGACAATAAATAGGAAGTTGGGTGATACGAGCATTACTTTGATTTTCTAGTATCATTCAACAATTTATCCTCGTAGGTCTGCACACACCAATTACAGATATGTTTTAGAATGGGGAATTAATGGGAAGAGACAATGAAGTTCCATGGAAGATATTGAATTGAGGGAATTTTAAGAAACTTAAATGGAACATCGGAAAGCCATGATAGTAGTCACATAAGAGTAGATAACTGATGGAGACCATCAAAAGGTACAAAATGTTAAGGTTATAAACTTTCTTATGGTAGAGATGAACAAGTTCATTTTTTTTATGCTATCATTGCTCAAGAAGATAAACGTTGATGTCAAATCAGTTTGACAATCATCAATAGAAAATTACGCATGAGACAAGGAACTTACATGGGTCAAAAAGTATTGGGTCCCTATTGAAAAAGAAAATATATCCCAGAGTAACAGACAGTGAGGTGAGTTGTTCTAAACTAAAAGGTGAAAGAAAAAGGAAGACACATATTCAAGCAATGATGGGATTATTAAAGAGAAAAATTAGTAGAAAATAACTACTGAAAAACTACTATGTACAAATCTACATCACCATTTTTTATTAGGAGAAGTAGTTTTTTAGGATTTCGCCATTGGTAGGGAGTTCCTCCTCATCTCCTTGTAATGTTTTGAGTCTGAAAGTCCTAGGACCTATTTTCTGGTGAATCAGATAGGGTCCTAGCCACAATTTCTAGAATTTGGAGTATTTCCCTTTGAGTTCATTAGATTTATCTCATTTGAGAACAAGGTCTCCTTTTTTAACGTCTTTGTTTCCTACATTTGATTTCTTGAACCATTTTTTAATTATTTCTTGGTGATGTGTTAGGTTAAGCTTAGCTTTTTCCCTTTCTTCTTCAAGTTTTAGCAACATGTTTAGCCTTTCTTGCATTATCGGGAAAGCTTCATCTTGGACTGACTGGGCCAATTTTATGGTAGGTAGGAAAGTATGGGTTGGCATGGTGGCTTCTTTCCCATAGACTAGGAAGAAAGGGGATTTACTAATGGATGAATTAGGAGTTACTATGTCGATCTAGACAACATTCTGAAAAACGAGATGCCAATTTCTTTGATTATCGTTGACAATTTTCTTGAGTATTTTAATGATGTTCTTATTAGTTGATTTTGCTAAATCATTTCCTTGTCGTTAGTAATTATTTGAGTACTTAACCTTGATGTTTCTTTCAAGGGAGAATTCAGTTAGTTTAAGAGAAGAAAAATAATTGGAGTTATCAAAGACTAATGAGTCCAAAATTCCAAACCTGATGATGATATATGATTCATGGAACAAAATCACCTAATTTTCATTGATGGTTTTCAAGGGGATTGCTTCACTCCATCTGGTGAAATAGTCGATATCCGTTAAAATGTATTTGTGCATCTATGATGAGTTGGTATTTATCTCCCTGATAATTTGCAACCCCCACTATTGGAATAGACGCTTGATGATGACAGGCTGTAAGGGGAGGCCAACAATTTGTTCAACTCTGTTTTGACTTGAGTTTCAAGGCTAGGATGCAAATTTCTCAACTTTTGTTCGAATGGCTTGGTTTGAGGTTTCATGGGAATGGCATGTTGTATAATATTTGTATCATATGTCTTGAGGTCCTCATATTTCCATGTGAATATGTCTTTATATTCTTTGAATAAATTGATGTATGACCCCCTTTATTTAGGGGAGCATTTTTTTCCCAGGTTAATATTTTGAGGGGAAAAATCTTACCCCAAGTTTACTATTTCAAATTGCATCTATGAGTTGTTGGTCTTGCAGTTGGTGACCTTTTTGAATGTTTCTTGAAGATCATAACCTTTTTTTAATATGACCACACTCCTATGGATATTTTTGGTCGGTCTTGTTGAGTTTGTTTCTTCAACATTATTTTGATTATATGTATTTATCAGTAGGACATGTTGGCCTTAATTTATGATAGAATCCTTGAAGGTATGTTTGAGGTGTAGGAAATTAATGAGTTGTTGGTCATCATCAAATACCCTCCATTTCATGATATTGTTAGAAATTGATGGCCTGTACAAAATTTCATCATATAAAAAGTCAAGCATTAGTCCATCTGAGGGTATTAATCTAGATGCTACATTATCTACCAAATCAGTGTCAAAATTCAATGATCAGGTAACGATGTTAATATTGAAAGAAATGAAATATTTACTTAGTTCCCAAACATCAGACTGATAAGTTTTTAGGTGGCTTGAAAGATAATGAATAATGTTTCATACCTATCTAACGATGATTTCAGAATCACCAAATACCTTGATCTTTTCTACTTTCAAGTCGACTGCCTTCCTAAGCTCCTGTACTAGGGATTTGTATTCGAGAGTATTGTTGGTGGAAGGAAATTCAATTCTACATGCAATTAACATTTTAGAAACTTTTGTGTCTTTTAGTATGAAACCAACACCCACACCTTATAAAGACCTGGATCCATAAAAAAATAATGTCCACATGTCAGGATATTCTATTTTTATTTCAATCAGTATTTTTGAATTTTCACATTTTTTTGTTTTAAAGAGGTTAATAGAGTTAGTGCATTTTTATAACTTATCTCTAGAAACCATGATAGTTTGTACATCAGGGGGATTTTTATTTTGATCAACTAAATTACAATTGAGTTCAATAATCTGGGTGCAATGAAGGATTTCAGATTTTGTGTCAGATTCTACGAGATATGATGGTTCAACTGTGAAATTCCCAAATAATGTTTCATATGAATAATTCCCAAGAATAAAATGGTTTAACGTTACTGGTTTATTCATATCATTCAATTTAATAACAACATGTTTCATATACCTTTCCCTGTTGATCCTAATTTGATTCATTTTACCATTGTAAGGAAGCCACAAATGGGACCAGTCAATAGAAAAGTAGACATTTAACATAGCCGACCATTCTCGTCTTAACAACATGCCATAGTTGTCTAGAATGTCTAATGCTATTATATCTATGGTTTGATGAACTTTTGGGTTAGAATAAATCCTGATAAAAACCTTTTTCAATTCTCCAATAACTTTAACTCTGGTAATTTCTAATTGAATAATCTAAATGGTAGATGGTTTGGGTTTGATATTAAGATTCTCACATACTTTTAGAGGCATGACATTAGATGAAACTCCTGATTCCACCATGCAATTATGAACATTTCTATTAAAGACTTCAAAAGTGATGAGGAAATAAGGGGTGGTAGATCTAGATCCTTGGCTAGTTAAGGATGCATTAGTTGCAACCTAAGTTTTAGATAGAGTGTTGTTGTTAGGAAAATTTATCTTGGTGATTCATTTTTTGGTTCCAGTATTTTCTTCCTTTGTACCAAGATAATTTTTTCCTTGAAAAGTTCTGATAAAATTCTCTTGGATTTGTGGAATATTCGTGAGTTCAAAAAAACAAATGTTAGCTTTTGATTTCTTTAGATATTCTATAAAGTCATATTCCAAATTGACCAAGGGTGTAGCTGAAATGTTTGGTTTTGTTTCTTGATATATTGTTTTTGGATTGGAAAGAGTGGTGTTGGAAGATTTGGGCGTAATATTGGTAGAAAGAGAAGATTGTTTGGGAGTAGAGACTGTGGGAGAAGTAGGATTAGTGGTATCATGAATTCCAATATGAATATTTAGTTAAGACATGTAAACAATACAACATATCTTAACAATTAAGACATGTATTGAGTAAAAATACATTATTATATACCATATTTAGTTATTTTTGCTAAACAATACAACATATCTTAATACTTGTGATATGTATTGGGTAAAAATACGTTATTAAACTAAAATTATACATTTTTTTCATTATATTATGGTTGAATGGAAATTAAAAATATATATTTTTGAAGTTTGTTATAGTTGAGTACAACATATCTTAACACTTGCGACATGTACTGGGTAAAAATACGTTATTAAACTAAAATTATAGATTATTCTCATTATATTATGGTTGAATGGAAAGTAAAAAATATATTTTTGAAGTTTGTTATAGTTGAGAGGAAAATAAAGTATATTTAAATTTATGGTTATTGTTTGGGAATATGAAGGGTTGGTCTAAAGAAATTAAATGTAATATAGGAGTTAAGAAAGAATGTCCCTTTCCCCCTACCACATATACATCGACAAGTTAGAGGGTTATTTGGAAGAAGCAAGATATGTTGACACATCGGGAATAGTCGTCATCCTTCTTCTTTATGTTGATGATATTGTTTTTATGGTGAGGATTTTGTTTGATCTTGAAAATAAAACAACAATTATCAAGGATGTTTTCTCTAATGCAGATATGACTGTTAGCAGTGACAAAACAAATGATATGATAATCAAATCCAAAAATATCACCTACTCCAATTTCATGTATGACAACAACAACTTGGAGGAAGTGACTTCATACAAATATCTTGGAATCAATCTTCATCACAAACTTAATTGGAACTACATCACTGAAAAAAAGATAAATAGAGGGTGGAAATCTTATTATGGACTTGAAAACAATTGTAAGTCGATGAACATTTGGCTTTGTGATAAGAGGAACCTCCTTTTTGAGACTCTGGTTACTCCTATTATCTTATATGGTTGTGAAGTTTGGGGTTGCAACATATTTAGAGAATTACAGAGAAAGATAGAGAAAATTCAAAATCATTTTACAACTTATCATCTTAAAATTAAAGGAAATACACCCTATCCCATCTTCCTCATAAAAATGATTACTTCCCTCATTGAGAGCATGTATATGACTAGGTAATTAAAAAAAAAAGATAAAGAACATGGAGGACAAGAGGCTTCATAACATTCCTTCAAACTCTAGTGAAAACCACCTATAACTCAAGTGGGGTTGGCATAAAGATGCCAACTATTGGCTAAATCATCGGGATATTGTTATCCCATAGATTTTAACCCTTGAAAATATTGAGAGTTAAGATCTAGCATGCACTATTGTGGATGGAATTCTGAGATTCTCCCATAGTTTATCACTTGTGTTGAGCCATAGGTTGGTTCCCATCAGAGACAGGTACATGATTGGTACATGGTTATTTATTTTTAGAGTTAGATCTAGCTTGCTTTCCTTTGCATTTGAGAGATATGTCTACATAGAACAAGTGTTCCTACATTTTAGGAGACAATGTTTGGGAGACACAACTAACATTCTTGAGAAATTTTGAGCATACAAAGTTGGTCCTTTCATGATTCTAGCCCTAATGAGATTTTTTCAGGTGACATGCAAGAAATTTATATTTTTAGTAGGATGAGCTTTAGGCGTTAGAATCAATACTCTAAGTGTGCAGTGTTGATTTTTGAGACATTCTGAGTCTTTTAGAAATTTTCCGAGTGGCATGCATGGTATGTCTATTTTTAGTAGATGGAGCATTGGGGCTTACATGTCGATTATGACCACATATCTGGAATCCTCTCAGAAAATTGAATCTGATGAGGATGATATCATTGGCAAGTGAGGAAATTCTATTTTTAGTAGTGTTTATTTTTGAACGCTTGACACATGGAAGTGTTCTCTTATTCATCCTAGATTTTTTTGGCAGTTTTCTAAATTTTAGGAGTCAGACCCTATTTTAGCAGTTTCTATAAATGACAAGGGTGGTTGGCTCAAGAGGTGACAAGTGGTAGGTTCAATTTTAAACATTTGGTGGTGATTCAGTGTGACATGTGGCATCTACTTAGCACCATTTGATGATGGGATATTTTCCAAAGGTAAAAGTGTTAAATGAGTTAATTGATATTGGAGGGCGTATGGATGAGGTGGAAAGACAATTTGGGCATGATTGAGATCATTAAGTCTTAGTCACCATTAATGCCCCTTCAACTGCCACAAAGACCACTTTTTTATGCATTAAAAGTTAAATCATTCATCGATACACGTTAAATCCCTATGGCACATGCATTCCTACTTTAACTAGACTCATCTCCTTTATCCATCTCCCTAACTCTCTACATAATTTTTTCCCCTTTAAACTCTAATACCTCACTCACCTTTATCCTAACTCTACCCTCATTCACCTTTCCCACATATGCATGTCACTTAAATTAAATTAAAGTGTCCCCTTTTATTAAATAATTAATTAAAGCATATCCTAACCCCCTTCCTTTTATACATACCCACTAACCCACGTATGCATGCACTTTATTAACTAAGGTGTGTCCCCCCTTTACTATATTAATTAATTAAAGTGGGTTTCCCCCTTATACTCCCATGTATACATACACACCCTCTCTAACATAACTCATGCCAATATTTATAAGACTTAATACAATATAGATTCCTTTTGGGGGTTTGGAAAGAAATATACAACCTACTATGCAACATTGAATGCTAAGGCAGGTGGTATATACATCATCAAATCACCTTCGTATCTACATCGAAGTATATTCGATGATGTATATACCACCTGCCACAACATTCAATTTTGTGTAGTAGGATGTTTATTGCTTTCCTCCTTTTCGGGTCATGGGATGCCCCTCACGTGCATGCTACTTCATGGTCTCCCATCCACCTCATCACTCACGTCATGCTCCTAAACTCATATGGTATCTCCTTCTCTACATCATGTTACATTATCTAGTCACTCATGTACATACGAACTTGTTTATCCTCACATATGTCCCCTTTTTCCTATTCACATATTTCAAATAAAGGGGTGTCAAATTAAATAATGGCATGGGTGGTTACTTGGGTCGAGCTAACTTGGGTTTTTACATCACCTCATTATTATTTGCACTCCTTTCTCACCTTGTGTAGGATTGAATCTCCCTCACATATAGGTGCACCAACTCCCTCACGTCACCATCTCCTCATCCCATGCATGCACACCTCCCCACTCATATTTATTCCCATTCATATTCTATTTTGTGGCTCCCATGCACATTGAATATTCTAGTGCACCAATCATAAATTTAAACCCTCACACATGGGAAATCAACTACTGCTCCACTTTCCTTACACTCTCCCTCATATGCTTTGGTGCCATCCCTTACTCACCCTTGAGCTTATGTTCATGTGTTGTTGACTCTTTCTTACCTCCCCATGCACCATACCTTCCTTTTTTGATCTCTCATGCACCCTCATATTCTTTGAAGTGAATATGCACCCTCATGGCTATATATTGGAGTGTCTTTTTCATTGCAAGTGTCGGATTTTTGCAGCAGCAACACATACTATCTCTTTTTGTTTTATCCCTTATTTTCTTTAGACTAGCTACTCTCTCTTTGAGAAAGAGTGATTGAATTGTACCAGTTGTGGACTTTTTGATTGTAGCGCAATCAACCCTTTGACAAACCTATAATAAATAAGTTTTTAGTTTGTTTCCAAACCTTCCTTCTTGTTGGTGTTTGATTTATTCTTGACAATTGATTATGTAGTTCATTACTATTGATTGTGGTTTTAATCAATCTTTTGAGTAGTTTCTCTCTCTTTCCTTTCTATTTATCTTGTGCTAACCCTGCAGAATTGCTCCAAGCTACACAAAAACTACATTGTCCCCCACATCTTGGGCAGTTTTAACATGTTGTCTAAGAAATCTCATTTTTTTTTGTTTTTTCATTAATTGCATAAAATCATACTTTAAGACAATAACAAAGTACCCTAGGGACTCCCCCCTGAGGTTGGAAATCACCAACACAAATGGAGAGGGGTCTATCCTGTGACAATTTGGGGCTTTTCTTCTTTAATTAGCCTCTTTTTCATCATTGTTTTTTTTTATATCAACTTAATTGGAGGTCGAAAAAGTGTGCTAATAGGTACCAAGAAATATGTCACTCTGTAAATAACTATAATATTAAAAATATTATTGCATCTAAAATTAAAGATAAATTGTGGTGTGTTAAAGAATTAGAGGATAAGAGAAAATTAAGATACTACAAGGAGGTTATCAACCCTAATATAGAATATCAAAAGTATCTCTCTATTTTAACTAGTATTAAGAAGAAAATAAATATTTCTAAAATAATATCGAACTCTCACGAGCTTCGAGGAGGAAATGTACACTAATGTGAAAATGCAGATAGCTACACTGCACCAAATTTTGGAGTCGACTAAGTTATCCCCAATACAACTAACTTAAGAAGAAAATAGAAAGAGCACAAAAACTACAACAGAGTCATAACCATCATCAACATCAGTAGAGGATTGGATCATGAATATATCATCATGGGTTATAAAGTTCCCCACAACAGAAATATAGGAGCACATAGAATCATTAAGTCTTATTGACTCAATGTTTTCACAGTTACCATTGAACACACTACATATCTTACATACAAGTGTCACAACAAATATTCAGTTACACGCATAATCAACTTCTACAGAGTTGGTCAAAGTGACTATAGACAAGCAAGCACTACACATAGAGTATAGCAAACTCATTCTAGAATAGGACGAGGCCGCGCAGAAAAAAACAAGATTGCAATAGGCAGTGAAAGAGGTATAAAGAAACATCCCAGAGGTACCAATGGAAGTAGATACTCCCTTGGAATATCGACTAAAAAATATAAGTGAATTCATTCAAGGGTTCTGCGCAAAGATATTGGATTTGGAAGATCACATAATTCCAAGTACCCCACCACAAGAAAGGGAGAAATGATAGAAGACAACCATGGTGATCTTGAAGAGTATTAGGAGTTTGGACGAGGAATGTGAAAGGATATATGAATAGATTAAACAAGTGTGGAATCAATTGTCGGAGGATGCAGAGTTACAAGCAATAGAATAAATATTACATGTTATGTAGTAGAAGGCACGAAAGTTCAAATAATCAATAAGAATTATGCCAAAAACAAAATGAATGAAAACAATTGTTAAGAATAGGTAGTTTTACCTAGAGATAAATCATATAAGAGTTGAACAACATACTCTCACGTAGAAGATTGAGCCACTACAAGAGGAATAATTTTGGGTGACAAAAGAAATTGTGGCTACACAGGGCATAGTAAAGAAAGAAGTGCAAGACAACATAGAGAAACTGAAGACCCCCATTACCGCACAGACAATAGAGAGGATTTTCTTGCAAGAAGAACACGCAAAGGAGAATGTCGCAGGTGCAAAGAAAAATTTTCAAAATTTTGCTGCAACGTTCCAAGAAGTGTAGTGGAAGGACTGAGTGGCTTGGGACGAGCCATAGGTGAGTGTTGGGGGCCTATTAGGACAGTATTTTGGGGACCCATTTTGGGAAATGTGCAGAATAAAACCACACGAACAGAGTTACAGATCATCTAGAAATCAGTGTGTGTAAAATAAGGAAATACAGTTGGCACACTTTCACATGTAGGGATCAATGCGTGCAAAAGAAGGAATATCGTTGGAATCCATTAGGAATTTTGGGTCCATCGATATGGGCTAAGCCCCATTGTAATTGTATAAATATGTAAGGGTTTTGGGATAGAGAGGGGGAAAATTAGGGGTGTGAAAAGTGTGAAAAAATAAGGAAAGAATGACAGAGAGATAAAGGGATAGAGAGATAGCTAATGAATAGGATAATAGGAGAACAACAAGGGAATTTTGTATGAGACATAATGTATGAGCGCAATGCACATATTTTATAATGGATTTTATGAATAATATAATAAGAATTCGATCATTTTTTACGTAGCCCAGCTTGGGTGAACCACCTTAATCATGGTTTCTATGTGTTATGATGTGTTTGATGTTCTGCTTATTACACGCATAATATATATGTTCCATTACTATAAATATGTTGCTTGTTACTATGTTTCCATGCACGTGATATAAGGCATATTGAATGAATGCTAAGTAGAATGGTTATAAGGACTTCCTCCCAACCCTTCATCACTGGGGAAATTTGGTTGATGTAGTTCCCATAGATACCTCGAGTGAGACTTCACCTGTGTGTGGGTGATGCCAAAAGGGTCGGTAGCTTAGGGTTTTTTTGGTAAATTCATGTTAATCCTTGAGTCTTCCAACTACGTGCCAACAATCGTTCAATGACACCGATGTGATTTATTTGATGCATGTAATTTTATTATAAATTATGGTGGTGCTAATGAAACATGGATACGTTGGTGTTGTGTTGTTCATGAAATTATTGGTGTGTATTCATCCAAAAATGAAGGTATTACTGATAAATCACAAGTTAGTTTAATGTATTTTAGGCATCAGATCATTAAGAATGCGAAATACATAAAGATTATTATCGAGTTGCAGAATACCAAATGTGACTTTTACTTGATGCTTATTAATGAATAAAGAGATCAACCATTAATATCCATGTTGCAAATGAAGATAATAGAACAGAAAAACAGAAAGAGAAATAGAGACAAGAGGTTGATAACGGAGTTCACCAATCGTTGGCTACGTCTCTGACCCCGCTTCCAAGTGGAGGACCTCTTTATTGCTCTTTAAAATGCTCAAAGTTCTCTTACATAGACTCTTTGCTGTTACATAATGTGATTTAAATCTATTGTTCAAGACCTCCTTGCTCAGATTCAAGCATGCTCCATCAAATTCCTCTCAAAAACATGGCAAAAATGTCCCTCAAAACATGAGAAAAGGCCAAAATTTACAAACTGCTCCTTCAAAACCCTGCATCAAAAAGTCTCCTACAAGCTTCAAAAATATTGGTTCTTATAGTTTTCAAGGATGAGATGACGAATCCCAACTTCCCTCAAGATATGGCCTCTTTTTGGGATCAAATCCCCCTCCAAATGGCCAATATATGCCCAAAAAACCACTTTATGGTCATAATATCAGGCCAATTAATTAAACAAATACATAGCAGGCTTAAAAAAACCCACTTTTTGTTAAATATACAGTGTAGCCCCCTAGAGTTGGGTGTGTGCCCTCAAAATAGGGTCTTATGTACTATATTTGGCCAAGCGCTAGCCTGAAGGGCTAAGCACTGGCCCCTTTAGTTACGCTAGCTCCTGATTTTGTGGCACTTTTCATGTGACCTTTGGTCCAAAGTCTAAACCTCTGCATGCCCATGAAGGGGATAGCCCCTGGTCTTGTCGAAACATACCCATAATCGTGGCTTAAAGTGCATGCTGGTGGTTGTAGATGAAAATTCTGCTGCCCCGGTCACACATTGCAATATAACCATGAGTTGGGGCTTAACCCCAACCCCCTCCCGTGCCCAAACTTTAAAACATTTCAATTTAAATAAATTTAAATGTGCTATGTTTAATAAGTAATACAATGGGTGCATTGGTGTTTAGTTGTTTCCCAAGGCTTGGACTATGGTGGGTGGTCATGGGTTCAAAACCCATGGACCCCCAAACATTTTTAAACTTGCCTTACGAATTGTTGACTGGGTGCCACATGGATACCCATGCCTGGGCCACGTGGCACCATCTCATTTTCCCAAACTTTGCCACGTGTCCAACTCTGATTAGATCTGTCATCCACATATTCCCAGTCAACTATTGCCACTTGTCAAACTTCCATTGGTCCAAGTATGCATCATGAGGTGTCATTGGTGATGTCATGCTAATGTCAACATTGACGTTTTGCCAGTCCTTTGATTTTTTAGCTGTTTGAGAAAATGGCCAGAGTATGATAACTCTCGCATACAGAGTCTGTTTGAGAAAGTAAATATACTTCTAGAATTAGCATGACGAGCCAGTCACAATGGAATTGGTTTCACTCCATTTTGAGAACTTTGATTTTTGAGCATTTTCTGAGCCTAGGGAGCCTCCTGGATCATTCCTCCCCACTTTAGAAGCTTTTGGACCACCAAAAGTCTTCTTTTACTCAGGTAAGAAGTGAGGGTACTGCCTTCCCACTTTGTCCTGTATCATCCATCCTCTTTGCTGGGATAATGATCACCTGACTAATCACAACAAACATGAAAACTGAGATAACATTGCTTATCAATGTAATCATTTCATTTATTGCACAATAATCTACATTCTTTGTCACACTTTGTAGCCATACACCACTGAACAATATCAAACTAATCAATAATACTGAGTATTCAAATGAAAATGACAAAACATGATTCCCCTTTTGAGCAAGAATAGTAATCAAATTATGCAGTTGAACCTCATGCTGTACCCATGGTGACAGTTCATGACTTTTAGAATCATACTGAACCATCTCATGTTTAGCATCACTAGACCTGTCATCTTTCATGCGATGAGCATGAACAATGCACTCCTTCCCATCTTTCTTAAAGAAATATTTATTTTCCTCCCTATAGAATACGACTTTCCTATCATAAAGGTATGGGCTTCCCAATACAACTCCAGATATGTCCAGTGGCACTATATCAAGCTCTGCGTCATCAACATAATTAGAAGTGACTGCAAACTTAATTTTACATTGCTTGGTTACTTGCAAATTGTTATCACCACATATCCATCCCAATGGATATGGTTTAGGATGTGACTTAGTTTCATGTCCCAAGTTATTTACAACATCTTCAGTGATTAGATTGGCTTGTGATCCACTATCTACAAGAGTATCAACTTTAACATTATGTGTTATAAACCTTATGTGGAAAAGTTCACTCCTTTTACACTCATCATTTACATCAACTAAACTAGAAGAGCTAGAAATTGCAACAAAATTTATACCTCGGATTCCCATATCTACAACCTATGTCTCATCACTGGGATCTGATCCAAGATTAACTTGAATTGTTGCAGCTGTGGTATTCCTCCTTCCGTGGTTGGCATACTTATTTGGCTTGAAGTCAGGATGTAAGATCCAACAACGATCTTCATCATGGCCTACTTTCTTGCAATGCTTGCAAGTAGCCTTCTCCTTTCTTGTTGTGGTTGTCTTCTTCTCTTTCCTTTTCCCTGCATCCTTTCTTTCCCAAGTAGCTGTAGAAACACTATCACCAACATTCCCTTTACTGGATTCAATGTGAATGGCTTGTACACATACTTCATCAAGGTTAGAAGGATTTAGCATAAGAATAGTGTGTTTGAGATAAGAATGTAAACCAACGATATATTTTAGGAGTGTCTCTTGTGTATACAAAGGAATACCCAAATTTAATGCTTTCTTACGAAATGTTTGAGTATATTCCTATACACTTTGACCTTTTGATTGCCTTAAAAATTGCCAATTCATCATTTCTTGTTGCATGTAAGCTAAAGGGTAAAATTATTGTTTTAATGCAATAACAAAATCATTCCAGGAAGAGATTGTTTTACCACTTTTCTTAAGATCATATCTAGTTATACTTTCCCAGCATATGAGAGTTGTGCCTCCCATTTTGAGACTTTCTAGTTGGATCTTAGTTTTGTCATCACCAATATTTTGTATCCTACAATAGACTTCTAATTGTCTCACCCAAGTATCTATCTTTTCTGCATATAATTCACCATCATAAGTGGGTAATTGAAAATTTACATCTAACTTTAATAACGACATATCAGAAGAATGATGAGTTCTTTTATTATCCTTGGAGGAATGTACACTTGCTTCATTATTAGATGATGAGGATGAAAGAGAAGAAGGTTTCAAAGGTCCACCACCTCCAACTCCTCTTTCTTCTCTTACCGAAGATTCACCTTCTTCAACTTTTGGATTCCTTCGCTGACATTTTTTATGGTAAATCTCCTCTACAATGGCTTGCATCAATTTAAAGGCCTCGAAGAAATCATCTTCAGATTTGAAGGGACCCAGTTTTCGTGGCAAGGACATTTCTTGCTTATGCGGTCACCTTTGAATCTCTGTGTCAAGAGCCTCAAGTTGGCCTTCTCCTTGCTTGAGTTTTTCTCTGGTGAGCATCCAATGCTTGTAATTCCTATCAAACCTTGAAAACCAAATGCTCCGATACCATAAAATTGATCCAAAAATGAAAGTATTACTGAGAAATTGCAAGTTAGTTTAATGTATTTTAGGCATCAAATTGTTAAGAATGCGAAATACATAAAGCTTATTATCTGGTTGCAGAATATCAAATGTGACTTTTACTTGATGCTTATTAATGAATAATGATATCAGCCTGCGAAAATTTGGTTGATGTTCAAGTACAAGATGATTCCAAATGAAAATTTCTTCTTGTTATATATAGGAGACTAGGAGGTACAATTACACCTAATGGACCCAAGCCGACATAAATAAAATAACATTACTAATGTAATATTCCCCAATTAAGGGGTAATGTGCCACTATTTAGGGATTGACATGCCCCTCTCCTTCAAAAAAATTTTGTCTCAAACATTTGAGTAATTATGGATGATTCTATATAAAAGACTCATCTTCCCAAGTGGAATCTTCAGCAGGTAGTTTCCTCCACTTAATGAGATAATCTAAAATGGATATATTCCTTAGCTGGTGAATTCTTGTGTCAGCCATAGCTTTAGGATCCAATATGATTTTTCCTTCCTCATCAAGTTCTGGAAATATAGTTTGAACTGGGATCTTGTCACCTATAACCTTCTTTAAGCATAAAACATGTAAAACTAGGTGTACTCGCACAGATGAAGGAAACTCCAATTTGGATGCCATAGTACCAATATTTTTCAACACCTTATAAGGGCCATATTACTTTGGCGATAATTTATTATTCTTCTTTGCTTGCTTGAGGGACATCTGTTTGTATGGTTTTATTCATAAAAATACCCAATCCCCTACTTCAAAACTTATTTCACTACGATGTTGATCTTTTTGTTTTTTCATGTGATTCTTTCTCATGGTTAGATTACCCTTTAAGAGTTGGAGAACTTGTTGTTGATTTTCGATTTGATATTCCATTGCTTGAACCTTATATTTTTATTTTACAGAAGAAGTGATGGAAGGTGGGTGGTATCCATAGAGTTCCATAAATGGTTTCATTTTTGTTGTAGTATGAAAGGAAGTGTTATACCACCATTATGCCAAGGGTAACCATTTGAACCATTGTGTTTTTTTTATCAGATACAAAGAACCAAAGGTATCCTTCCAGACAGTTTTTCACTATCACACTTTGTCCATCAGATTGAGGATTATAAGATGAGCTATGACCTAATTGAGTACCCAAAAAATAAATTGATTATGTCCAAAAATGTCCATTGAAGATGGGATCTCTATCACTTACAATAATCTTTGGGCTTCCATGTAGCTTTTGAATTATCCCCATGAATGCGATGGAAATTGTACTGGATTTGAAAGGATGAGAGAGTGCACAAAAGTGTGTGTACTTGGTCAATCTATCAAAAATCACCATAATGACACTCTTTCCTTCATAATTTGGTAACCCTGTGATGAAATCCATGGAAACCACCTCTCAATGTTGACCTGGGATGGCTAAGGGTTGTAAAATACCTGGGGTATTAGTTGTTTCCACCTTATTTTGTTGGAAAACCAAACATTCTACCACAAAACTTTGAACATCATTTTTAAGGCCATCCCCAAAAAATTCTTTCTTGACCCTATGGTAGGTTTTAAAAAATCCTTAGTTCCCTCCTATTGAAGAGGTGTGAAATTTCAGGAGTACATTTTTTTTGAGTTGGGATTTCTTACATAAATATAAGAGATATTTCTACCATAGTGAATCATTTTTCGATGTAAATGTATCTCATGCACTGGAATCCTACTGCAATCTTTGAATAAGAGTCCACACATTTTCTTCATTCTTCCATTCATCCCTCACTTCTATTATTCAATCAGGTTGGATGATCGAGATAAAACAGACAAATGTCTCAACATCTTCATCTTTTCTTGAGAGTGCATGTGCCACAAAATTTTCCTTCCATTTTTTGTAGATGATCTCAAAATCATAACCCAAAAACTTGGTCACCAATTTTTGTTGTTCTTATAAATATAGTATTTGTTCCAAGAAGTATTTAAGACTATCATGATATATTTTGACCTTGAAGTGCCGACCTATTAGGTAAGGGTGCCATTTATTCAATGCATGTAGTATCTCCATCATTTCCTTTTCATAAATGGGTTTGTGTGACTTTCAAAAGCCAAGGGTTTGTGTGACTACACAAATACCATTTCCCGAGGCATCACATTCTACAATAAAGGTTTTTGTGAAGTTTGGAGTAGTCAAGACAGGATCTTTGCACATCACCTCTTTATGTTGTTCAAAACCTTGAGTTGCGTCTGGAGTTCATGAAAATGTATGCTTCTTAGTTAATGTCATTAGCAGTGCTTCTATTCTTCGTTAGTTCTGAACAAACTTGTGGTAGTAACCTGTCAAACCAAAAACTCCTCTAATATTCTTCAATGTTTTGGGAATCGTCCAGTCCATCATCGACTTAATATTGTTAGGGTCTACCTTGAAACCTTCATGAGATACAATATGAACCAAATGTTGTACCTCCTTCACCCCAAAGAAACATTTGGCTGATTTGGCATATAGTTGTTTCTCCTTTAGTAGTTGTAGCACCTTGTCAACATGTCACCAATGATCCTCCGAAGACTTGCTAAAGATTAGTATATCATCAAAAAATACTAACACAAATTTTTGAAGGAAGGGATTGAAAATGGAATTCATCAACCCTTGTGTTGGGACCACATATTGTACCTTTTTGCGCATACTTTTTTCCATTATTATACCCTTCATCACCTGTATTTAGACTCATATTATCACTTCATCTGATCACTCCAAGGTATACAACGTCCTTTCTCATCACTATATGTTTAATTTGTTTTGCATAACACTTTACATTACTTTTGAACTTAACCATTGATTAGAAGTGCATAAGTGTCCATATTTGCAGAATAGTATTTCAGACCGATGCTGAAACACAGAACTGCCCGAAGCTACTGTTGAGCTGATGCTGAAACACGAAAGCTGCTACACAGCCCAAGGACGCATATGCCGAAACACGGAGCTGCTACACAGTCCGAGGATGCATATGCCGAAACACGAAGCAGTTACACGGTTCATGCAGATGCTGAAACACGGAGCTGGCACTCGGTTCAGAACAGATGCTGAGACACAGAGGAGGCCGCCATGATGCTGAAACACGAGTCCTGACAGCTAGAAGTCAAGCCGACACAGGACGTAAATTGCGTACTAAAAACAACATTAGCAGCTATGTGAAGAAGCCGTTACACCAGCTGTAACAGCAATTCTTTGTCCAACCCCTGTATTAGCATTCGGTTGCATAAGAATAGGACACCCTATGCTGATTTAGAAAGAAGATCTGATTTAGTGTAGGATCCAAATTTGCCTTGTAATGATTGTATCGATGGGATTTCCCTTTAAATTGAAGGGAAATCACCATTCGAAGAATCCAACTTTTGATGTACTAAGAACTTCAGAGAAGCGAGACGTGTTCAATCTTTCCACTCTGTAACGTGATATTTCAACAGATGAATAGAAGACTGCTTTGATAATTCGTCTCGAAGTTTTCCCGTTTCAGGGGAATCTTGTGAGAAGGGAGGGCCCACCTTCTTCACAAGATTCACCCCGTAGTTAGAAGTGTGATTGTTTAAATTCCTGTTTATATTTTGTTTAACTGTTAATTGCTGAAACACTGTTTGATGGA
>ML779002.1:646337-657262 GCA_009831015.1 Picea engelmannii | reverse complement strand
TTCTTTACTACAACACTAAGTGCTTTTGGAATTGAGCATATATAGTGCGCAACTACCTTTGAAACAAAAGACTTCCCTGGGTTGATAATTTATGTTTCACTTGGTTGTTTGAAATTAATTAAGCAATTATAGTGACCAACACCTTGGAATGTTGAAGGTGCATTCGTAAGGCCAAAAGGCATGACAAAAAATTCATAATGGCCTTCATGAGTTCAAAATGTTGTTTTTGGGATATCTTCTTCCTTCATTATAATCCGATGATACCCTGAATGAAGATCCAACTTTGTGAAATATATTTCTTCGTGTAGTTCATTTAACAATTAATCAATGACACGAATGGGAAACTTATCTTTAATTGTGATCTTGTTGAGCTCTCTATAACCTAGAAACATATGCCATGCACCTTCTTTCTTGAGTACCATTACCACCAGTGTAGAGTAGGTAATTTGGCTAGGTATAATAATGTCATCATGTAACATTTCTTCAACCATACGCTCAATTTCATTTTTCTAGGCATAAAGATATCTATAAGGCCTCATGTTAGGAGGAACACTCTTAGGAATTAGGTCAATAGAATGATCATGATTTTGAGTGGGTGGAAGACCTCTGGGAATATCTTCAAATACTTTGGAATGCTTATCAATGATCCCTTGGATATATATGGGAATAGATGGCTTAGATGTTTGAACATCTAGTGAGCATAATTTTACAATTACACCCTAATGCCCCTTTTTCAAAAAAAAAATCATGCCATTAGAAATTATCACCTTACTGGGTTTCTCTGTGATACCCCTTAACTCGATTTATTTTCATTCCAATGAAAATTTCATGAAATTAGAAATCCATTGTTCCCAATGATTGTAACCATTGGAATCCTAGTACGACATCAACACCACCCATGGGTATAGAAATCATTGGACTATTCATTACATATTACCCTATAGTAAGATTGATCTTATGGAATTTTCCTTAGCAATTGATAGTTCCTCCATCCACAATCATTACTTGAAGCTTTGGTGTTGGATATATAAAGAAATTGATAGCTTTGGATAATTTATAGTGAATGAAATTATGAGTACTACCGTAATCAATTATGACTATTACCTTTTTCTTTTTGATATATCCTTCGATGTTGAGGGTTTGATGAGTGTTAATTCCAACCAATGCATTACATGGTATCATGGGAGTCAACTCTTCAAAAGAAATATCTTCTATATTTTCATCTTGAGATGGTTTTTTTTCTTGTTCTTGTTCTTCTTCCTCTTCACAATCTATGGAGAATAATTTCTTCTCACCACACTTATGTCCCTTACTGTAATTTCTATCACAATTAAAGCATAAACCTTTTCTTTTCTTTCCTCCAATTGTTGAGGTGTCAACCTTGTAGGTTGAGGTGTTTTAGAAGAAATAACATTATTCTCTCGATAGATGTTAGGAGTGGTCCTTCTAGTATCCATAGCCATAATTTTAGTTTCAACATTTCTCGCCACCCTAAATGCATTCTCCAATGATTTGGGTTCCCAAAGGAGAACCTCATGTTGAATGTTATCCTTTAAAGTTCCTATGAATACATCAATCAGTTGCTCATCTAGAATATTTTTTACCTTTATATTCAGCCTTTGGAAGTTCTCAATGAGCTCCGCAACTGAACCCTTTTTATTGAGATTTATCAATTGGATAAAGAAGTTATTTCTCATTGTATCATCATAGTGTGATATCATTTCTTCCATGAAAATTGTCCAATTGACAAGTGATTTGCGAGAACAAAGACATCAATACCACACAAATTGATTGGGTTCTAAATATAAAGAATCAATTCATACCTTTTGTTTATGTGTCACGTCATGTAGATCAAAGAATTGCTCCATATGAAGTATCCATGTAATTGGATCCTTGCCATCAAACTTCCTCATATAGAACTTAGGAAAGTGGTTGGTGTTCAACTCAAAGTTCGAGTTTCTCCAGTCTTGATTCATCTTCCTTGTGTTGTCATCATCAATTTCATGGGATACATTTT
Source organism: Picea engelmannii (assembly GCA_009831015.1). NCBI lineage: Eukaryota > Viridiplantae > Streptophyta > Pinopsida > Pinales > Pinaceae > Picea > Picea engelmannii. The sequence goes on along the minus strand of ML779002.1, from coordinate 655,245 downwards.
CACTTTTAGGTGGCATGTCTATTAGGAAAATGTTCAATCCTTCCATGATATCCCTTTTTAAACCATCCATATTAGTATCCATTATTTCCTCCAACTTAGCTTTAGTTGAATCCATCATCCCTTGTATTTCATATTTTGTTATTTTCTTGTTTTGTAAATCATTTATATCCCTGCGCATTTCTTTACCTTCATAAATAGTCCAATTAGGACTATCTGGAGGCTTATTTGGTGTATAATTTCCCTTTTTTGGGGGCATGTTGTCCAAGTATCACTTTTAAACCTTGATTTCGAGGTGATTCTGCTAGACAATCTTTCTTCTGCTGTATCTCCAATATTTCAACCCTTCTGGGTCTTAATTTTTTTTTTTTTTGTAGTTCTTTGATATGTCTTCTCCGCAATTCCATAGGTCTAATAAAAATTTGATGCGTCGAGTGGAATTTATTGTAACTTCCCCACACCTTGCTTATTTTTGTCTCCTCCAGGAGAGAGTACTTGTAAATCATTCCAAGAGCACAATATCTTATATTTGATTCTGAAACTTGTACCAAAAGTACTAAATATTTTCCACTATCCAATGCAATTGGTCTCATTTAATTTGGATACTCACTGAAGATGATATCACTATTTTACCTGGAACACATGTTTGAGACTAGTTAATATCACTAGTCATATACCCTATCTTACACAGGGTGTATTTACAAAAGTAGGATGACCCATAAGATGAAATTTTTATCACAGATACCTTGATAATTTCTATGAGTATTATCCTAGTTTCAGGGTCTGAGACTTTACATAAATGTTTTTATAGAGAAACTTCCGCGATGGATAAATTTAGGATGATTCCAGAACCCTATCTTACACAAACTATATATCCAAACGTGTAAGGTGTTAGCAGATGAAATTTGAACCCAACGTTCCTTGATATTTATACCAAATATCCTACAAGGGGTTCCTTTTGAAACGTTGTATAAAAACGTTATAGAAAAAATTGCAAGGTGTCTCAAATGCAACATAGAAATAGTAATACTTTGAGCTATGATGCCAAATGTTACGAACCAAATATCAAAATAACATAAAAAAAAACCTTTGAATAAGTACTCAATGCCTTGAAAAAGAGAGAATTTCAAATAATAAGCCTCTTCGAGGGGGAAACCTCCTTATACACCACATAAATTTCCAAATCCAAGATGATTCCAAATGAAAAGGTCTCCTTGGTATATATAGGAGACTAGGAGGTACAATTACACCTAATGGACCCAAGCCAACATAAATAAAATAACATTACTAATGTAATATTCCCCAATTAAGGGGTAATGTGCCACTATTTAGGGTTTAACACTATCACATAATGGCCTTATCTAAGGAATATCTTTGATTGCTAAGATTTTTGTGGTGAGGAGTGTTTTCAGGCACGTTCGAAGAGACCATAGTACTGTCAATGGAATGTCGAGGTTTCAGATCCATAACAGGATCCATCTTCAGAGAAAGAAGCCTGGGTTTAATTGTGAGAAGAAATGGTTTATAAATACTTAAGTTGCGGGGAGGAATATGTGTCATCTAGAGTCTTTGGTGAATATTTTAGATCAAGTTTATTTATTTTAGTTATATTTAGGGTTTTCCTAAAATATTTCTTAAAAACAATTATTAAAAAAATTATTAATTTTTTTTTAAATTTCATTTAAATTTTTTTGTTATTTAAAATTGGTAATCATACCAAGTTTGAAGAAGGCCTCCCTGTTCCATTTATTCCTATCTCTGTGCTCTATTTTCGCGAACCTAGGCATGACGTTTTCATTTCTATAGCTTAATTCTAAATCCGCAACCCTTCTCTTAGTTTTTACCCCAAGATTTTCTAGATGGCGGATTTTGTCCAGAGTCTCGCTTCCGTAAAGGGAAATAATTTGATTGTTGAGATTTATGTGGTGAGGAGTGTTTTTAGGCATGTTCGGAGAGACCACAATACCGTCAATGGAATGTGGACATTTCAGATCCATATCAGGATCCATCTTCAGTACAAGATGGATCTTGATATGGATCAGAAACGTCGACATTCCATTGACAGTACTGTGGTCTCTCCAAAAATGCTTGAAAACACTCCTCACCACATAAATCTCTGAAATTAGATTATTTCCCTATATAGAAGGGAGACTCTAGACAAAATCCGCCATTTAGAAAATCTTAGGGTAAAAATTAAGAGAAGGGTTGCATATTTAGAATTAAGTTGTAGAAACGAAAACGTCCTACCTAGGTTCACTCAAATCGAGCATAGATCTAGGAATAAATGGAACAGGGTGGCCTTCTTCAAACTTGGTATGATTACCAATTTTAAATAACAAAAAAAGTTTAATAAAATTTTAAAGAATTTTAATAAAAATTTTAATAATTTTTTTTAAGAAATCTTTTAGGAAAACCCTAAATATAACTAAACTAAATAAACCTAATCTAAAATATTCACCAAAGACTCTATTCGACACATAATCCCCCCCGCAACTTAAGTATTTATAAACCATCTTTTTTCACAATTAAACCCAAGCTTCTTGTCCTAAATATGGATCCTGATATGGATCCGAAACGTTGAATATCTTTGAGGTAAGAAGTTTTCATGATTTGGCAAGTTTCTATAGAAAGTTTATTAAAAAATTCAATGAACAACAACAAATGAAAATGGATTTTTGTTACTTAAAGAAAATAATTGAATGACCCATTTTGAAATTGCCAGATTTTAACAAGTTTTTTCAGGTCAAGTGTGATGCAAATGGCATGGAAATAAGATATTTTTTAATTCAAGAGGATAAACCAGTGGTCTAATTTAGTGAGAATTTGAATGAAGAAAAACATAAATATTCCTCTTATGACAAGGAATTTTATGTAGTGGTGCAAGGCTTGAAGAAGTGGAGGCATTATTTAATGCCTAAATAATTTATTTTATATTCTAACAACCATGCATTATAGTTTATACCTTAGAAAACTAAATTAAATTAGAAGCATGCTAGGTGGATTGAATTTTCGCAAAGTTTGACAATTTTTTTAAAGCATATCAATAGCCAATCTAACAAAATTGCAGATGCTTTGAGGAGGAATTTTCTTTTGTAGGAATGCCATGTAAATGTGTTGGGATTTAACCATTTGAAAGAGATGTATAAGGATGATCCAGACTTAAAAGAAGCATATGAAGCCTATGAAAACCTAGTCAACAAAGATAGAATCTGTGGATAGAGTACATGATGTAGAAAGGACCTTTATTCAAGGGTAGCCAACTTTGTATTCCAAAGTGTCCCATGAGAGAAAACATGTTACAAGAGAAACATAATGGAGGATTAACTAGACACTTTGGACATGATAAGACTTATTCTCAGCTCAATAATTTTACTATTCTCTAGGTACGAGGGTTGATGTAAAAGGATTTGTGGAGAAGGGAAAAAATTGTCATCATGCTAAAGGAAGAAGTCAGTAGGGAAATGTTTAGGGGATAAATTTCGCCCATGGGATAATTTTCCATTATTTTCCCCAAAAACATATTCACTAATTTCCATTTTTTCTAAAAGTGATTCACCCAATTTTTGTAGAATAAAATTATTTTACCTTACAAACAATCCAAATTTTATAGAAACTATATAAAACCTTAGAAATTTGAATATTTTTACAAAACTATTTCCAAATATTTTATATTTTTCATATTAAGGACTTGAAATATTCACGAAGGTTTCTACATTTTAAGATAAATTTTCATCCTTAAAATCATCCTTGAAAGTTAGAATATATGCTTGTATAAACCTTTATCAATTCCAAGCAGACCTTGGTATTCTTTGCGCATGGATTTTATATTAGGTTTACCTAAGACTCAAAGAGGTAATGACTCATTTTTAGTTGTTGTGGAAAGATTTTCAAAGATGGCTCAATTATACCTTGCTTTAAAACAAGTGTTGCAACTCATGTGGCAAATTTATTCTTCAAAGATGTTGTGAGGTTGCATGGACTTCCCAAAAGCATAGTTTCAGATGAGGATACTAGATTTGTAGGAAATTTTTGGAGAACTTTGTGGAAGAACTTGGGAACAAATATGAATTTTAGCTCGGCTTACCACCCATAGAATGATGGAAAAACAGAGGTGGTGAACAAGATTTTGGGAAATATTTTGAGGATTTTTGTTATTGAACATTCTAAGCAGTGGGATCATGTACTTTCTGAAGAATGTTTTTCTTACAATAATTCACCATACAAAATAAAAAGATTAAGTCCATCCAGATCATGTATGGAATGCACCCAAGGGGGATCCCTGAATGGAGAAACTTTGGTAATACAAAGATGAAGAGTGTTGGAGGTGAATATTTTTCTACATCCATGCAAGACTTACATGAACATGTGAAGAAGAAGCTATAAGAAAGAAAAAAAAAGTATAAGCAAAGAGAATATTTGAGAAGAAGGGAATTAAAATTTTAAATTGGTGCCTTGGTGTTATCACATATAATAAATGAGAGATTTCCCAGAGGGGAATATAAAAAGCTGAAGTTAAAGAAAATTGGACTTTGTAAAATTGTGAGTAAATTTTCTTCAAATTCCCATGAGGTTAAATTTCCACAAAAGCTGAAGTTAAAAAAAATTAGACTTTGTAAAATTGTGAGTAAGTTTTCTTCAAATTCCTATGAGGTTGAATTTCCACCTAATATTGGAATATCTACAATTTTCAATGTTGCATATTTGTATCCTTACAAGGGATGTGAAGTGGAGAAGTCAAAATATGCACCTGATATTGGGAAAGATCAAACAATTCAGTGAAAAAAGATGTTACCTACAAGAAAACCATTACAGGTTGAGAAATATTTGGAAAAGAAGACGGTTAAAAAGACAATGGGAAAAGCGTATTTTCAGTATTTGTTCAATTGGAAAGATCATCCAATAAAATATGCTACATGAATGATTAGAAATAATATACAACATGATCGTAACAACGTGGAAGAACTAATGGATAGGATTCGATGAACAAATTGTTCATTGGGAGTTTGCTGCAGGAGAATATTAGAAAGTCAAAATTTCATATCTAGAAGGTGATCCAAAATTTACTAAAGGGAGTGGGTTCCCTTAATTTGAATTAAGGGAAATAGGTTTAGCTATGAATAAGGGATTTGTTTCCTTAAATCAATATGTAATTGTTAGTTCCAAAAATAGTTCATGGAATTACTATCATTGGGATTTGAGCTAATTTTTATCAATAATAGACGATTTTACCCATACTTAGTGGATCGATATCAATCGCCCTTATTGTGCATATAAGTACAGTTCGAGCTCTATAAAAGTTCAAACAAGGAGCAACATAGTTTTGAAATGAAATCAAATGAGTTTGCAGACAATTTATGTTTTCATTCTTCTCTTTCTGGGGAATTCTCTGTCAAATCATCAATTCTCTAATCTATATATATGCATTAATTTAGTAGGGAGAATATATTTGAGTATTGTGATTGTTAGAATCTGTTATTGTGGAATGCGTGAGAGACTTTCTTGAGCTTGCTAGTTAGAATTGTGGTCAGTCTGCTACAAGGGTTCCAGTTTTAAAAGTATTGGAATAATGTGACTTAATCATGGTTCTTTGATAGATAGGATTGAATTGATTTTTATAAATTATGTGAGAATTTCCCTGACATCATCTATATACATTCAGAGAACTTAGATTGTAGGTTGAATTTTTTCGTTGGTACATATTTTCTCGATTTGGCCAATTGACAGAATCATAGTTGGCTCGTTGAATGTTCTTGTGGAAGCCAATTTTTTTGCATAGATTCAAGAACAAAGTGAATCATATAAAGAGAAACATGTAGACCATGGTCATATTGAAGTTTGTGTGTTGACGATTTTGATAGAGGCTAAGTAAAGACTGATTTGAAGCATTGAATTTCTCTTTTGATCGTTTCGAGAGTAAGGGATATTTAGTCACATAGGATATGTGCATGGTTGTTAGATTGTTTCTAAACATTGAGCATGGTCAATTGGTGAATTTGGAAATCAAGTGAAAGAAAACAGAGGAAATTTAAAAACCTTCATGTGTGGCAGGTTTTTTTTATCACATGCATTAATGTTTTTTTATACTTATTGGACTCATAACTAATGAAGTGTTCATTTTGAGAGAGGAATCCACCAAATTCTTCTTTGCATGCCTCTATTGATACCAATAAATTTCATTTGGATCTCCAATCTTCAAAATTGCTGCACTAGTAAGTAACTCCTTTGATAATTGAATTTTTTTTTTACACTTTGTTGTCTATTCATTTTCAGTTCCCTTCTTTTGTAAAGAAAGGATGGGATGAGAAACCCTTGGAAAAATATTTCATAGTATCCAACTAATCCCATAAAGGATATGACTTCTGAATTTTTTTTTGGTGTTGACTATCCACTAATGGATTCAATATTTCATTGATCCATTGTTATTCCTTCCTTTGAAATGGTGTGCTCCAAATAATGGATCTTCTATTGATAAAAAGAGCATTTTTTCATCTTGGAATATAGTTGATGCTCCCTTAGCACTTGTAGTACTAACCTGAAGTGATTGGTCAATCCAAATGGCACCACTAGAAATTCATAATGCCCATACCTAGTTATAAAATTTGTTTTACCGATGTGTTCTTCCTTGATTCTCATCTAGTGATATCCTGATCTCAAGTGTATGTTTGAAAATATATTTTCTCCTCTTAGTTGATCAAAGAGGTTATCAATTTTAGGTAGAGGGTATTTATTATTAACACAACGGATATAATTCTTTAACAAGATTTGTAAGATTTGTTTTTAATTCATTAGTAATATGGTTTTCACTTTTATTTTTGTTTTTCAAATAAGGAGTTGGTTCACCATCCTTCAAAATTTTCTTTTCATTGATTAAAAAACACTTGGCTAGAGGTAAGTGGAAAACCATTTTAGTATTATCGAAAGTAAATTTAATTACTGACTTCATGAAATAATCATTTATGGAAGACAAACCATACAATCCATATTAAAATAATAATAAATATTAATATGAATTGATTTTATTAAATTTATAATATAATAACTATTAATAAGAACATGTGTTTCCTACTGAGAGGTCACAAGTTTAAATCAATAAGGGGGGTAGGGTATGTATACCTCCATAAACTTTACTAGCCAAATTGTTGGACGAAGGAGATCTCATACATCAATTTGATGACTAGCTTGACTTTAAACTTGAAAATAAATTATTATTATTATTATTATTATTATATAATTAATGATATAATATACAATTAATATGCATATATATACACATTGAGATGATAATTCATTCTCTATAGAAAATGACATATACCTTATAATTGATTCATGACTATTACTACTTATTAAAAGTTCATACATTATTACATTATTTATAATATACCCCAAATACATTATATCAATTCCCAAAACAAAATTGTGTCTAAAATTTTAGATTAATATAACTTCAAATATGCACTTGAAGGACATTATGAATCTCCTTAAACAAGCAAATGACGACGATTTCATTCCACAGAACCAATAACTTCTACCATTAAAATAGGGAAATCATTATCCTCCCTTATAAAATTAATGGCCTAGTTAAGTAGCATTCATACCTGCAAATTGTATTTCTACATTAAAAAATAAAGGATCATTGTCATGGTGGATCATGGAAGTACATTTAAATTTCTTAATAAGGAAAAGTTTAACTAATTGGGATTTCATATTTATACTTTTGAACACTTTGAACCATTATCATTCCATCCCCATATAATATTCAATGTGAAGGGTTGGTGCATAAGGTGGAACTTATAATGGAATACTACACTCTTCGAGATGAATTTTATGTCATAGAAGTTTGAGTATATGTTTGTATTGGTGCCTTCATTGAACCATTTTGGTTCCTTCTAGATGTGGTGTGAATTGGACTATTGTTTATTCAATATTGTTTTAGCACTTTATCCAAGGCTATTGGTTCTTTCTAGATGTTGTGTGAATTGAATTATTGTTTATTAAATATTTTTAGCACTTTATTTAAGGTTATTGGTTCTTTCTAGATGTTGTGTGAATTGAACTATTGTTTATTCAATATTTTTAGCACTTTATCTAAGGATCATATTTACGACATGCATTATGAGTATATGTGATTTTAAGTATTTAATAAATGTATTCTATAAAAACCTACTCCATTAATTATCGAGAAAAGTTCATCTCATTTCACCGATATGGTTTGACATGGAATCACTATCAAAATCCTTTCACCTAAAAGTAGTATGTCCATTTACTTTATAATTTGTTTTTAAAAATGCCATTTTGACTTCATGTCTCACAAGTATTATATGGAAACTTATACGCTAAGTCTCTTTAGCTTACTCCATAAGCATAAGATAGTATTTTAGAGGATACCTATGAAACATTCATTAGACATGGCAATGTTATATGAAACTTATACTCTAAGTCTCTTTAGCTTACTCCATAAGCATAAGATAGTATTTTAGAGGATACCTATGAAACATTCATTAGACATGGCATGGAACATGTTATTTAGTTCAACCTCACTCAAGTTATCACAATGGTGCATCCCTATTAATATGAATAGTTTTTAAAATATAAGAATGAAAGGATTAAAAAGGAACATTTGTATGTTGAGACCATAAATCTTAGTATCTTATGCTATCTTAGGTATCGTAGAAAGGAAAAGTGATAGCTCTTACGATCTCTATATTAATTATAGATCATTTAAATCAAATCACTATCAAGAATAATCTCTCCATGATTTACATAGATGATTTTTAAAATATAAGAATGAAAGGATTAAAAAGGAACATTTGTATGTTGAGACCATAAATCTTAGTATCTTATGCTATCTTAGGTATCGTAGAAAGGAAAAGTGATAGCTCTTACGATCTCTATATTAATTATAGATCATTTA
>ML779002.1:629419-645851 GCA_009831015.1 Picea engelmannii | reverse complement strand
ATGATTCCAAATGAAAATGTCTCCTTGGTATATATAGGAGACTAGGAGGTATAATTACAACTAATGGAATAAAGCCGATATAAATAAAATAACATTACTAATGTAATATGCCCCAATTAAGGGGTAATGAGCCAATATTAGGGCTTAACATGCCCATCCCCTTGAGACAAGTGTTGTCTGCAACGCTTGAGTAACTCTGGATTCTTCTGTATAAAAGACTCATCTTCCCATGTGGAATCTTCAGCAGGTAGTTTCCTCCATTTAATGAGATACTCTGAAATGGATCTATTCCTCAGCTGACGAATTCTTGTGTCAATGATGGCTTCAGGATCCAATATGATTTTTCCTTCCTCGTCAAGTTTTGGCAATATAGTTTGAACTGGGATCTTGTCACCTATAACCTTGTTTAAGCATGAAACATGGAAAACTGAGTGTACCCATGAAGATGCAGGCAACTCCAATTTGTATGCCATAGTACCAATTTTTTGCAACACCTTATAAGGGCCATAGTACTTTGGTGATAATTTATTATCCTTCTTGGCTTGCTTGAGGGACATCTGTATGTATGGTTGTAGTCTTAAAAACACCCAATCCCCTACTTCAAAACTTATTTCACTACGATGTTGATCTGCTTGTTGTTTCATGCGATTTTGTGCCATGGTCAGGTTGTCCTTTAAGATTTGGAGAACTTGTTGTTGATGCTCGATGTGATCTTCCACTACTTCAACCTTAGATTTTTATTTTAGAGAAGAAGGGATGGAAGGAGGGTGGTATCCATAGAGTTTCATAAAGGGTGTCATTTTTGTTGCAGTATGAAAGGAAGTGTTATACCATCATTTTGCCAAGGGTAACCATTTGAACCATTGTGTTTGTTTATCAGAGACAAAGCAACGAAGGTAACCTTCCAGAATTTTGTTCACTATCTCAGTTTGTCCATTAGATTGAGGATGATAGGATGAGCTATGAGCCAATTCAATACCCAAACAAGAAAATAATTCTGTCAAAAAATGTCCAGTGAAGATGGGATCTCTGTCACTTACAATAATATTTGGGTTTCTATGTAGCTTTTGAACTATCTCCATGAATGCGGTGGAAACTGTAATAGCTTTGAAGGGATGAGAGAGTGAACAAAAGTGTGTGTACTTGGTTAGTCTATCAAAAATCACCATGATACCACTCTTTCCTTCAGGCTTGAAAATGGAATTCATCAACCCTTGGAATTTGGAAGGTGCATTTGTAAGGCCAAAAGGCATGACCAAAAATTCATAATGGCCTTCATGAGTTCAGAGTGTTGTTTTTGGGATATATTCTTCCTTCATTCTAATCTAATGAGACCCTGAACGAAGATCCAATTTTGTGAAATAGATTGCTCCATGTAGTTCATCTAATAATTCATGAATGACCGGAATGGGAAACTTATATTTAATAGTGATCTTGTTGAGCTCTCTATAATCTAGACACATACTCCATGAGCTATCTTTCTTGAATACCATTACCACTAGTGTAGACTAAGAACTTTGGCTAGGTCTAATAATGCTAGCCTCTAACATTTCTTCAACCATGTGCTCAATTTCACTCTTCTGGGCATAAGGGTATTTGTATGGCCTGATGTTAAGAGGAACACTCCAAGGAATTAGGTGAATTTCATGATCATGATTTCAAGTGGGTGGAAGACCTTTGGGAATATCTTCAAATACTTTGGAATTCTTATCAATGATCCCTTGGAGATCTTGAGGAATAGATGGCTTAGATGTTTGAACATCTAGTGAGCATAGTTGTGAAATAATGCCTTGATGCCCCTTTTTCAATAATTTTGTCATGCCATTAGATCTTATCACATTACCGAGTTTCCCTGTGATACCTCTTAACTCAATTTCTTTTCCTTCTAATGAAAATGTCATGAAAAGTTCTTGAAAATTAAAAGCCATTGTTCCTAATGATTGTAACCATTGGATTACTAGTACAACATCAACACCACCCATGGGTATAGAAATCATTGGACTATTCATTACATATTCCCCCATAGTAAGATTGATCTTATTGCATTTTCCTGAGCAATTGATAGTTCCTCGATCTGCAATCATTACTTGAAACTCTGGCACTGGATATACAAAGCAATTGAGAGATTTGGCTAATTTATAGTGAATGAAATTATGAGTACTGCCAGAATCAATTAGGACTATTACCTTTTTCTTTTTGATGTATCCTTCGATCTTGAGGGTTTGAGGAGTGCTAATTCCAGCCAATGCATTACACGATATCGTGGGAGTCAACTCTTTAGACAAAATTGCTTCTACATTTTCATCTTGAGATGGTTCTTGCACTTTTTCGTCTTCCTCTTCACAATCTATGTAGAATAACTTCTTCTCACCACACTTATGTCCCTTACTGTACTTGCTGTCACAATTAAAGAATAAACCTTTTGTTTTTCTTTCCTCCAATTGTTGAGGTGTCAACCTTGTAGGTTAAGGTGTTTTAGAAGAAGGAACATTGTTCTCTCTATAGATGTTAGGATTGGTCCTTCTAGTAGCTATAGCTATATTTTTACTTTCAACATTTCCTTCCACCTTAAATGCATTCTCCAATGATTTGGGTTCCCAAAGGCGAACCTCATGTTGAATGTTATCCTTTAAAGTTCCTATGAATACATCAATCATGTGCTCATCTGGAATATCTGTTACCTTTATATTCAATCTATGGAGTTTCTCAATGTGCTCGGTAACTGAACCCTTTTGATTGAGATTTATCAATTGGCTAAAGAAGGTATTGCTCCTTGTATCCTCATAGTGTGCTATTATTTATTCCATGAAAATTGTCTAAGTGACGAGTGATTTGTGAGAACAAAGCCATCAATACCATACAAATTTATTTGTTTCTAAATATAAAGAAACAATTTGTACCTTTTGTGTATATGGCACATTATGTAGATCAAATAATTGCTCCATATGAAGTATCCATGTGATTGGGTCCTTGACATCAAACTTCCTCATATCGATCTTAGAAACACGGTTGGTCTTCAACCCAAATTTGGAGTTTATCCATTCTTGATTCACCTTCCTTGTGTCCTCATCATGAATTTCATGGGATACATTTTCACTTTTAGGTGTCCTCTCTATTAGGAAATTTTTCAATCATTCCATGATCTCCCCTTTTAAACCATCCATCTTAATATCCAACTTAACTTCCATTGAATCCATCATCTCTTGTAGTTCATGTTTGGTTATTGTCTTCTTTTGTATATCATTTATGTCCCTATGCATTTCTTCACCTTAATCAAGAGTCCAAGTAGGATTGTCTGGAGGATTATTTGGTGTATAAGTTCCCTTTTTTGGTGGCATGTTGGCCAAGTATCACTTCAAACGTTGATTTTGAGGTGGTTCTACTAGACAATCTTCCTTTTATTGTATATCCAAAATTTTGGTCCTTCTGAGTATAAATTTTTATTTTTTGTAGGTATATAATATTGCTTCTCTTTAATGCCATAGGTCTAATAAAAATTGGATGTGCCAAGTGGAATTTATGGTAACTTCGCTGCAACTTGTTGATTTTTGGCATTTCCAGGAAATCTCACTTATATAGCGTGCCCCACACAAAATAATTTATATAAAATTATGAAACTAGTACCATAACTACTAATGGCTGTCCATTATCCAATGAAACTAGTCTCACTCAATTTTGATACTCTAGGAAGAATTTATGATTGTTTTACCCGGAACACGTGCTTGAGACTAGTCAATAGGACTAGTCAGATACCCTATCTTCCACAGTGTGTATCTACAAATTTAAGATGAACCATAAGCTTAAATTTATACCATAGATACCCTACTAATTTCTGAGAATATCCTATGGAGTTCAGGGTATGAAACGATACAGAAAAATGTTTATAGCAAAAATTCTGCAATGACTCAATTCAGGATGATTCTAGAAGCCTATCTTACAAAGGATGTATCTCCGGAAGTATAAGGCCTCAGGAGATGAAATTTTAACCCAACGTACCTTGATCAATCTACTAAATATCCTCCAAGGCGTTCCTTCTGAATCATTGTTAAAAAAAATGTTATAGCGAAAATTCCACGGTGTCTCAGATGTAGCAGCGAAACCCCAAGACCTTTAGCTCTGATACCATATGTTAAGAACCAAATACCAATATATCATAGAAAAACCTTAGAATAAGTACTCAATGCCTTAAAAGAGATAATTTCGATTAATAATCCTCTTTGAGGGGGAAACCTCCTTTTACCCCACATAAATGTTCAAGTACAAGATGATTCCAAATGAAAATGTCTCCTTGGTATATATAGGAGACAAGGAGGTATAATTAAAACTAATGGAATAAAGACGACATAAATAAAATAAAATTACTAATGTAATATTCCCCAATTAAGGGGTAATGAGCCAATATTAGGGCTTAACAGAATACAATAATACAATAAATCTCATATTCTATTACTAATTGTCTAAAATACAAAAGATTGTAAAAGACAAAAACACACAAGGTAGCTAGAATAATGGTGGCTTATCTATGAGAAGAAATGTGTCAGTTATGCTAATTTGAAAAAAGATAATAATAATGAGGCTCCAAAGGCCTTTTTTAACATAAATTAGAATAAATGAGAAAACCATAAACATCCAAAAACCTAACCCTAGTACATGAAGTGCCAAAATTCACATGGGCCCCAATGGGGTAAATTGGTACATCAACTTATCAGGGTTATAAATTTTTCATGCGATCTTCATTTGAGGTGCATGACAGCTCGTTGGAAAGAAATATTCGAGGACTACACATGTTGTTGTCACACTCTGTCATTGACCATAGGTTGGACCAAAAATCTCTCAGGAACCTAATGTTTCGATCAGAGATTATATTTTGTGGGAGCCCAAAATGAACCCAAACTTCTGTGAGGAAGAGCTTGGTGGTGGCCTCGACTATGATTTTATTCTCGTAGGGTGCCAAAATTTCCATATTATAGAATCGATCAATGCCCACAAAGAAACAATCATTCCCCTACATGTTTGAAGGTAGATCAGACATGTACTCGATGGAGATGGACACCCAAGGCCTATATAGAGTAGGAAGAGGAGCGTATAGCCCATGTTTCTTGATGGTGGGCTTGTAAATGGCATAGGAAGTGCAGGATATGCTGTACTTGCAAACATATTGTCGAACCTTTGGCCAATAAAAATGTTTTTTCAATACTTCCACTATATTTTCTACACCAAAATGTGTTGTTTCTTAGCTGTAATGAGCTTCCTAGATCAACTTGGAATGCTTTCTTGAAGGAACATTGAGATGGCTCGGATGGCATAGCAATCCATCCTGAAGATGAAATTCAAGAATTGTTTTTCTCGCGCTCAATGTTTGATATGTGGTAGTGAAGTCAATGCCATTATTTTATAATTGTGGCCATCCAGATGTCTCATGTCCATAGGAGTTATGAACTATGGTTAGAGCTTCCACCAGGGATGCCTGAGGAAATATGCGACATGGTTGGTGGTACCCTTCTTGTACTTGATATTCAAGTTGAATTGTTGCGGGTATGTGGACCACTTCTGATGGGGGCCATTTTGTAACTTTCCTTATGTTTGTGTGAATTTTAGAGGCCAATGATCAGTGTGGATGATTTTTTCCTTCCCCAAAATGTAATGCTTCTACTATCAACGCGCCTTCACACTGAAGTACATATATTTGTCATAGGTGGGGTATCTATGAACATAAACATATAAAGTTTCATTGTGATAGGCTATCACATACCAATGTTGAGTGAGGAGTGCACCAATAACATAATTTGAATAATTTGTCTCAATGTCAAATGGATGTTGCAGGTTTGGCAGAATGAGGATTGGTGCTAAGAAGAGTTAAAATTTCAAATGCTTGAATGCTTTATGTGGCAGCATGGAACACACAAACTTGGCCTTCGCTCCACCCTTGGTCACCTGTCTTAGGGCCCAAGTGATATGATAGAACCCCCAAAAAATCCACCAATAGAAGTTGGTGAGGCCCAATAATCTACAAAGCTCGGTCATTGTCTTTCGGGATGGCCAATCATGGATGACTTGGATATTGGCTAGATCCACATGTACACCCTGTTCATCCAAAATATATCCCAAATATTGGATTCTCAACATACCTAAAGAAAACTTCTCCAAATTGGCATACAACTTGTGTTGTTGTAGGGTGCCCAATCCCTGTTTAATATGCTCCAAATGGCCCTTTCATTTTTTGTTGAAGATGAGGATGTCATCCAAATATACAACCACAATCTGGTTTGTGAATGTTTGTGATATATCCTCCATAATCTACATGAGTGTGGCCAGGGAATTAGTCAAGAAGAAAGGCATGAACATCCACTCAAAGAGGCTTTCTCTAGACTTGAGGTTGTCTTCCACACATCAGTTTTCTCAATCAACACCTAGTGGTAGCCTGAATTCAGATCAATCTCACTGAAAAAATTGGCTCCCTTGAGATGATTGAGAAGATCATCAATCCTGGGAATTGGGTTTCAGTTATTGACTGTGATATTTTTTAGGGATTTGTAATCAATGCAAATTCATTATGTCCTATCCTTATTCTTTACAAATATAATTGGGCTCCTGCAAGGTGAGGATCTTGGTCTGATGTGGCCCTTGAAAATTATCTCTTAGATCTAGCATTTGATTTCTTCATTTTCCATAATAGAACACATGTATACAAGTCCATTAGAAAGAGGATCATTGTGTTTCAAATCAATGGAGTGCTTTAACTAACAGTTCACATGCACCCTAGTAGGCGAGGTGAATATGTCTTTGTAATCCTCTACTATTTCATCCACCTATTGTTGTTGCACAAAGAGACCCTATGAAGAGGTTTTCGCAGTTGTAGTGACCATTTGTTCACCTTCAGATCAAACCATATAGAGGAAAAATATTCCAGTCTGAGAGATAATCTTTTTTTACTGCTTCTTGGAGATCAAAGAGGCCGTAGTGTTTGGGACTCCCTCCGATAACCTATAGAGTTCATCTCCCAAAGTAATAATGAAATTGTTAGCGCTATAAGTATCACCTAGAATTCTATAGTTGTGGGCCTAATACCCATCAGAAAAATTATAGGTTTTTAAAAGATAAGAGTTTAGTTCAATGTATAGAGAATGGGAGAGAAACTCAGTTTAAAATATCAACACAAAACCTCCACAAAATATACAGCAACAAGCAAGTATTGAGTAATGTCAGACCAATATTTAGAATATAAATGGAAAAATGGAAGACTTAGTAGAACATATAAAATACATGCATCAAGTTACATCAAGTAATTTTGAAACATATATAGTAGAAATCTTGCAAAGTAGGAACCTCCTAATCAACAAGAGAGTAATTTGACAACACTTGCACAAGTTAACAAACAATAAATCATTCACTGTATTAAGGAAACAAGTACTAATATGAATCCTTGACCAATATGTAGTATCAAAGTAAGATTGAAACAAAAATATTAAAGTATAAGAATAGACTAATCATTAACTTATCGAATATTCTTAAGTCTGGTTACATACACTCTGGAAAATTTTACAGTTGAAAGTAAAGAAATGAGTCTCACAATAGACACTCTCCTCTCTCCAAGAGTTACATCCATCATAAAATAGAAAAATACATAAAAATTGTATATCTAGGAGATTGCAACTTGCTCCATGCATTGGATTCTATTCCTTGGATATATGTGGCAATAGATAGACCAACAAAAATCCAACAAACTACTAGATTTCAGGAAGTTTTTAGCAGTATTAAATAAATTTGCGACCAACTCATTGCATGGAGATTTAATGATGTTGGATCTCAGGTACAAGTGTCCCTTGCTATCTAAATACATCCCAAGGAACCATTTGAACCTCCTCATATAGGTCACATCCCTCCTGCATCTCAGATTTATCAAACTATTAGATTTTGCAGTGTAACTATTTGATTCACTGCAAACTTTCCTCTAGGTGATGTTTTCAATTTTCCTTCCAAATGACGAATTGCGTCACGCTGACTTTTGGTCAAAAATTCAAAGAAATTATGTTTCTCCTTAGAAAACATTATCAGAAAAACCTAGTTCATATATTTAAATATATGATGAAAATACATATTTTTTGCTTACTAATTTTCTGCACATTGTTTTAATTTTAGTAGTTAGCAGTGCCTTCAGTAGAATGTTCTCTGAACTTCTTGCAGCTGTCATTTTTATTTCCGATCACTACGAATAATGTCAAAAACATGGATACAATATTCAAACCTTTTTTTATGCCTTGTATAACCTTTGAGCCATGCAGGATGACTCCCAAAAACATCAAGTAATCAAAATCGTGAACATCATACGAAAACATGTTCTTTAGAGTTGAAAACCAACCTATATGAGGAAACATGACAAAACTGATATACTGCTACACAAAAGATTGGTTCTCCATATTCTCTTTTAATTTTTTAGTTGTTCTTTTGGGGAGTATCCATGACAACTAAATCAAAACCCCCTTCTGATAACAACTACTACCAGGGTAAGTGATGGAAACTAGTAAAGAAGGTGTTACCACTAGATTTGTAAGAATTAGGGTTTGCTGGAAAAATGATTTTTGCTTAAAGAAACAACGCAGAAACTAAAAGAGACTGAAACTGAGAAATGGAGGTAAATATAACAACCTAAAACTGAAAAAAAAAAATCCAATATACAAATATCCAAGCGACTTTGTAAAATAAATGTTTTGCAACACAATTTCTCAGTTTGTAGTGAATTGACAATTTGTAGCAACACATTTTTAGTCTAGGGTTTCATCAGAAAGATTTACAATTTCATAGGTAAGGAGAGGATATGATGCTAAGTGAGGTGATGTTTTTCAAACGTGATTGAAAGAGGATTTAGCTTGGGTTTTAGAAAATGTGTAAAACAGGGGATTTGTAGTGTAGTTTGCAACAAATTTGGAGTTTGTAGCAATTGGGGCTTGCAGTGAGTAGAGTTTTGGCAATGGGATTTTAGGTAAAACATGAAACAAGTACCTGGCATCAAATATAACTCTTTTCTAAAAAGATACAATAATATCATCCCTTTAATATTTCCACCATCGACCTCTTCAGAGAGTTTGCATCGAAACAGTCTACAATGCCATTTAGCAACAAGTCTATCGATTTGTAGAACTAGTTACAATTCACAGTGAGTTTAACTAGTTTGTAGTTCCTTCTTTACAAAAGGAAAAGAAGATATAAAATTATAAACCCTCCCTTTGAAAATTACCCTTTAGATATGTTTGATGATGCTAGAGTTCATCATTAGTGACTTTTACAAAATGATAATCATAAAAATATTTGACATGTGCTCTATTTTTGAATTACTGCGAATTTTTGGAGAGTCTCTTGACTCCTGAACATTACATGTGTTAACATTTGGCTCCAGGGGGGATGGAATTCTCTTTATGAGATTCCAATAACATTGTAGTTGCAGTGCCTTATCTGTCAATTGAATATGATTATGATTATGATTTCAATAGTTGTTCACTTGCTTGCAAGTTAAATCATCTTACAGAGACCAATTGTTAGTTCCATTGGGCATGGAGTCATTATTAGATATTTAATATATAAAAAACCCTAACAAACATATCTACATACTCTAATGCGAGATTATTCATCACACAACTTACTTCTAACCAAATAAGTCAATTTGATTATGTGAAAGAGAATTTCCAAATTAACCATGTAATCATTTTTCCGACAAAATGTTCTTCTTGTTTACATCAAAATGAACAGGTGCAAAAATAATAAAGTCTCATAAATGAAATCAACAAATCATAATCATTGTTGGGATATCGTTGTATGTTGAATGATACAACATTGAAAACCTTTGGAAATTCCATCTCCATGTAACTGGCCACCGGGTCCTGAAAATCATGACAAAACGCATGTTGATGTAGAAGCTTGAACTGCTCATCTATCATTTATATTCTATTTACAATAATAACATCCACTTGATCTCCTTGAACATGCTCATAATCAAAACTTATTTCATTCTGATCCAGGACAACAAAATTACCTTTAATCTATCCATGATATTTTTGAGCAAAAATCTCTTTAACATCATCCAAAGCAAGTTCATCACGATGACAAAATAACAGACTATCCTCATAAATTTTAGCAGTAGGAACAATATAATCAATAAAAATTTCATTTTGTTGGATTGTTTCAGTGTCTTCAATAGAATCAAATGCAAGATTATCATTCAAAGGCTTGTACAACTCTATATGTGTTGATGCAAAATATTGTTCCTCTAAATCATCTTTATAACCATAAAAAACAAGAAGGTCTCCATAGACATTTTGAAAAACAAATCCATGACTATAAGAAACTTTTGATGTAATATCAAAGGTATATGTAATCTAAATATCATCAACTACATAATTAATACACTGTTGAACATCCTTTTAAAAAAAATAAAAACTAGATAAGATTTCATCAGTGAATGAGTCTTCTTGTGCTTCATAAATATTTAAATCTTTCTCATTATCACTGTATTCATCATAAATAGGAGCATCTTGATATATTCCTAAAGCAAATATCCCTATTTCTGTACTTTTATACTATCATCAACAATATGACTTTTGAACATATTTGGAACAACTATAGTATCATAGTTATTACTACTAGAA
Organism: Picea engelmannii; assembly: GCA_009831015.1. Taxonomy (NCBI): domain Eukaryota; kingdom Viridiplantae; phylum Streptophyta; class Pinopsida; order Pinales; family Pinaceae; genus Picea; species Picea engelmannii. The sequence goes on along the minus strand of ML779002.1, from coordinate 635,211 downwards.
ACATTTGGATAAATGATAACTACATATAGCGTATCACTTCCATCAGCTTGAATATCAGAATTTTGAAAATATTCTTGCTGTAAAACAAAATTAAGAGAAGATACACTAGGGAATGGGACTTCTTCCTCTTCCATAGCATAATCACCCCCTTCCTCTACACTTCTAGAAGAATCAACTACTAAATATTGAGCATATGATGGACATCCCTCACAACAATATTGAAAAAGACTCCTTGGCTAGATAAAATTTCTTGTAATATAAATAAAAATCAGCATGAAAATCCTTCAAAGATGAAATAATAGAGGAATGAAGAGTTTTGTACCATTCTATTGCATAGCCATCTAATGAATACATGAACATTTTCATCAACAGATCCTCATGATATAGATCCCATTGATCCATGAATTGATGAAACTTAATGAGATGATGTGCATGATTATCCTCCTTTCTTTCTCTAAATATAGGAAGAAAATATCCCCATTCTAACATATGAGGTACTAGTTGTGGGAAACAAGGAACTGCGAAAAATTTAAGAGGTACAAACCTTTGAGCCAAAACAACAGAAAATGCCTTCGACATTCTAAAAATGTGGAGTTTTGTTGGCATCCAATTCACATTTTTATACTGTCCTTATAAGCTGCCTACACCAGTGTTTTGCGAACTTTGATTTTCATCGCAATCTTTGGAATAAAACAACACTGCTATTTTTGCGCAATTTGCACACCTTTCGTTGTTCTCGTTTTCACGACTGCACGCGTGAAAACTTTGATTTCGAAGTCACATTTAAATTGTCATTGGATTATTATGGTCACTCTTGTCTATGTGTTCATTGCGTTTCCAATTTAATTATAGTCACACAGTTGGCAAGGCTCCAAGATCTTTACTCATTTGGCATTCTTTAATTGTTAATATGACTTTGTTTTTTATGAGACTATGATGATATTATTATGATCGAGTTTTGATGTATTGGTCGTTTGATTTTCTATGTTCTTTCATTGATTTCCTTGACACATTGTTCTCATAAAAACACATTAACATTGTGGTTATACCCTTGGTATAATCATTTCATGAAAACACATTTTTGATATGATCAAACCCTTGGTGTTGATTTCAAATCATTGTTTTGGTTTTAAAACTATGCTAATACTATTGCTTACGCAAATGTTTGGTCGACTTACCATAGTTTTCGTTGATTGTTTGAATGGAATGGTTTTTAACATATGCAATAGTGATTTGAATCGCTATATGCACCGTCGGTTGTACTATGGGAAATGACTATTTTGCATGGGCTAAGCTAGCTCCACCACCTTTGCACATTCATTCATTAATGCTTTCCCCCTATCCCGGGTCACCTCTGTTAGTTTTTGGGTAAGCCCGTGAGCATTTCAATCCCGCGAATGCCCTATTGAGACCCTTGCCCATTCACTCTACTCACAGTGTGCCTCTGTCCAAGGCACCTGTGGTGCATATAGATCCAAATGGTAGCCAAACTCTGTTGCTATTCGATAATGCCCATAAGGATTTAGAAAATGGTGGTTGGCTGGAGTTTATACAGAGGTTCGAGGGTTTCAATCTTTCGGTTGCCCAACAATTGACCCTCACCTTCGACAGGTGTAGGGCTAAAGTCAGAAACATACAACTTGATCTCAATGAGGAATTCGTAAGCTTAGCCATAGGACTACCAATGACAGGGCAAAGGTGGTTCAAAATTTCCAAAGTTGACGAGGTGTCGTGGCCCCTTCTATTCACTTCAAAAAATTGTTTCCAGTGATAAAGGTATGCCTACCACTACCCTCAAACCCAGGTGACATGATCTTTTGGTAATTATTAAACAGTTTGTGACCTGTGAAGGTCCGTATGGCTTGGTATTTTTGTATCACCTCCGGTTATTGATGAATTTCATAGGCTATCCCTTCAATATGTTGCATTATCTTTTACGAAGTCTGTACAAGATGTCTAAGAGATTCAAGCGTGAGAAGGTTGATAGCATCCTTTTCCATCACGGCTTGATTAAACTCATTATCGTTCACCATTTAAACCTTAGTGGTGATAATTGGCAATCCTTCCTATCAAGGAATGGATTTACCAATACCGAGTCTACTCAAATCGACAAGGTTGTGGTTATAGAAACTTTGGTTGGGCCAGCCGTGCCATTTCTTATCCTTCTACCCCCTGTCGAGCTTCGGATTTCCTCGACGTGGACCTACCCAATACTACTGTCGACCCGAGTGCTAAAGAAAATATTAAGGCCGTCAAAAGGCCTATGAAGAAGAAAGGTAAGACTGACACTACTGTCAACAGTAAGGGGAAGAAACATGCTCGATGGATATCGAGATGTGCCAGGAGAAAACCCAAGCAAAACATTGACCAAAAGCCCATAGTGTTGAGCGAGGACTCAGAATCCGAAATTGAACGATTCCTGACCGAGGAATACCCCTATTCCCATGGCCTATGCTCTACGAAACCCTATGAATATGTCTCTAACTTACCCCTGTGCCTAAAAAACAACCCTAACTACCAGGGAATCAAGCTGCACAATGAATCCCCTAGTGACTTAAACAAACCCTCGCCTGTGATATCAAAGCCCGAGCAACCATCATGTATCCAATGCAATGCTTGGCTAGAGCGTTATTACACCGACATTCCCCTATTGCAATCAAATATCAAATCATTAGAGGAATGGGTGACAGTGCTGGAGAAGGAGAACGATAGGCTACAAGCCAATGAGAAGAAACAAAAAACCACTGGTTCGATTTTCTTTAGGAATGTTGAGGCAACAATGGCCTTTGTCAATTAAAAATTATCATGACCGAGTTTCCCAGGTATGTGTTTTGACATCGATTTCTCTTTATGAGTTTGTTTGAATTAATATAACAGATTGGGTTTTGCTTTCGATTACTCCTGTTTGTTTTAGTAGAGTCAAAAATGGTTCTGTTACTTCGAATTTCGAGGAATGATTTTGTTTTTATTTGAAATAATATAAAAGATTTCGTTTGCAATTAGCATAAATTAGTTCTATTTGCATCAATTCGTTTTCCTAAAACTCAAATATAGCTATGATTTGGTTATGCGATTTTGTTGTTCTCAGATTAGTATAAGCAATTGATTTGTTTTTTATTCTATTTGGCTTGCTTTTGAAACAATTATGTTCATCTGATTTAGGATAGTCAATTGGGTTTGATTTCGATTAGTTTCGTTTGTTTCTAATAGACTCAAAACAACCCTGTTGACTTCGATTTACCAGGAATGATTCTGTTTTGTATTGAATAAATATTCTCGTTTGGATTTTGATTACATTCGACCTGTGCAAAAGATCTATTTGCTAAAATCGTGTAGCTGTGTTGATTGATACGATTTTGTATAACGATTGTGTCGGCCCCAAACTGTTTCGATTCGTTCCTGTTTGATTTGATTTGCAAACGATTGTTGTGTTCCACAATTAGCATGATCGTTTGTATATGTTTGATATAGTTCTATTAATTTGAAATACGATCCTGGTGATTTCGTTTTGATTCGACAACGATTTTGTTAATGCTTGAGTCGACATAAATTATTGCATGGAAAATTTGTTTAACTCGTTACGGTTTGTGTCGATTGGAATTGGTTCATGAAAATGATTTCATTGTTGTCAAATTATCTAAGTGATTCTATTTACCCCGAATTGGTAATAACAAATGTTGAACAGGGTGCATGTATCTTTGTTTCCATTCGTTTGACCACGATTTCGTTTGTTTCAATTTGCATACAAGTTTTGGTTTGGTGTGGCATGAATGATTCGCTCTGTTTGGAATTAGTAATCAAAGATTTGTTTTGATAAGTCTAATATAATTCTGTTAAGTTTTGGATTGATTTTAAAACGATTCTATGCTCAAATTAGACCTGCTACAGAATCGCAAGATTTTGTAGCTAGTCTTAAAAATTAGATTTTTTGTCAATTTTATCAATAAAATATCCTCTAAACTTGTCTATTCATGTCTTCTTTCAGGTGCATACGAATTACAATGATCAATTGGGCATATTGTGGCATTTTAGGAGATAATTTTGTGATATAGTTTTTGGTTTTAGGTTGTTAGCTTGAGTCAAAAATAGAGACTTCGGATATTATCCCCAGATTTTTTGTAAAACTGTTTTGATAATTCCCACACGGATGTTTTACCCTGTGGGAGGTCTTTAAATACTTGTCATTTTTTTGTAATGGTCCATCATCATCACTATTGGGAGAAACAGACTATGGATTTATAATAATACAGACTGGGATGAAATTTGATGTCTTGTAATAGCTTTCGCTTTCAGTATATCAAACTTTTGTTTCAAGTTTTCTTCATATCAGTTTGCAATGAATTATAGACTACTTTAGCTATCATAATTCTTTGTCAGTTGATGTGACTTGGTTAATGTATTATCCATATCTAATCTCTCTTATTTTAAAAAATACAACAATTACTCTGTTTCAATTTAGTGAATTAAAGATTTCTCTTCTTCGTTAATTAAATCATTTTGTTCAAATCCTTGCACACAGATTTATCTAAATGTGATGATTTGTAAATTATAAGATTGCTATAATTTTTTATGTCTTGTTTGTTCTGTTATTGATATTCAAAAGAGCACTGCTGCTTCCTGTTTACTAGAGGCTAGCAGAGGATCTGGTGCGGGTTTCCTCCCTCCGAACAGCTAAATCGACTATTGGATAGAGGACAAACCTGACGCGTTACTTCAGGTCAGTTTGCTATTTGTTAATTGATAGTTAATTTAATAATGTCATATAAGTAGTTTAGATAGATATATGTGTAGTTCAGATTTATAGTTAGAGTTATTATTTTAGTTGCTTAGCTTAGATATGTTTTTTTATTTAATTCCTTTCTCATAAAATTATAAAAAAAATAAAAAATAGTCTTGCTGTCTTAAGACAGTTTACAAATGATTTTTCCAGGTTTTCATTAAATCTATAATCTGTAAATATTGTATATTTGTAATTGAATCTGATTCTGTTGATAATTGAACATTTAATTTTATAGAATTATAATTGTATGATTTAGGTAATAGATTGTATATATGTAGTTTAGATTTGTTTATTAGTTTGTTTTAATTATTGTTTTCATTTAGATTAGTTTCTTAGTGTAGTTTTCATTTGTTTTTCTAGGACTTAGATCGGCCAACAGAGCCACTAAACTCGTTAGGGTGGGTCATACCCCGGACCGGATCCACTCTTCCAGTTGGCAAGCATTCATTTTTGCCTGTCAACAAATGGTGCTAGAAGGAGGGCCTGAAATTTATTAATGGCACGAGGCGATCGCAAGAATCCTCCACCACCTAACCGCTTACCTATAGTGACAAGAAGTGTTAAGAACCAAACATCAATATAGCATAGAAAAACCTCAGGAAAAGTACTCAATGCCTTGAAAAAGAGATAATTTCAGATAATGAGCCTCTTCGAGGGGGAAACCTCTTTTTACCCCACTTAAATGTTCAAGTACAAGATGATTCAAAATGAAAATGTCTCCTTGGTATATATAGGGGACTAGGAGGTATAATTACAACGAATGGCTTAAAGCCGACATAAATAAAATAACATTACTAATCTAATATGCCCCAATTAAGGGGTAATAAATAACATTACTAATCTAATATGCCCCAATCAAGGGGTAATGCGCCAATATTAGGGCTTAACATGCCCCTCCCCTTGAGACAAGTGTTTTCCGCAGCGCTTGAGTAACTCTGGATGCTTCTGTATAAAAGACTCATCTTCCCAAGTGGAATCTTCAGCCGGTAGTTTCCTCCATTTAATGAGATAC
>ML779002.1:593993-628408 GCA_009831015.1 Picea engelmannii | reverse complement strand
CATTTATTGCCACCTTAAATGCATTCTCCAATGATTTGGGTTCCCAAAGGCGAACCTCATGTTGAATGTTATCCTTTAAAGTTCCTATGAATACATCAATCAAGTGCTCATATGGAATATCGGTTACCTTTATATTCAATCTTAGGAAGTTCTCAATGTGCTCGGTAACTGAACCCTTTTGCTTGAGATTTATCAATTGGCTAATGAAGGTATTGCTCCTTGTATCCTCATAGTGTGCTATCATTTCTTCCGTGAAAATTGTCCATGTGACAAGTTGCGAGAACAAAGCCATCGATACCAAACAAATTGATTAGGTTTTAAATATAAAGAAGCAATTCGTACCTTTTGTGTATGTGGCACATTATGGAGATCAAAGAATTGCTTCATCTGAAGTATTCATGTGATTGGGTCCTTGCCATCAGACTTCCTCATGTCAATCTTAGGAACGTGGTTGGTCTTCAAACCAAAGCTGGAGTTTCTCCATTCTTGATTCACCTTCCTTGTGTCCACATCATGAATTTCATGGGATGCATTTTCACTTTGAGGTGTCTTCTCTGTTGCGAAATTTTTCAATACTTCCATGATCTTAGCTTCCATTGAATCCATCTTAGTATCCAACTTAGCTTCCATTGAATCCATCTTAGTATCCAACTTCGCATCCATTGAATCCATCTTAGCTTATAGTTAATTTATGTCCCTACGCATTTCTTCACCTTCATCAAGAGTCCAAGTAGGATTTTTTGGAGGCTTATTTGGTGTAGAAGTTCCCTTTTTGGGTGGCATGTTGGCCAAGTATCACTTTTGAACCTTGATTTTGAGGTGGTTCTGCTAGACAATATTTCTTCTATTGTATCTCCCAATTTTTGGCCCTTCTGGGTATGAAACTTTATCTTATGTATTTCTCTGATATTTCTTCTCTTCAATGCCACAGGTCAGATCAAAATTGGATGTTCCAAGTGGAATTTACGGTAACTTTCCCACAACTTGCTGATTTTTGGCCTTTCCATGAGATCTCACTTGTATAGTGTGCCCCACACAAAATAATTGATATACAATTCTGAAACTCACACCCAAAATACTACAGACTGTCCACGATCCAATGCAACTAGTCCCACACAATTTGGATACTCTTGGAAGAAGTTATGATTGTTTTACCTGGAACACCTTCTTGAGACCAGCCAATAGGACTAGTCAGATACCCTATTTTACACAGGGTGTATCTACAAATTTAAGATGACCCAGAAGCTGAAATTTTTACCACATATACATTAATAAGTTTTGTAAATGGCCTTCAGAGTTCAGGGTCTGAAAAGTTACATAAAATATTTTATAGTGAAAATTCCGCAAAGACTCATTTCAGGATGATTCCAGAACCCTATCTTGTACAGGCTATATCTCCGAAAGTATAAGGCCTCAGGAGATGAATTTTGAACCCAACGTACCTTGGTCTGTCTACTAAATACCCTCCAAGCCGTTCCTTTTGAAACATTGCAGAAAACAAGTTATACTGAAAATTCCACGGTGTCTCAGATGTAGCAGTGAAACCCCAAGAACTTGAGCTCTGATACCATATGTTAAGAACCAAACATCAATATAGCATAGAAAAACCTCAGGAAAAGTACTCAACACCTTGAAAAAGAGATAATTTCAGATAATAAGCCTCTTCGAGGGGGCCACCTCCTTTTACCCCACTTAAATGTTCAAGTACAAGATGATTCAAAATGAAAATGTCTCCTTGGTATGTATAGGAGACTAGGAGGTATAATTACAACTAATGGCTTAAAGCCAACATAAATAAAATAACATTACTAATATAATATGCCCCAATTTAAGGGGTAATAAATAAAATTACTAATCTAATATGCCCCAATTAAGGGGTAATGAGCCAATATTAGGGCTTAACAAGAAGTCATTCAAACGACAACATCCCCCCTCAAACAACAACCACATCAAAAAATGATCCATGGATCACAGTTGAACCAGCAACCCCAAATCCTACAGGTGGTGACATACAAGAGATTGTCCGCCAATCCCTCATAAGAACACATAGTGCCCTAGCTCGTTTAAGGCAACCAAATCGACCTTTGGACCAACCTTTAGATTTATCTGACATTAGAGAACAACTTGGAGGCACTAACCTCACTATGAACCCTACAGATCCAATCCTCACTCCTGCTGCAGGAGGATCTGGAATACCTCCCTCACCACCTCCATCATCTCCTTCTTCTTTGGGAGAAGACTCCTCTGATGAAGGCAGTTCCCCTTCACAAACTTCCACACCGCTTACACCAATGGCCAACCAGAACAACCCTGCCAGACCTTGGCTCGACAAAGATGTGGTAGCCATACCTGGAGATCAACATCCTTTACCCAAACATCTAGAGAAGTGGATTCCCAAGTTTGACCCTGACTCTAAACAAATTGCAGAAGATCACATTAAATTTTTTATGTTAGCCATTAGAATCCGCAATGTCGAGCATGAAGACGTAGTCTGTAGGTTGTTCCCCTATACTTTCGAGGGCAATGCATCTACTTGGTACTTTGCCCAGCAACCCCATACCATCCTATCTTGGGAAAAGTTCGATTCATGTTTTTTGGAAACGTTCGGAGATGATAAGTCACCGGAAGTCCTGGTTATGGAGCTTTCTAGCTTAAGAATGAACCCAAAAGAGAAAATTAAAGAATTTAATCAAAGATTCTTAACACTTAAAAGCCGAATCCCTACAGATTCAATGCTTGCCGAGAATATTATCATACCATACTATACTAAAGCCTTGCATCAAAGTATAGCCATTTGGGTTAAACAATCTAAGAAAGCCACATTGTTAGAAGCCTTCGAGGAGGCTAGCCAGATTGAAAAAGACATACTTAGTCTAAAAGACGCTACTAGCAATGAAACATAAAATAGTTCATCTTCCAAAAAGAAGATCGAAATCCTCCCTAGACCTGCTCAAAGTAAAGCACAACCTGAAAGCTCTGATTTAGAAAACTTAACTAAAGTCGTTCAAAAACTGTCAAATCAAGTTATAGATTTGAAAAGGATGACCGGAGAAGATTCTTCGAGCAAAGGGACTTATAAACCCCCGTTCAGGAAGCCTTTTCCCACCAACTGACCTAATCTAAATACTGAGGGCGTTAATCTAGAAAGTATCCAATACGCCCTTCAAACAATCCTAGAAGCCCAGGATAACTTGATGCCTCCTGAGATTCCTGAGGAGGTTGTTGAACAAGAGACAATTCAAGAAGAAGAGTCTTCTCCAAACATTTTTGGACACTTCTCGGATAGCATCTTCCAAGCTAACTTTGAGACAATACATCCCTATAATACTAGGAGTAAGACAACAAATAAACCTTCTTCCGAAAACACTACGACTTTGCCTCCAAAGGAATCTAAACCAGCCGAGACTAAATAGAGTCATGTGAACCCCAACTTAGATTATGATTTAGTTGAATATCTTAAAAAGTTAAGGGTTAACATTTATGTTTATAAGTTGTTAAAATTTCCATTTTTGTTACCAAAGATGTTACAGAATATCGCAGAGAATGGAAAAAATGGTAATTCAAGCAATAACAAGGTTGTTCAAAACAAAGTTCCTCAGAAGACTTCCGCTAAAAATAATCCTGATCCTCATGATAAAGGAAGCCTTCCTATAAATAATGTAAATAATGTAGATAAAGTAGCTTTAGAAACTGCGAGTAAAAAAACGCAAGCTAACACCCTTAGCACTCGCAGAAATGTACCTCCATTTTTTTTAAATTTCGAAATCTTTAATAGAAACATGCACAATTGTATGGTAGACTCATGAGCATCATCCAATGTGATGCCATGGTCTGTGTGTCAGAAGATTAACGCTGAAGTTGAACCGTCCACTCTAAAAATCATCCAACTTGATCGAACCAGTGTTAAAGTTGTAGGCGAATTAAGGAATGTGCTTATAAGATTATCGTCTAACCCCAAAGTTCATCAAGTAATTGATATTATTGTTGTGGATATTCCAGAAGTGTATGGTCTGTTTTTAAGCAAGGACTAGTCGGAGAAACTAAACGGCTATTTCACGACAGATTGGTCTCACCTGAGGCTTCCAGAGAACGGCAAGCCCAACAAAATCAAGGTAAATCGTGAATGCTACCTTAATTTCATGGTCACAGATTTGAATGATCCCAAAGAACCATTTACACCCTCTGCTGATTCACCAAAATACAAGGGATGGATACCTTTTTCGTTAATTTCATGGCCGAGGCTTCAGTTGTCACCAATCCAGAACGGTAGTCCGAGATTGTAGCATATGTGCAGCCAACGGATTCTACACAACGGTCTCATACACCCGATAAAAATCAAATTTGGTCTCTTTATTTTGACGGGTGAAAGTCTAAAGAAGGAGCTGGTGCAGGCTGCATTATTATCGATCTGGCAGGTAACAAAACATTGATTGCATGTAGGTTAGAATTTGAATGTACTAATAACACAATAGAATATGAGGCTTTATTGCAGGGCCTCAGAAAAGCTTTAGATATGAACATTCAAAACTTGGTTGTCTTTGGCGATTCCGAAATCATGGTTAGACAGGTAAGAGATTCTATCCACTGTCTGTCTCTGCATCTTAAAAGCTACCAATCCGAGGTATGGAATTTAATGAATAAATTTTTCGCTTTCAATATAAATTCTATTCCTAGATTGAATAATTCTGAAGTAGATCTCTTAGATAATGTAGCTTCTAAACTCTTTCCTGCAGAAGGCTTGTCCCCAGATGCATTCTTTGTTGAACTGTTGTTTAGACCATCCGTTCCTGACAACACCACAAACTGGAGAGTCTTCAACGATGATCATCAGGTTATTAGCTTCCTACATATGGAAGAAAATTTTCAAGGCACGGTGATTGACGAATGCACTCATGACGACAATTTGCATGATTTCATGGTAATACCAGATCCGAGAACTCCTGAATCTTCATCGGACATGGTAAATTCGATCCCTAAATCTGTAGTTAGATTAGAGAAGTTTTACGATCTTCAAGATAAATTCAAAAAATCGATCAACTGTAAAACCAATAGTTCCTCGTTATCATATGAAAAAATAAACTTAGGAACTAATGGCAATCCGCAGTGCATTAATTTAGGGGTTGGGTGTTCTGAACAAGAAAAAGCTGCATTTATTAAATTGTTCAAAGAATTTAAAGACTTTTTGCGTGGACGTATGATGATCTTAAAACTTTCGACCCCAACATCATATAACACCTCATTCCTATGAAACCCCAAACCTTACTCTTTCAACAAAAAATAAGAAAAATGCACCCTAAGCTCGAACCGACCGTCAAAAAAGAATTGAATAAACTCCTAAATGCTAAGATAATTTTCCCAGTTAGGCACACTCAATGGGTCTCTAACCTTGTCCCTGTCTAGAAGAAAAGTGGGGAAATCCGACTATGCGTCGATTTCTGAAACCTTAATAGAGCGTCTAATAAAGACAACTACCCTGTCCCACCCATGGAACAGATCCTTCAACAGGTATCTAGTTTTGAGAGGCTATCTTTATTGGATGGTTTCTCAGGGTACAACCAAGTCCTGATGTCTCCTCCAGACCAACTTAAAACTACCTTCCGCACTCCATGTGGCACCTATGCTTATCGAAAAATGCCCTTTGGATTGATTAATGTCAGTGCCACTTTCCAAAGAGCGATGGACATCGCTTTTCGAGGCTTAATCAATCAGTCCATCATAGTTTACTTAGATGATGTTACCGTATTTTCTAAAAATAAAACCGATCATCTAGCTCATTTAAGAGATGTTCTACAACGATGTCGTAAATATGACATCTCCTTGAATCCTAAAAAATCCATCTTTGTAGTAGAACAAGGTAAACTCTTAGGATTTATTGTGTCAAGCAAAGGCATGATTATCGACCCTGAAAGGGCTCAAGTCATCTCGAAACTCCCCCCTCCTACATCCAAAAAGTCTATGCAGTCTTTCTTAGGCCAGATAAACTTCGTGAGGAGATTCATCCCCAGCTTCTCCGAAATGGTCAGACCTTTACAGAAACTAATTAAGAAAGATGCACAATATCATTGGGGACCCTTAGAAAATCAAGCTTTTAATGCAATAAAAAAGGCCATAATATATGCTCCTTCTCTCATGAGCCCCGACTTTTCCCAAGACTTCACGCTCTACACTTTTGCTTCTGACCGTTCCTACATCACTATCCTAACTCAAAAGAATGTTGAAACAATGAAGTACCCATTGCCTTTATGAGATCGTCTTTCAAAGGCACTGAACTTAATTACCCAGCGGTAGATCAGCAAGCCTACGCTATTTTCAAAGCAGTCAAACACTTCCGGTCTTATCTTTTGAAATCTAGGACAAAAGTTATTGTCCCTTACCCAGCTGTTAGGAACCTGTTAGTACAGAAAGAACTAGGTGAAAAGAGGGCGAACTGGGTTGCTTCTTTACAGTAGTATGACATAGAAATTACCCTAGCTCAAATAGTGAGAGGCCAAGGGTTATGCAAGTTAGTTGCTGATTCAGCAGCGGGATAGGAAGAAGAGAACGTTAGGTCAAACCTAGAACAACACAATCAAAATGCAATCTTATGTGCACAAAACTCTGTCAGTCCCTAGTACGACGATATAAAATTCTGTCTTGAACATGGGTTAGCCCCCCATCACCTGGATCCCACTAAAAGAAGAGCGTTGAGATTAAAGTCTGCCTCCTTTCATTTGGTTAATGGTATTCTGTTTCATCAAAATTTTGATGGCGTACTGATGTGCTGTCTTGAGAAAGACGAAGCAGAAAAAGTCTTACTAGAGTTGCATGCAGGAGAAGCTGGTGGGAATTTTGGTGGTGACACCACTCCCCATAAAGTTTTGAGAGCCAGTTATTACTGGCCCACACTTTTTAGAGACGCCCATGCTTTGTGTCGCAAGTGCATTATTTGTCAAAAAGTATCAGGGCGGTTATAGAAACCAACCTTTCCTTTGCAGCCCGTGTCAGTAGAATCTCCTTTTCAGTAGTGGGGCCTTGATATTATAGGTCCAATCAATCCGCCATCCTCACAGAAGCACAAGTTTATCATAACAGCCACAGATTATTTCACCAGGTGGTCTGAAGCTGCCGCATTAAGAACTGTAAATACCAGTCAAGTAATCGCCTTTCTAAATTTGAATATTATCACTCGTTTTGGTATCCCTGACTGTTTAGTATTCGATAACGCTTCTTACTTTCTATCTCTTGAGATGAGTGAGTTTTCTTTAGAAAAAGGAATTAAATTGAAGTATTATGCTAGCTATTACCCCCAGGGCAATGGATTGACATAATCAACAAATAAGAACCTGATTAAAATTATCAAGAGAATGGTGGCTAAAAATCACAAAAAATGGCATAATGCACTGTTAAACGCGATTTGGGCTGATAGGGTAACACCGAAAATTGCTGTAGGTAACTCCCCCTTTTTTCTTGTTTATGGCAGAGAAGCAATTATACCACCACACATTATTCTTCCCTCACTCCAGCTATCGTATAAAATACAAGAAGAATACTGTCCCCCTTTGGAAAATCGAATTAACGCTTTGATGAAGCTAGAAGAGGTAAGAGCCCAAGCTAAACGTAAGTTAGATCAGCATCAACTAGTGGTCAAAAGTTGGTTTGATTCCAAATCTGCCTCTGATAGTAACCTTGAAGTAGGTGACCTCATCTTGAAATGGGACAAACCGCATGAGGGGAAGGGAGAGCACACGAAATTTCAAAACTTATGGCTTGGACCATTTTTAATTGCTAAGAAGTTGGCTCCCATCTCTTTCCGATTGCATAATCTAGAGGGGCAACCTGACACCTATCCGGTGAATGGCCAAGCTCTGAAAAGATATTTTGCATGATTAAAACCCTTTGTATACTATGTACATATTTTTCTTTTCTTTTCTTTTCTTTTACTATTTTGGCTTTGACGTTTTCCTTTGCACTTATCAGTTTTGTTTTTGGAAATACACATACCTGTATGTTGAACTTTTCAGACAAAGAAAACATAAAATTCTTTCACTGAAACGACTGCTGAAAAATTGTGTAAACATCAATTATATACTTTTGAAATTTACATCTGTGTTGGAAAAAACTATTGTTTGAAAGAAGTTAGCTGATTTTGATCTGTAAGTAAAGCTTGTCGCGATCATATATTATCTTCTTACGCTGTCCCTATTCCTTAAATGAATGACTCTGAAGATGTCTCCCTGCTTTAGAAGGTTGGTTCTGCAAATAAACCATCTTTGGATCTTGATGAAGGACAGTTCTAAAAAATTCTGTTGAGGTCTGTAAAAAATATGTTAAAATATCAGAATTTTCAGTGTCACCCCGCTCAACTATATATCTTCAAAAAACAAAATAAAAAGAGCTATGGGAAATGCTTGTAAACCCGCCAGGATTTTGAACAGGTTCGTTGGCAGCAGGTAAATGCATGCATGACGCTAAGACAACTTTGTTGGGGTACTAAACAGGCCCGCTGGCAGCGAAGCAATGTCGGGTATATGAAAATTCGTAAATATGAAACCTCTGACCTTAAAATGTCCTTTATTCTGATTTGGAACTTCATGGCAGGATACAGATATCAGAGTGGGTTAAATGGAAACCCTGTCGAGGCTATGGACGCCTGCTGGCAGCAGTGGCTCTGTCAACAGTATTGGAGATTTTATCTTTAATATTGTGGCTCTCTTATCTTAAGACTGTTATTAGTTTTCATCCTTTAAACACTGCTGGAATATTTGATCATTGATGATGTTTAAACAATTTTTTGGTTATTTCTGTTCGAATTATTCCTGTTATCCTAAACTGAATTCGTTCTTTTGGCAGAGATAATTGATTCTACTAGTGTGTTGCCATTGTTGGCAGCCAATTCACATTTTTATACTGTCCTTATAAGCTGCCTACACCAGTGTTTTGCGAACTTTGATTTTCATCGCAATCTTTGGAATAAAACAACACTGCTATTTTTGCGCAATTTGCAGACCTTCCGTTGTTCTCATTTTCACGACTGCAAGTGTGAAAACTTTGATTTCGAAGTCACATTTAAATCGTCACTAGGTTATTATGGTCACTCTTGTCTATATGTTCATTTCATTTCCAATTTAATTATAGTCCCACAGTTAGCAAGGCTCCAAGATCTTTACTCATTTGGCATTCTTTAATTGTCAATATGACTTCGTTTTTTATGAGACCGTGATGATATTCTTATGATTGAGTTTTGATGCATTGGTCATTTGATGTTCTATGTTCTTTCATTGATTGCCTTGACACATTATTCTCATAAAAACACATTAAAATTGTGGTTAGACCCTTGGTATAATCATTTCATGAAAACACATTTTTGATATGATCGAACCCTTGGTGTTGATTTCGAATCATTGTTTTGGTTTTAAGACTATGCTAATACTATTGCTTTCACAAATGTTTGGTCGAATTACCATAGTTTTCATTGATTTTTTGAATGGCATGGTTTTTAACATATGCAATAGTGATTTGAATCGCTATATGCACTGTCGATTGTATTGTGGGAAATGACTGTTTTGCATGGGCTGAGCTAGCTCCACCACCTTCGCACATTCGGAATTCATAAGCTTAGCCACAGGACTACCAGTGACAGGGAAAAGGTGGTTCAAAAATTCCAAAGTTGACGAGGTGTCATGGCCACTTCTATTCACGTCAAGAAAGATTGTTTCCTGTGATAAAGGTATGCCTATCACTACCCTCAAACCCAGGTGGCATGATCTTTTGGTAATTATTAAACAGTTTGTGACCTGTGAAGGTTGGTATGGCTTGGTATTTTTGTATCACCTTCGGTTATTGATGAATTTCATGGGCTATCCCTTAAATATGCCACATTATCTTTTGCGAAGTCTGTACAAGATGTCTAAGAGATTCAAGCGTGAGAAGGATGATAGCATCCTTTTCCATCACAACTTGATTAAACTCATTATCGTCCACCATTTAAACCTTAGTGGCGATAATTGGCAAGCCTTCCTATCAAGGAATGGATTTTCCAATACCAAGTCTTCTCAAATCGACAAGGTTGTGGTTACGGAAACTTTGGTTGGGCCAGCCATGTCATTTCATATCCTTATACCCCTTGTCGAACCCTCGGATTGCCTCAACATGGACCTACCCGATACTACTGTCGACACGAGTGCTAAAGAAAATATTAAGGCCGTCAAAAGGACTGTTGAAAATGTTGACCAAAAGCCCATAGTGTTGAGTGAGGACTCGGACTCCGAAATTGAACAATTCATGACTGAGGAATACCCCTATTCCCATGGCCTATGCTCTACAAAACCCTATGACTATGTCTCTAACTTACCCCAATGCCTCAAAAACAACCCTAACTACCCGGGAATCAAGCTGCATAACGAAACCCCTGGTGACTTAAACAAACCCTCACCTGTGATATCAAAGCCCAAGCAACCATCATGTATGCAATGCAATGCTTGGCTAGATAATTATTACACCGACGTTCCCCTATTGCAATCAAAGATCAAATCATTAGAGGAACGGGTGATAGTGATGGCGAAGGAGAACGACAGGCTACAAGCCAATGAGAAGAAACAAAAAACCATTGGTTCGATTGTATTTAGGAATGTCGAAGTAGTAACTACCTTTGTCAATTAAAAATTATCATGACCGAGTTTCCCAGGTATGTGTTTTGACATCGATTTCGCTTTATGAGTTTGTTTGAATTAATATAATGGATTGGGTTTTGCTTTCGATTACTCCTGTTTGTTTTAATAGAGTCAGAAATGGTTCTATTACTTCGCATTTCGAGGAATGATTTCGTTTTTATTTGAAATAATATAAAATATTTCGTTTGCAATTATCATAAATTAGTTCTGTTTGCATCAATTTGTTTTCCTAAAATTCAAATATAGCTATGATTTGGTTATGCGATTTTGTTGTTCTCAGATTAGTATAAGCAATTGATTTGTTTTTTATTCTGTTTGGCTTGCTTTTGAAACAATTCTGTTCGTCTGATTTAGGATAGTCAATTGGGTTTGATTTCGATTAGTTTCGTTTGTTTCTAATAGACTCAAAACAACCCTGTTGACTTCGATTTACCAGGAACGATTCTGTTTTGTATTGAATCAATATTCTCGTTTGGATGTTGATTACATTCGACCTGTGCAAAAGATGTATTTGCTAAAATTGTGTAGCTGTGTTGATTGATACGATTTTGCATAATGATTGTGTTGGCCCCAAACTGTTTTGATTTGTTCCTGTTTGATTTGATTTGAAAACGATTTTTGTGTGCCACGATTAGCATGATCATTTGTATATGTTTGATATAGTTGTATTAATTTGAAATACGATCCTGTTGATTTCGTTTTGATTCGACAACAATTTTGTTAATGGCCGAGTCAGCATAAATTATTGCATGGAAAATTTGTTTAACTGGTTACAGTTTGTGTCGATTGGAATTGGTTCATGAAAATGATTTCATTGCTGTCGAATTATCTAAGTGATTTTGTTTACCCCGAATTGGTAATAACAAATGTTGAACAGGGTGCATGTATCTATGTTTCCATTCGTTTGACCACGATTTCATTTGTTTCAATTTGCATACAAGTTTTGGTTCGGTGTGGCATGAATGATTCACTATGTTTGGAATTAGTAATCAAAGATTTGTTTTGATAAGTCTAATATAATTATGTTAAGTTTTGGATTGATTTTAAAACAATTCTATGCTCAAATTAGACCAGCTACAGAATCGCAAGATTCTGTAGCTAGTCTTAAAAATTAGATTTTTTGTCATTTTTATCAATAAAATATCCTCTAAACTTGTCTATTCTTGTCTTCTTTCAGGTGCATACGAATTACAATGATCAATTGGGCATGTCGTGGCAGTTTAGGAGATACTTTTGTGATGTAGTTGTTGGTTTTAGGTTGTTACCTTGAGTCAGAAATGGAGACTTGGGATATTATCCCCAGATTTTTTGTAAAATTGTTTTGATAATTCCCACAGGGATGTTTTACCTTGTGGGAGGCCCTTAAATACTTGTCATTTTTTTCTAATGGGCCATCATCATCACTGTTGGGAGAACCAGACCATGGATTTATAATAATATAGACTGGGATGAAAGTTGATGTCTTGTAACAACTTTCGCTTTCAATATATCAAACTTTTGTTTCAACTTTTCTTCATATCAGTTTGCAATCAATTATCGACTACCTTAGCTATCGTAATTCTTTGTAGGTTGATGTGACTTGGTTAATGTAGTATCCATACGTGATCTCTCTTATTTTAAAAAATATAGCAATTACTCTGTTTCAATTTAGTGAATTAAAGATTTCTCTTCTTCATTAATTGAATCATTTTGTACAAATCCTTGCACACAGATTTATCTAAATGTGATGATTTGTAAATTATAAGATTGTTGTAATTTTTTATGTCTAGTTTGTTCTTTTATTGATATTCAAAAGAGCACTGCTGCTTGTTGTTTACTAGAGGCTAGTAGAGGATATGGTGTGGGTTTCCTCCCTCTGAACAACTAAATCGACTATTGGATACAAGACAAACCTGTCGCGTTACTTCAGGTCAGTTTGTTATTTGTTATTTGATAGTTAATTTATTAATGTCATATAAGTAGTTTAGATAGATATATGTGTAGTTCAGATTTATAGTCACAGTTATTATTTTAGTTGCTTAGCTTAGATAGTTTTTTTTATTTAATTCCTTTCTCATAAAATTACAAAAAAAAACAAAACAATAGTCTCGCTGTCTTAGGACAGTTTACAAATGATTTTTGCAAGTTTTCATTAAATCTATAATCTGTAAATATTGTATATTTGTAATTGAATCTGATTCTGTTGATAATTGAACATTTAATTTTATAGAATTATAATCGTATGATTTAGGCAATAGATTGTATATATGTAGTTTAGATTTGTTTATTAGTTTGTTTTAATTATTGTTCTCATTTAGATTAGTTTCTTAGTTTAGTTTTCATTTGTTTTTCTAGGACTCAGATCAGCCAACAGAGCCGCTAAACCCATCAGGGTGGGTCATACCAAATGGCTTGGGTTATTTAGACAACCCCGGACCAGATCCACTCTTCCAGTTGGCGAGCGTTCATTTTCACCCGTCAACAAGTTTCCACTAGATATGTCTATCATGGAGTCACCAAGTGCACTAAGAAGTCTTTCTGTTTACTCGTTTTAGTACACCAAAAAAACCAATAGTATCCTTTTCGTATAGCTGAGGGAAATATCTTCAATTTTTCCTCCCCAAAAATGGCGCCAAAAACATTAACACCAGAAGTCTCACCTAGACTACTATAGGTGTGAGACTAATACCCCTCAGAAAACTTATAGGTTTTTCAAATATAAGAGTTTATTTAAATGTGTATCTTATCCAAGTGCATATCATTGGCCACCTACCTCTACTAACTAGCTCAAAACAATTTTCTAACAATTTTGGAAAATTACTATTTTTAGCAGTTTTTAACTTCTAGTGCTAGTTTGAGGACCTAAATGAAGGTTTTTTGGGATTGATCTTCTCAATGATATATAAAGTCTCTTATTGATCCCCAAAATGAATCTCCTTGACGATACCTTTCCAATGAGCTATTGTGCTCCCCAAACAAAGATCGTATACTAAAGTCATGCCCCCAAGAAGTTGATACACCAAACTACCCAAACCGGAGTCCACAAAACGGTTGGATTTTCATCTTCCGAGGTTAGGGTTTTGGATTTTCTTTATGAGAAAAATGCCTTTGGATCCTCATTGTAAAAATCACCTTCTTGCAAATGCGCGTAGTGTACACATCTCTTCTCAGAGATAAGTTGTCACCATTCTAACGAGTCTTTCACTCTGTATTTTTACAATCTTTGTACATTTTCGCTCATTAATAGAAAAATGTGTAGTATTATATCTCAGTGTTTATGGTTTCATCTCTGATACATTTATGTTATATTATTGGATATATGAGATACCTCTGTATATTTATTTATTATATCTTCGCTCATTTTGTGCCGAAAATAATCCGGATCAGTAGCAAATGGGTGAGAGACTCAATTTAAAATATCAACACAAAACCTCCACAAAATATACATGAACAAGAAATGATTGAATAGTCTCAGACCAATATTTAGAATATAAATGGAAAGATGGAAGACTTAGCAGAAAATGTAAAATTCATGCATCATGTTACATCAAGTAATTTTGAAACGCATGATATAGTAGAAATCTTGTCAAGTAGGAACCTCTTAATCAACAAGAGAGTATTTTCATAACACCTGCACTAGTTAACAAACAATAAATCATTCACTACATTAAGAAAACAAGTACTAATATGTGTTAGCGCTAGAAGTTTCTCTTAAACTGCTTAAGAGAAATCCTAGCACATCTTGAATAAAAAATGACTTGACTGGATAACTTGGCTCTTAGCAAACTATGCGAGTGGTTAAATTAAGGAAAAGGAAATAAAGCCATTAGGCATGGAGTCCATGAAATACAACAATTTTGACTTAACATTCCATGGGCAACAAATCAGGTCAAATAAGACCCAGATCAATTCTCATATCAAATAGGTTAGAATGACGAAATCAGGAAAAACACAAATGTAGTTAAGGCTGAAAAGCAACCTACTTTCAGTCGCTATAGGAAGAACCTATAATATCTTAAAAAACCTTTCCAAACATTACATAATGAAAAATATCTGTATCGTGGTAGCAGTTATAATAATCTTTACTAGAACATATTCAACACAATTTCTATTCACATAATCCTTATATAAACAAAACACATCCAGTAGAAGAAAAATCGAAGGAATATGATAACACATAGAGAATAGACTAACTGATCAAAAAAACTTACTCATCATCTGAAATCTTTTCATAGAAAGATAAAACAAATCTTGAGAAAAACATCAAACTTCCATACACTTGTAGCTCATCATCATTTCTTAAGAATCCTACCACAAACCTGTCGGGTCTTTTTATCTCTTCCCAAAACTACAGTCTAAAAAGACTCCCCTTTCTTTCTAATACATAAATGTTTATATATCAATAAAACTAAACCAACTCCCTATAGCACTCAAGAACTAATATCTAAAAATATAATTTTGCTTTGGTTAAGTTGCAAGAAATCTGGAGCTCATTGTGATCTTTTACCTAGAAATATGGAAAACATACAACTATCGACTTGAAAAATGGAAGTGATTTGTGTTGGGCCCTTTGTTTTTGGATAAGAAATTGTGCAAGTTTTGACTAAGCACGAGTTGCGCAAGCTTCAACAGAGGCTGGACATCAGAATGATAAAGAGTAACAGAAATCAGCTGTGAAAGTCAATGCAACTCCAACTAAGCAACAAACAGTTGCAAAAAAACAAGAAAGTCTGCAAGTTGAGAAGTAAGACACAACCCAACATATACATAGTTATGAACGTAATTGTAAAGGGTTTGATTAGTTTTTGTGGTTTCCATTGTTGTTGTTTGTAACACTCCCACTACAGCATAATGGATTTTTTTGGCTCTTTTTCATTTTTTTATTTTTTTGTCTTTTCTTTTTCTTCTGTTCAGGGACAAAATCCCCAAGTTCCTACGAGGTCTTAGCACATGCTAGGTATTTCTTTCAAGACCTCCCTAAGTCAAATCCGTTGGTTCTTTCATTGGAAACCTGCCTTGTACAACTCAAGTACCAAGCGTGAGCTTCACCTATCGATATTTTGTGACTGACGAATAAAAGGGGACTTGCCCTTGGGTTTCCGGGGTGTCAAAACGCCGCAACACCAAAATCTATTCATGCTATACCATTTCATGGATTCACCCATCGGGATTTCACGACTGGTGAATACAAGGGAACTTACCCTTTGGTTTCCTGGGTGCCCAAATGTCGAAACACCAAACTCTATTCACGCTATACCATTTTGAGGTTTCGTAAGTTGGGATTTCATGATATGAGAAGACATGAAGTCTCGCACCTGGGTTTCCCGAGAACCAAAACTACGAAGCCTATATACTTTGGAATTTATCAATGACTCTCATTAAATACCGACACTCTATCTTTCAGGGTTTTGCATACCGGGATTTTGTGATATATGAAGACGAGGGGTTCATACCCTTCGGTTTCCGGGGTCCCAAAACACCGAAATCCTTATATGCACCAATCTCATTTCGCGGTCTCGCAAGTCGGTATTTCATGATATGAAAAGACAGGAAGTCTCGCACCTGGGTTTCCCAGGAGCTAAAACTCCGAAGCCCCTATACATTGCTAAGTTCATTTCGGTGTTTCCCAAATCGGAATTTCATGATATGCGAAGACAAAATGTCTCGCACCTGGGTTCCCGGGAGATGAAACTCTGAAAAAACAAAACCTCTCCACGCTAGACCATTTCGGGGTTTCGCAAGTCAGGATTGCATGACTCGCGAGTACAAGGAAACTTCCCCTTGGGTTTCCCGGTTTCCAAAAGGCCGAAAACCTGAGGGAACCATTCTCTCTGGTGCAAGGTTTCCAAACTTAGGCCATAAAATCCTTCAATGGGTTCTTGGATAGTTATTGTTGGACAACTGAGAGGGGGGGTGAATCAACTGTTACCGTGCTTAAACAATTATGCTTCTTTGAAACTCTTTGCTAAAACACTAAATGATGATCACAATAATGCAGGGAAATAAATAATGGCATATTCAGCATCAGTCACATATATGAGAAACACAGAGACAGATATTTCCCGAGGAAACCCATACAGGGTAAAAACCTCTTTTTCTTTATATGATAAGTAATAGTTACATTCTTTACATTATCATACATATGAGCACCAACTCATAATGAAGCTACAACCTCTGTTTTGCAAGCTGCAACTTGCTGAGAGCACCAACTCTCTTTTTTCTCTAGCACCCACTAGAAGGAAGCACCAACTCCCTGGTTTCTCTAGCACCAACTAGAAGGAAGCACAAACTCCCTGGTTTCTCTAGCACCAACTAGAAGGAAGCACCAACTCCTTGAGTGTTTCCAGCACCAACTGGATGGAAGCACCAACTTCCAATCATATAGGCACCAACCTATATAACAGAGAACAAGAGTTCTCCCTTGCACCACCCTGCCACCCTGGTTTCTCTGGCTGCAAGAAGATGGAAGCTACAACTCCCTGTGTTCAAGCACCCACTTGAACCTATGAGGACAACAATCCTCCTGAGCACCTCCCAACCACCCTGAAATATAAATCTTTGCTATTGAAACTTATTACAGTGATATAATTTTCAACAATGGCTTACCACACTCATCAGTGTTCTGCTGCATTTTGTTGCTCTGTCTGCCTCACTGCCTTCCTGCACACATGACTTGCGCTGCCTATTATTCTTCCTTTTATACTTTATGCACCATGTCCCTTCAATGCAACCTTCCTCTACTGTGTATTTCTACTCCTGCACTCTGCCTCCTTGTTCATACTTCAATCCTTCTACACAGCGACCACAACAACTCCAACAACAACAACAACCTCATCTCTTCTCTGTACCGTGTATATGTAGCTTCTGTGCCTCTTGTGCATGCAATATTTTCCATTCCTATGCATGCTCATACCGTGCCAATATCCTCCACATCTCAAGTGCTCTGCGTTATCATCATCATAACTCTTCAGCTTCTCTGGCCGTTTTCCCACGTGTTCATCATCATTGGATGTTATGTTGAGATTCCTCAGCCTCTCTCGTAGTTGGGACTCTTCGTCTTCTCTGTGATAGTCGATCTCACCTTCTCTATTTTAGTTACAGGCTTCCACGCTCATCCATCTGTCAATCCCTTCTAAAAATAGTCTTCCTTCATTTGGACGAAGCTTGGAGACTCTTCATCTCCTCTGGCAATCACACAGGGGTTTCTTCGAATTCTCTAGTAGACGCCATCAATGGTTTCTGGTAGTTTCACTGTGTCGTGCATCAGTAGACCTCTGATCAACACTTGATCTGACGGTTCAGATTATATCTTGATTTCACCTATCGCGATATCGAAATTTCTGATGTCAACTTTCTTTGACATGTCTAAATATCGATCCCCGATGCCTCTCCATTGACTGGAATCAACGGTCCAGATTTGATCTTGATTCAATGACTGCGATTTAAGTCGCGATTTTCCATATCGAGAAATTGAGATTCCTATTGCAATGTTTCTTTGACATTTCCAAAACGCGATCCTCAAAACTTCGACATGGTGTCCATCTGCTGACGTCACACATGGATTGGCACGTGTTGAATACTGCCACATGTCACTCTAATTCGTGACTTACATGTGCCTAAAATGTTGAATCAATCTGACACTTGTCATTACCTGGTTGTGCCACATGTTCCTGGCTGACGTGGTGAAGCAGGCTTGTATGTATACTAAAACAATAGTCCTTTCAAGGAACTCACTTCGACTCTGGAATTTGAGGGAACTTCCTGGAAGGATGTGCCTTCAGGAAATCAAACTAGGGCATAGCGTGAGTCAAGTACATGGGACAATTCTCAAGGGAATGGGCTCGTAATCTGAACTTATTCATTCTATACATAAACCGCATCCATTATTTCTGATCAAAACACTAGGCAACCACTTCCATACAGAAATCAATCATTTATAATTGTACAAACATGAGCATGAATCCATTATATTCAATTCAAGATATGAGATATAAACACTTATCAGAAAAATATCAGGTGTAACACGACTTCTCAGAGGGGTGCTCATTTCCACCCAGCCGTAGGTTCAATGATTCCAATCAGATTTACCACTAGCCACCCCTGAGCTAGACCACGATTCTTTGAGACTCAGTCTCCTACCTCCTACTCATCGGCAGTAAAGGACGAAGGTTACTCTCCTTTGCATCTGCTCATGACTCACTATTTTTTTTGGAGCTCTCCTAGTTCTCCTTCCGTGATTCTTGTGGTGCGCCCCCTGCTTCGCCTCCCCTTCCACACTTATTTCCTTTCCTTTTTCCTATGAGGTTGTGTGTGGCGCAAATTTCCCTATTCGATCGTCAGGTCTGAGAGATTCTATAGATGGGCAGTTCACCCCCATCCCCTCATTTACTCTTGAGGAGCCTCCCGACCTACCATCTGAGCGGGTAATTCATTTTGGGGTCTGAGAGTGAGCTTTGGTTTCCAAGCATGTACAAACAAGTGCGGTTTTGTTTCGGTGGAATTTAACACAACCACTCCCGACCCCTTCCACCACCTCTCATGAGCCATCATGGTCTCTTTTAGCACATCCCTCTCCCATCAATCATGTGACACATATTCATGATATAATTTACATTCATCGACCTTTTATACAAAGGTCTATCTAATTAAACATTCACATCTTTGAGTTTTCCATAGTTCTTGGCCAATATAGTTATTTTTAAAGACTGGGGGAAATAGGGTGTTACAAATGCCTCCCCCTTAAAGGAACATTGTCCTCGATGTTCTATCTATCAATATGACATGTATGTATAGAGGTAAACAAAATTGGATATGCCTGTTTCATGGCATCTTCCATTTCCCATGTAGCCTCATCTAGGCCAAAATGTTTCCACTGCACCTTGACCTGTGCAATGGTTCAGTTCTTGAGCGGGGCTTCATTTTTGTCCAGTATGCATTGAGGTTTTGGTAGGAATTCTCCCTCTGGTTCCACCTAGATCATAGACCATACAATTATATGATCAGAATCATGTACATGTTTCTTCAATAATGAAACATGGAAAACATTATGTGCTTTTATTGTGGGAGGAAGTTCTAGCCTATAGGCTACAGGTCCCACTCTATCTATAACCTGAAAGGGTCCACAATATCGAGGTTCCAACTTGGTACAAGCTCCCATCTTTAGGGAACTCTTTCTGGGTCTAACTCTGAGATATACATGGTCTCCCGCCTTGAACTCTCTTGGAGTTCTCTTTTGGTCAGCGTAACTTTTCTGTCAGTTCTGAGGGACCTTTAGATTTTGTTTTATCTGAGTCACTTATTGTTCCATTTCTTTCAACATGTTAGGTCCAATAGTAACTCTGTTTATGGGATTACTCCAATTGACTGGAGTGTTGCATGGCCTACCATAGAGGACTTCGAAAGGACTCATCTTTAGGGATTCTTGGTAGCCATTGTTGTAGGTGAATTCCACCAGTGGCAGGTAGTCTTCCCACTTTTTGGGTTGATTCATTACATGCATCCTTAGCATATATTCTAATATTTGGTTCACTCTTTTTGTTTTTCCATCGGTTTGCGGATGATAGGTTGTGCTAAACATCAATTTGGTCTCTAGACCCACCATCAAGGATTTCCAAAAGTTGGAAGTAAATTTCGTGTCTCTATCCGACACGATCTCTCTAGGCATACCATGTAGTCTGAATATCTCCTTCATGAATACATGGGCAATGTCTATTGCCTTGCAAGTCGACTTGACGGGGATAAAATGAGCGGACTTTATCAATTTATCCACCACTACCATGATGGCATCATTTTTTTTGGTAGAGGTTGGTAATCCAGTGATGAAATCCATGGAGATGGTTTCCCATTTCCATTCCAGGATTGGTAGAGGTTGTAATAATCCTACTGGGTGTCATTATTCTTCTTTAACCTATTGGCACTCTATGCATTTGGATAATTACTCGGCTATGTCTTTCTTCAACCCAGGCGAATAAAATTGTTTCCTGGTGGCCGTGATTATCTTCTAGTATCCTGGATGAACAGTATAGGGTATTTTATGTAGTTCATCCACTATGAACCTCTTCAAGTTGTCAAAATATGGAATATACAATATGTTTCTGTAAGTTAGCAGACCTCCCTCTATCATCTGGTAGCCTTCATACTTTATCCCTATGGGTTCTTGCTCCAGGTATGAGGTCACGATCTGGAAGAATGTGTATGTTTCTTGTGCATTCCTGAATCTTTCCTTGACATCTGTCTCCCAGGTGATGACCGCTGCCAGGTGAATTGTTTTCGTACTTATGCTAAGGGCACCGACCACCTTATTTTCCTTTCCTTTAATATGTTTGATTTCAAAATTAAACTCGCTAAGGAGGGCCATCCACCTAGCTTGTCTGGCATTGAGCTTTGGTTGGTCAAACCGATATCGCAGTCCACAGTGGTCTATCATTAGTACAAAATTCCTTCCCAGGAGGAAATGCCTCCACATTTTTAAGGCATGAACTATGGCATCCAACTCTAGATCATGGGTCACATAGTTAACATCGTGCTCATTCAATTTTTGGGATTCATAGCAGACCACACTTCCTCCTTGCATAAGGACTCCTTCGAGCCCTTCCTTGTAGGAATCTATGCACATGAGGAATTCAGCTTCGGGATCGACGATCTTCAACATGGGTGTGTGGGTCAGTAGATGTTTCAGGGTTTGAAATATTTCTTCACATTTTTGTGTCCACGTGAATTTCATCCCCTTCTTCTGGAGGCCAGTGATTGGACACCCAATCTTGGAAAATCCTTTTATCTATCTCCTATAGTATCTTGCTAATTCCATAAATGATTTGATATCTGAAACGTCCTTTGGGTTAAGCGATTCCATGATAGACCTAATCTTGTCAGGGTCTACTACTACCCCTTCTTCAGATAGGACATGGCCCAAGTAATGTACTTGCTTATGGAAAATGTTACACTTGCTAAATTTGGCATAGAGTTGATGTTCTCTTAGCACTTGAAGCACAAGCCTAAGGTGTTCCTCATGCTCCTCTCTATTCTTGGATTAAATTAATATATCATCAATAAAAACTAGTACAAATTTGTCTAGGAATTTGCTGAGCACATCATTCATCAAGCATATACAAGTGGCAGGGGCATTGGTTAACCCAAATGACACTACCACAAACTCATAGTGACCATATCTCGTACTGAAGGCAGTTTGGGGGATGTCTTCACCCTTGATTCAGACTTGATGGTATCCTGATCTCAAGTCGATCTTCAAGAAGATAGAGGCACCTCCCAATTGATCGAACAGGTCATCGATCCTAGGTAAGGGGTAGTTGTTCTTTATGCTTACCTTATTGAGTTGTCTATAATATACACACAGTCGAAGGGTACCATCTTTCTTTTTCAAAAATAGGACTGGTGCTCCCCATGGAGACACACTGGGCCGGTCATAGACCTTATCCATCATTTCTCTGAATTGTAATTTAAGCTCAACTAACTCAGGTGTGCTCATCCTGTAGGGTGTCATAGACACTGGCACTTCTCCTGGCGCAAGTTCTATCGAGAAGTTAGTTTCCCTTCTCGGTGGTAGACCTGGTACCTTTTCTGAAAATACATCTCTGTATTCTCTCAGTGTGGGGTGGTCTTCGAGGCTTGGTTTATCATCTTTAACTGATTCCAACACCTGTATCACATATAGAGGACATCCCTTTCTGTAATACTTTCTCATTTGGAGGGCTGATATTCGTCTCACTGAGACAGGTTTTTGGATCCCTTGAAGGGTTATCCTTCTTCCTTCTTCACTTACACATTCCAAGGTTTTATGGTAACAGTCCCGTGTGGCTTTATATGTGGCTAGCCAGTCCATACCAGTCAACAGGTCATATGATCATAGGGGTGATATGTTAAGGGTTGCTTGGGTGGGGAACTCACCCATAATTAATTAGCAAGCTAGTATGACCTTCGCTACCCTTCTTTTGGTGCCAGTGGCTAACTGTATCAACCATGGCTTGGCATGTTTATGTAGCTATAATTTACACTTATGAACAACCTTAGGGGATATATAACTCAAATTTGAACCATGGTCAATCAGAATAGACACTAGATGGTTGGTGATCATACCTTTGATTTCCACCACAGAATCTTGGTGGCCAGCTTGGTTATTATCCAAGGCTGCATAAATCTGCGGTACACTCCCGGCTACGTCATTGATGGGGGTAGGTTCTTGAACGCTGTAAATTCTCCGAATGTTCTATTGTCTGTGCAAGTAGTCCCTCAATAGATGTTATTCTCCACAACCCCAACATTTTAAGGTTTCTTTCTTTGGGTTATCAACCTTTCCTAGGGTAGCTCCAAAAGGTTTATTTCTTCTTTGGGAGGGGAAACTCTGTTGGTGTACACTTCAGGTTGGGAGGCTCATCCTTGAGTCCTTTTTATAGTTTTTAAATCTTGGAGATTTAAACCCCTTTTTTTGGAATCCGAAACTATTTTTTTGCTTCCAGCCTTCATGAGGTTTTGTCCGATGCCCAAGCTGTTCATAAAAATATCTTTCCTTTCAGATAGTATCTTCTAGGGTATTTGGTTCGTTAAATTCGATCCTGTTCTGATATTCCTTAGGTAGTCCACTGATGAATCATTGTACCTTTGCCTTTTCTACTTGTATGTAGGGTACATACCTCAGCAACTCGAGGAATCTGCTGACATATTCCTCTATGGTGAGTTGCCCCAGCTTGAGTTCATAGAATTCTTTAATATTTTCGTTGAAATACTTTTCTAACAGATACTTCTTCCTAAAGTATTTCTCAAATCATTCCCAAGACAAGTCCTCTTCATGAATCCCTTTTACATTCTTAAGGTCTTCCCACCAAATGGAATCCTTTCCATTCAAGTTGAAGGTGGCTACTTGGGCCTTCAAGTTTTCTGAGAAGTCATGGACCCTGAAATACTTCTTTAGTCCAAGAAGCCAGGCCTCCGCTTCCTCTCCCTTATTTATTTCACCATCGAAGCAGGGTGGTTTGGCCTTCTTGAATTCTTTGAGATTATGACTCTTGGAAAAAAAATTCCTTTTTCGTTCTCTTCGAGAATGAGAACTGGTTCGGCTGCTAGAAGATCCCTCTGAGTTGCCAGCTTCCTTTCCAAACGAATCGTCTGATGCTTGTCCCTTATCCCCAGGGTGGACCTTTCATAAGGTGCTCCTCTCGTTGTGGCCACTGACATGACCATGTTTCTGTATATCAGGTTCATGCTGCAACTGTCTTTGTATTTTGGATAAGCTCTGCAGTAAAACTGCATTAATTTACATTTTTTGTCTCTTGTTCTTTTATCATCCTCTCGTTTTCATCCTTGCAGCTCTGTAGTTCGACCATGAGGCTCCTTACAGTCTCAGCTAGATATGGAGGGGTTCCTATAGCCCTCCATTCGTCAGACTCTTTGTCTCTATTGTGGGAGCCCTCCCCCACCTCGTGGTGAGTCACCATTCTATGTGTATAAAATTTCCCACGGTTGATCGTCTGCTTGTGTGCAAAAGAAAAATGCTTGTTGTTAGTCAATATCTATATACATTCATAACCCACACATAATTCATATTTTTTACATGCATACACACAATAGGGCTTTTTTTCATTCTTAACTTTGACTTTTGATTGAGGGGATCAAGATAAAGAGTTACTCCTTTTTAACAGTACTTCGAATGGAGTCTCTGCACAACCCGTTCATGAGCCCAAGCAGGCCAAATGTTGTAACCATGCTCTGATACCAATTTGTAACACACCCACTACGACATAATGGATTGTTTCGGCCCTTTTTCATTTTTTTTTTATATTTTTTTCTTTTCTTTTTCTTCTGTTCAGGGACAAAATCCCTGAGTTCTTATGAGGTCTTAGTGCAGGCTAGGTATTTCTATCGGAACCTCCCTAAGTCAAATCCGTCGGTTCTTTCATTGGAAACCTACCTTGTACAACTCAAGTACCAAGCGTGAGCTTCACTTATCGGGATTTCATGACTGATGAATACAAGGGGACTTGCCCTTGGGTTTCCCAGGTGTCGAAACACCGTAACACCAAACTTTATTCACGCTATACCATTTCTGGGTTTCACCCATCGGGATTTCATGAGTGGCGAATACAAGGGAACTTGCCCTTGGGTTTTCTGGGTGCCAAAATGATGAAACACCAAACTCTATTCACGCAATACCATTTTGGGCTTTTGCAAGTTGGGATTTCATGATATGCGAAGACAGGAATTCTCTCACCTGGGTTTCCTGGGAGCTGAAACACTGAAGGCTATATTCTTTGGAATTTATCAATGACTCATATTAAATCCTGACACCTTTCGGGGTTTCGCATACCAGGATTTCACGATATATGAATACGAGGATTTCATACCCTTTGGTTTCCCGGGTGTCGAAACACCAAAAAATTTATATCCACCAAGTTTATTTCATTGTCTCAGAATTCTTGATTTCACGATATGCGAATACAGGAAGTGTCGTACCTGGGTTTCCTGGGAGCCGAAACTCCGAAGCCCTCATACATTGCTAAGCTCATTCGGGGTTTCACAAATTGGGATTTCATAATATACGAAGACAAGAGGTCTTGCACCTGGGTTTCCCAGGAGACAAAACTCTGAAACACCAAAACCTCTCCATGCTAGACCATGTCAGGGTTTTGCAAGTCGGGATTTCATGACTGGTGAGTACAAGGAAACTTCCCCTTGGGTTTCATAGTTTCCGAAATGCCAAAAACACGAGGGAACCATTCTCTCTGGTGCAAGGTTTCCAAACTTAGGCCATAAAATCATTCAATGGGTTCTTGGGTAATTATCACCAGGCTCAGTGACCTGACTGAAAGGTCTTCTTATATTACCGAGCTATAAAATCTGTGACAGAGGTGAAGTAGGCTTGTATGTATACTAAAACGGTAGTCCTTTCAAGGAACTCACTCCGGCTCTGGAACTTGAGGGAACTTCCTGGAAGGATGTGCCGTTAAGAAATCAAACCAGAGCATAGCGTGAGTCAATTACATGGGACAAATCTCAAGGGAACGGGCTCATAATCTGAACTTATTCATTCTATACATAAACCACATCCATTATTTTTTATTGAAACACCAGGCAACCACTTCTATACATAAATCAATCATTTATAATTGTACAAACATGTGCATGCATCCATTATATTCAATTCAAGATACAAGATATAAACACTTATCAGAAAAACATCAGGTGTAACACGACTGCTGAGAGGGGTGCTCATTTCCACCCAACCGTAGGCTCAGTGATTCCAATTGGATTTACCACTAGCCACCCCTGAGCTAGACCATGATGCTTTGAGTCTCAGTCTCATACTTCCCGCTTTTCAGAAGTCAAGGAAGAAGGTTACTCTCCTTCGCCTCTGCTCATGACTCACTGTATTTTTCAGATTTCTCCTGGTTCTCCTTCTGCGATTCCTGTCACTCGCCCCCTCCTTCTCCTCCCCTTCCACTCTTCTTTCCTTGCCTTTTTCCTACGAGTTTGCATGTGGCATGAATTTACCTATCGGATGGTCAGGTCTGAGAGCTTATATGGATGGGTGGTTCGCCCCCATCCCCTCATTTACTCTTGAGGAGCCTCCCCACCTACCATCAGGGTGGGTAATTAATTCTGGAGTCTGAGAGTGAGCTTTGGTTTTCAAGCATGTACAAACCAGTACAGTTTTGGTTCAGTGGAAGTTAACGCAGGCACTTTCAGCCCCTTCTACCACCTCTCATCATCCATCGTGGTCTCTTTCAGCACATCCCCCTCCCAGCAATCATGCGACATATATTCATGATATAATGTACTCAAGAGATGAGAGAGACTTGAAGAGAGCCTCCATAGTTGAGAAGTGGTGGTGTGAAAAGATAAAAAAGAAGAAAGATAGTCCGAGAAGTAGAGGAAAGAAAGAGGGAAGAATTGTAGAAGATGAGAAGATAGGAATGATTGGCTAGTCAAATATTAAATAAGAGAGAAGCGCGGAGAGAGAGAAGTCCCCAGAAGGTGGGACAAGAAGGAAAAGGTGCATTCGTGAGAGAGGAATAAGCCGACATGAATCTTAGAGAAGAAAGAGAAGATTCATCCCCAATAACAAGAGAGATCATGAATCTGGCCGAATAGATTTCCCCAGTGGAAGCAAATGAGACCCCCCCAGATCAAAGAAAATTGCCACGAAGCCAGTGGCGCCAGCCCTAAATCACCCATACCCCATGTGTCTTCTATATAAGAAGTAAGTTCGATACTACCTTATCGTGCTAGTTCTGTTCCAGTACAATTAATTAGTCAGTCACAACCAAGAGGGGAAAGTACGGGGAGGATAGTGGGATCCCCTAATAGATCTAAATCATGACCGTTAAGATTCATATTGATAGGAACAACAAGATCACCAATGGATGGCCATGTGGGAGGCTCGATTGCCTGATACCCATAATTTTGGGGTAAGGGAGATGAAGATGTTGAGCAACACTAGTTCTTGTGTGAAGAAATCTAGATATCCAGAGGGACTCCGGATGCGAATAAGTTGGTTGAGATCCATACTACCTTGAGAGGGTGCACTCTCAAGTGGTACATGAAGAATATCAAGTCAGGAGTGCTAGGAACTCAAGGTCAAGCATTCTCACTTGGCCAAGTATAGACAAAATTCATAGAAGAGTTCAAGTTACCTCAGTCAGAAAAATAGGCTTTTTCCAAGTTACACGAGATCCATCAGTGGGAAGGTGAATCGACCTAGGAATACAACCAGAAGTTTAAAGATGAAATAGGGAGGTTGGCACATCCAATCCACGAAGCACATCAAAGGGAGTGGTACATTCAGGGGTTGTTTCCTCTGACTTAGATTCTACTAACGCAACAGTGGATAACCACGTTAGTATATTCCTTGGAATAATCGATGAATATTGACGCCATGGCGGGTACCCTGGGAGCCTAAGAATGATCAGACCCCCTGTAGATGTGAATCTGATGCAAATACAAGGGCATATATCAACACTTACAAAAAATATTCAAGATCTAACAATACCCATATCAGGACGCCCACAGAATTGGTGCACTGGATGCTATTTGGAAGGTCATCTAGCAGACGAATATCTGTGAGGAAGGGGAATGAGACCCCCTAAAAATCTGATGATAAACCCACCAAGACCCATGGGAGGAGTTGCGCAAGTATCGACAAACTTACCTTTCCATAACCCTGCCCCATATCATGCTTTCCCAGGAGGCATGATACATGAACAACTAAGTATTGTGAAATATGTCGAATCCATGGTCATGGTCCAAGACAATGCCCCATCATGTGAAATTATTCAACAGTACTGAACACAATACATTGTGAGTTCTTCACATCTACCATGCATACTACCAATCAATGTAGAGCATTGGATGCATTAGAAGACATATTAGACCAAACAACATTCAACGTGAATGAAAACCCTCAGGGACCAGGAAGAGGTTGAGGAGGTGGATCCAAAGAGGAGGAAGAACTAGGGAAGAGGGATAGAACGATGTTATAACTATGATGAGAAAGGTCACATGGCTAGAGATTGTCCTCGTTGAAGGAGGCCATGGTGCTCTCACTGCAAAACCAATGGGCATGCAACTGAAGACTGCCCAAAGTTAATTGCAAAATGGGAGGATAGAGTACAAAAAAGAGGAACTAACCTTATCAATTCAGAAATCAAGAGGGTTTCTAAGGGACAATTTCCCAACCTTAATATCATTACATGAGGAGGAGCAAAGACAGGAGATGATGTTGATACTCTACCTCAAATCCAGAAAGAAACACCTAAAGAAGACATGTATGACCCTCTGAAACAAAAGATATTCTTTAAAGATGCCATAGAATTATTTCAGAATGTTCCTAGCCCTGAGATGGAAGAGAAACCCTCATACCCTATTGTTTATCCCAAGATGGTGCAAGTCCCTGCTTCACCCCCTGCACCCAGAAATCTTGTAGTCATGCCAAGACAAAATGAGCAACCTCAAAATGTAGTTGACCTTTGGTTTCAATTATTCTCTGACATTCTGGGGAATGATCAACTAACAGAAAAGTTATGCAATGCGCTATACCTAGTTTTAGGGAATGAAGAACCCTTAGAGGAAAGAATAAGGGATAATCTTCCCGATAAGAGTACCTAGAGAGTGCAATGAAGAAAAGTAAAAACCAAAAAAGAATTTAGACTAGTAGCCCAGTTAGATGAATTTGAAATCAAGGACGTCATGTTGGATCTAGGATCCGATGTAAACATTTTTCCTAAGAAGACTTGGGAAGCCTTAGGAAAACCTAGGATGACATACTCCCCAATTTAGTTAAGAATGGAAAACCAATATTGTATAATCCCTATAGGAAGACTGGAGAATGTATAAATATATGTTGTGGGAGTAAAGACAGTGGCTGACTTTGAAGTCATTGAGATCATGGGAGATAAGGACCCCTACCCTAGAATACTTGGCATCGATTGGGCCTATGACAATTATGTAGTAATCAACTTGAAGAAAGACACCATGACCTTTGAGGTTGAGGAAATCAAGGTAGTTCAAACTTTGGATCCATATGTAGGACCCAGGTATACAGAACCAACAGATAATAATATGGAGGTAGAAGACTTGGACTAGTTGTACACTGTAACATCTAGGACAAGAAATGATTATATAAATCCTACTATTGATGGATTAGTAATTTGGAGAAGCATATAGTCAGAAGATGAAGACTCAGAACTGGCTTTCAACAGTTGGCAACAAGGTTCGCATGAAATATTCTCAAGAAGATGCCCAACTACCAGAGCAACCAGATTGGTTGGGACCGAAGTTAGAGAACACCCAATATACGATGTCACCTCAAATCTAGATAGTTTTTTGAACAACATGGAAGAAAACATAAGAGAAGACCAAAGAATATCAGTACTACATGTGGCTTTTCAGAACACCCTTGCCAAATGGTGGGCTAATAATAAAGACATATTCAGAACTTGGGATGAGGTGAATCAATATATCAAGTACAGGTTCTAGAATAAGGAGAATTTGGAATCATATATGCAAACATATCTTCAAGTTGCGCAACTATTCAATGGAGAATCAGATCCTAGGATACATATTGAAAAGTGTGTGACATAGTGGAAAGTTGTGGGGATACCATCCCACTTCTGGGTCCAGGTATTCCCCCACTCTCTAGTCCAATCCATAAAGCTTGGGTCATACATGAGGAAACCAAAAGACAGACCAGTGACTGGAAAACACTAGCAACTCAATTTTGCAAGGATTTCCCATTTACAAGTAAGTACCTTGAGCTTGAAGTAGTCTTGCAAAAGATTAAATATTTTATTTTTACAGATAGTGGTAATTAGAAATCAAAATTAGTGGTATGCGCCAAACATAGCCAATAACTCCAGACTAATCTCCAATTTCCCTCAATTGAGAAACCTATAGAATGTTATCAGATTAGCAGAGATTCAGAGAGCCCATATGACCTAGAAGAATTGAGAAACTTAGCCATCAAAGAGACAAAGGGGAGCAGATAAATTCAAAACACCATACCCATCCAGATAGATAGTTCCTACAATCACCCATTAAAATTGTGTAAAATCAATATAGGGACTAAAAAGAAACCCAAGATAGCTATGGTAGGAGACTACTGGGATGAGAAAACCAATAAGGAAATACAAAGTTTACTACGAGAATATGCGGATTTGTTCCCAAAGACCTTTTCAGAGTTAAAGGGAATCAAAGGAGTCATGGGATAAATGAATATTGAATTGAAGCCAGTATCCAAGTATGTCATACATAAACCATATTGTCTTAATCCTAGAGTAAAAGAGAAGGTTAAGAATGAGATAGACAAGATGTTGGAAGGTCTCATTTTTGTAGTAGAAGAAGCAGAGTGGGTTAGCCCAATAGTTATTCAAAGCAAGAAAGACACAGAGGATATTAGAGTCTATGTAGACTACAAAAGCCTCAACTCTATTTGTGTACATGACCCATTCCCAACACCCTTTACAGACGAAGTTCTTGAACAAGTTGCGAGAAAGGAAGCATAGTCATTCATAGACAAAATTTCAGGATACCATCAAGTCAGGAGCATTGAAAAAGACAAAAGGACGACCACTTTCATAATAGAATGGGAATCCTTCACATAAAATGTGATTCCATTTGTCTTGAATAACGCCCCTGCAATTTTCTCAAGTATTGTGATAGCATCTTTTAGAGATTTCATCCACAAATTTATAGAAATCTATATGGATGATTGGACAATATATAGCCTACTCAAGGAACATGTAGCGTTGCTGTGACTAATGTTTGACACATGTAGAGAGTTGGAGATATCATTGAATCTCAGAAAATGTATCTTCTGTGTACCACATCGGAATTTGTTGGGCCATATAGTTTGTCGAGAAGGCGTATTGGTAAACCCACCCAAATTTATGGTCATTGTGAATATGCCTCCACCTACGAGCACTAAATAGTTGTGCTCCACACTAGGACACACATGTTACTATCACAGTTTCATTTGAAGATATGCCAACATTACGACACCTCTGGAAAACTTACTGAAAAAGGATGAAACGTTCCAATGGACTCCATAATGTAATAAAGCATTCAAGAAACTCAAGGAGAAAATCATCAGTCGCTACAAGAAGAACCTGTAATAGCTTAGAAAACATTTCTGAACATTACAAAATGAAAGAGATGTGTATCGTTGAAGTTGTTATAATAATATTTACTACAACATCTTCAACACAATTTCTATTCACATAATCCTTATATAAACAAAACACATCCAGTATAAGAAAAATCGAAGGAATATGATAACACATAGAGAATAGACTAACTGATTAAAAAACATTAGTCATCATCTAATATATTTGCATAGAAAGCTAAGACAAATCTTGAGAAAAACATCAAACTTCCATACACTTGCAGCTCATCATCATTTCTTA
Source organism: Picea engelmannii (assembly GCA_009831015.1). Classification (NCBI taxonomy): domain Eukaryota; kingdom Viridiplantae; phylum Streptophyta; class Pinopsida; order Pinales; family Pinaceae; genus Picea; species Picea engelmannii. The sequence goes on along the minus strand of ML779002.1, from coordinate 596,871 downwards.
AGAATCATACCATAGAACTCTCGAGTCTTTTTCTCTCTTCCCAAAACTACAGTCTAGAAAGACTCCCCTTTCTTTCTAATACAAAAATGTTTATATATCAATAAAAATAAACCAACTCCCTCTCGCACTCGAGAACTAATATCTAAAAATAGAATTCTGTTTTGGTTAAGATGGAAGAAATCTTGAGCTTGTTGTGATCTTTTGCCTGAAAAAATGGAAAAAATGCAACTGTCGACTTGAAAAAAGGAAGTGATTTGAATATTTTCTGGTTGTTGAATCCATGCATTGAGAAAAATATGCCACCTGTAACTTCCTTCCCTGAAATGTTGAAAAATATTTTGAATTCTATCTATGTTATCTTGAATGATTTCCACATTCCCTTTGACTGCAATGACCAATTCATAGCATCATTCCATTAATTGATTTTTCGCAGCGCCCAAAGATTTCATCGCGCACCTCCAGATTTCGTAGTGCCACTGTGTGTTTGGACATGTGATTTCATAGTGCCACTTGTGTCTAATATCTCTCTAACCAAAACACTTTTTGAAAAACTGAGAGAGGTTTTTGTTATTTGGTATGTGATGAACAAAAGTCTCCTCTAATTTTTAAAAATACCTTCCCATTTGTTCATAATATGATTTTCAAGTTAGTTACTCAAAAATATCAGAAGCATCCTTGCAAAATAACTCTGCACATTTTGGTAGCTCCAATACTGAACTAGTCATGCTGAATTGGTAGAGTTCGACTTGAAAACGGATTTGGTAGAAACCTATTGAATTCACAGTGCCATCTTTACACTCCTTAACAGATTTGGTAGAATTTTAGGTAGAAAAATGGCAGACCATGCTATATAGATGTTTCTGCAGTGCCATGGTGCTACAAAATCTTTTTTCTCTTCTATATTAGGAGACTAATCAAGAAATTTGAGCTGATAGACGAAAGCCTTTGTTTAGCCTGTAGATGTTATTTAATTGCTTATGGAGAGGCAGGGATCTTCTAGCTACAAATTCTTGTGCTAACAAGATGAATACTTCAACAATAGATAGTATCAAAGTAAGACTCAAACACATATATGAAAGTAGAAGAATAAATTTATCATTAACTTATCCAAGATTCTTGAGTCTCGTTACATACAGTCTAGAAAATTTTAAAGTTGAAAGTAAATAAATGAGTCTCACAATAGCCTCTCCTTTCACCAAGAGTTACATCTATCATAAAATAGAAAAATACATCAAAAATATATCTAGGAGGTCTCATCTTGATTGATGTGTTCGATTATGTGACTTGGATATATGTGGCAATAGATAGACAGACAAAAATCCAACAAATTTCTAGATTTCAGGAAACTATTAGCAATATTAAATACAACTACATCCAACTCATTGCATGGATATTTAATGATGTTAAATTTTAGGTAAAAGTGTCCCTTGGTGTCTAACCACATCCTAGGGAACCATTATAACATCCTCAGGTAGGTGGTATCCCTCCTACACCTCTGATTTATTAGACTGTTAGAGTTTGTAGCACAACTGCAGGATTCACTACAAACTTTTCTATAGGTGATGTTTTCAACTTTTCTACCAAATGAAGAACTGGGTTGAGATTAGTTTTGGTCAACGAGTCAAATACATTATGTTTATCCTCCAAAAAAAATTTACAAAAATCCCAGTTCATATATTTCAATATATGATGAAAATATGACTTTTCTTCTTACTAATTTGTTGCAATTTGTTTTAATTTTAGCAGTTAGTAGCACCTTTACTAGAATGCATTACGAAATTCCTGTAGATTTCATTTTTCTTTCTGATCACTACAACTGATGTCAAACCCATCGATAAAATATTCAAACCTATATTAATTCCTTATATAACCTATGAGACATGCAGAATGACTCCTAAAAAACATCAAGTGAGAAAAATCATGAACAACATAAGACACAAATGTTATTTAGAGTCATGAACCAACATATATGAGGAACCATGACAAAATTGATATACTGCTACAAAAAAAATGGTGCTCCATCTGCTGCTTTATTTTTTTCACTTATTCCTTTGGTGAGTATCCATGAAAACTGAATAAAAAACCTTCTCTGATAATAGATGCTACCAGAGTAAGTGATGGAAACTAGCAAATGAAGGTTTTACTGCCAGATTTGTAAGAATTAGGGTTTGTTAGAAAAAGGATTTGTGATTAAAGAAACAATGCAGAAACTGAAAGAGAAAGAAACTAATAAATGGAGGTAAATATAACAACCTAAAACTGAAATAAACCTCCAATAGATAAATTTCCAAGCAATTTTGTAAAATAGAGGGTTTGCAGCACAATTTTTCAGTTTGCAGCGAATTGACAAATTGTAGAAAAAAATGTTTAGTGTAGGGTTTCATTGGAAAGATTTGCAATTTCATAGGTAAGGAGAGGAATATGATGCTGAGTGAGGTGATTTTTTTCAAACCTGAGTGAAAGGGAGGTCATATTGGGTTTTAGCAAATGTGTAAAACAAAGGATTCATAACATAGTTTGCAGCGAATTTGGAGTTTATAGCAACTGGGGTTTGCAATGAGTAGGGTTTTGACAATAGGATTTCAGTGAAAACATGAAACGAGTACCTAAAATCAAATCCAACTCCCTATTATAGAGAACCAATCATATCATCCCTTTAATCTTTCCACCATCAACCTCTTCAGAGAGTTTGCAGCGAAACAGTCTGCAGCGCTAGTTAGCAACAAGTCTATCAGTCTGTAGCGCTATTTACAATTCACAATGATTTGAACCAATCTGTAAAATATTCTTTACAAAAGGAAAATAAGAGATAAAATGATAAACCATACCTTTGAAAACAACCATTTATATATGATTGATGATGTGATTGTTGGGTATG